>VWZL01005375.1:119988-445964 GCA_013396915.1 Stercorarius parasiticus | reverse complement strand
AGGGTACACTCTGTCCCTTCATCAAGGTCATGTGCTAGTATGCTCATTCAATAATACCTACTGCACCACCATAAGCATCTAAACCTGTTTTCATGGTAAAAATGAACAGACACATCTGAGACACTTGCTTTTGAGCATGTCTGGGCTTTGGCTGTCTGTGCCATCATTGCCTCTGTCCCTTAAGGTGCAAGGTGACCTCAGCACTAGCTTCTGCAATGGCTCACGTAAAGGGAGAATGAGCTGCTCCATCTCTCTTCCTCTTCCCCAGTGCTCTTACATAGATATGTTCATAATATAGCAGTGTTCACAGATATATTTAAAGGATTAATAAAAAAACCTAAAATCTGACAAGATATAAAATATTTTCTCACTTTTTCCTTCAGAGAATTATCATGTGCAGTGACTGTTTTTTCACTTGTTCCAGCACAGTTTCTGCAGGAAGATGTGCTTTCAGGTCAGAGCCAGCTATTTCAGGAAAACATGCTGGCAATATCAGATCAGGACTTCCACCAGTGAAGTCACACAGGTTATTGTGGAGTAAAATTCCACATTTTGTGGAGTAAAACTCCACTGCTCATTAATGGGGCTTGTGTTGGTCTTAGAACTCATCAGAGTTTGCATTTAAGTTGGAAAAAGCGAAAGTCTGAGAATTGCATTTTTAAAAAATAGTATAAAGTTTTCAGAGTGAAATGTTAGACAAATGCATTCTCCTACCCTCAGAGTGCTATTAGGCAGAATATCATTGATTTCTTTGACAACAGAATTAAGAGAACTGCAGCAAGAGCGGTAGTGATGATCGACGGCAAGATAAGATATGAGGGAAATGTAAATGACTAAATACTGATTAAATGTTGAGAAGCCGCTAAAATGTTTGCACCTCCAGAAAAAGATAAGAATAGGGTAATGACTGCAAATTGATCTCAGGAAAGTATAAATTTGGAATTGTTAAGTGCTACTAAGAAGAGTCAACTGGACCCTGAAATAGTCTCTCAAGAAAAGTGGCAGAAGCCTTAAACCTGTGACTGTAGATGTGCAGAACATTTAAGAATATGACATTGATTATGGGATGGACTGCACAGGCAGTCCATATTAATTTCCTGCATAAGATTCTCCTGTGGCTTCATGAATACATTCAAGAAATCTACAGTACATAAAAATCTGCTGTACACTCCTATCAGATGTAGAGGGGCCCTTAAAAACTTGTATGGCTGTAAAATCAGCCATATGTGCTTATTGTCTAAAATAGCAGCAAAAACCACAGTAATGGAAGAGAGCTTCTGCGTCTGGTCCATTTTTAACGCCAGAAGACACACCACATAATCTCATTCAGAAATGTGTGAAAGCTCCATTTTATACCTCATTAGATTTTGCCCCTCTGATTCTGTCCAATAACTGCTGTCCAATAACTGCTGTCCCAGAACCTCACACCTCTCACACAAACCTTCATCTGATTTCAACCTATATTTATTCATGACTGCTTACAGTCATTTGTTCTTGTGCCAGCAGCATCCTTTGGTTTAAATAGCTCTTCTCTTCCCTGGTATTTTTTAGAGAGGGCAATTATCCCCCCTTTTCTTCCCTTGTGTTGCTAGGCTAAACAAGCCAAATGCCTTTACTTTTCTCATGTAAGATAGGCTCATCATTCCCCTGATCGTTTTAGTAGCACTGCTTGGCACTTTCTTCGGCTTGAGTTCATCTTTCTTGCATGTGGGTGACCAAAGTGTGCACAGCATTCCTGATAAGCTCTTGCTGATGCTTTATGCAGAGGAATTTATAGGTTCCCTGTCTTAAGTGGGAATACCTCACCTGATGCATTTGCTTTTTTCATGACCACAGCAACATTTGAGGCTCATAGTCATGCTGTGATTGATTAAAACACTAAATCCTTCTTTTTTTCCGTCACTTTCAGTTGACGAGTTCCCTGTTTATACTAGTGGGTCTTGCTATTGGTCTTTAAATGCATGAGACGGCACTTTGTATGATTAAATTTTATCCCTTCTCAGTCACTTCTGTTGACAGGTCATTCAGTTCTACCTGTATGATATTCTGATTCTCCTCTGTATTGATAGTGTCTCTCAAATTTCTACTATCAGTAAATTTAATTATTACATTCCCATTCCTTGCTCTGAAGTCATTAGTGCCTAAGATCAGTCTGTGCAAGTCTCTGAGGACTCCACCAGTAGCTCCTGCCCAGCCCTATCAGTAAAGCCTGACATAATTTCTCTTTTGTCTTCTTTTCTAATGATTCCTGTAGTAATGACCATTTCCATCTCCTTAACCTGGCTATTTCCTATGAGATACCATTCTATAGTACATTTTATTGAAAGCAGGTGAGATAAGTCCATCATTCACACTTTGTTCAAAAAATACATGTTATCAAAGGGGCTATTTAGCATGACTAAAACTGTCCTTGGCGACCCTTTTATATGAGTTTTGCCAACCTGTTTAATTCAACCTATATTTCCTTATTCTCACGTCTCTTTCTTTTAAAATTTGTTCAAAAGCACTGTACAAGACTGATGTTGGACAGATTGTATCATGTTTGTTCCGAATACCTTTCTTGGCATGGGTGTCTTTACTACTCTGCAGTCAGACAGTATCACTTTAAGCTGGAATATTGATTATAAAATCTTTCTACTGGACCTAACATTATGAATCAGACCATATATACTCTGAGGACTTCATCTGCCACCTCAATCTGTGTATGTTGGCTTTCTACATGTAGACATGTCAAATTCCAATTCTAAATATAATTCCGCTGGCAGTTTAGCATCATCCTTCTTACTGGAAAACGAAGCAAAGGACACGTGTCACGTTTGTCCCACATTTGAATCCCTTCTACACTGTATCCTGGCCCATAAATGTTTTCCCTGTCATTTTTGTACTTCTGCAACAAGAAAATCTCCTACTTAGTTCTCTGCTGAGAGGTTTGCATGTGTATATTTTTGAATTTCTTTAGCAAGGCCTAACATGGTTTGATTATTTTGGCTATTCTGACTTTATCATATGCCCCCTGCTCTCCAAAAGATAGCTGACAGTCTTTTTTTAACGAACAACCATCTGTTCTATTTCTTGCAGCTTTTAGTTTGTTTTCAGCATCTTTGATTGAGAGGAAGAAAGACATTCTTTGTCAGAAGAATATCAAATAATCTTTTTTAAGCCTCAGAGAACTTTCCTAAGGCAACTTCTTTATACACTGCAATACTACAAGTATAAAAAGGCTCTCAAGAGTAGAAGAGGCCTGAGGCTTATATGAGCCAGGATCTGTTCACTCCAGTGAAAGGAGAGGTGACCAGGATGTTTTAACTGTGCTGAACAAAGAAAATAACCCACAGAAGCGGAGGGTAAGGTGGGAAACGAAAGATTTGAGTATTAGCTGGGATTTTCCTCCACAGATGACTAGTAGGGATGGAAAACATTTATCATAGTCATTATCAATATTTTCACATGTCTCTAAAGAAAAGATTGTGTTTTCTCTGCTTTTTTCTTTGTCCCATCTTGCTTTTTACAATGTTCAGGTATTCTTGCTAGATGTTTTTGTGGCACTGAATAAGATCTTCAAATGTAGTAATTACCTCCTGAAAGTAGAGCAAGAATAGCTGAGACTTCTGAGGTGAGGAACAAGAAGAGAGGCACGAGAGGAAAGAAGTGTTTTATCAGTCCATGGATGAATATGGGGGAGTGAAATGATGGATGCATGGATGGATTCATGGAAAGGAAATAGTCACATTGAGTCTCTGGAAAGAAAATATCTGCTGTTATTAATGTTTTCTTCTCCTTATGAAGGACTTGATTTTAATTAGTAAGAAAATGAAAGATAATTAATTAACTTACTTCTGTATTTCATCAGTTTACTTTTTGTACTTTCCCTCCTTTTTTCAATTTTAGTAAGACTGTGCTGCCTAGAAAATTCACATCACATTGTTCTTTGGAGAGAGCTGGATGGAGATGGGATGTGGTGGAGCTCAGGCTGCTGCATGCCTTGATACCCTAAGCACCACTTTGGGCATCAGGCTGGGTGCTGCACCATGGGTCATAGCTCCACTGACATACATGGCAGCACAGCAACTCTTGGCTGACTACAAAGCTATGAAACGACAAGTAGAAATGCAGCAGAAGTATGGTAGTATAATGGAATGAAACTATAGCACCTATAAACGTAAAAGATATTTTGATATTATGCATCTGTAGTATAAATAAGGTAAGGTCCTAATCAACTGCTGAATCAATGGTAAAATTCTCTTCACTGATGAAGTGATTTTCACAAAGGACTTTGCAGTTTATAGTTGTTTGTTTTCCTTATTTTGCTGCCCATAGTTACAGTTCCAGGGTTAGAGAAAAACACTGGATGCAAGAAACTGGGCTTGTGTTCTTTAACCTTGCTTGCAAGTGACAATGGAGAAGCAGACAATATGCAATTTCAGTTACATAAACAAGACCAATGAAAGTTGTCTATAATTCTTAGTGTCATGTTCTATTGGTCCAAGAGAAGGAGATGATCCAAATCTTCTCATCCTGTTCTTATTTGCATTTCCTTGGTCTACTATGTGGAAGGATTGGCAAAGAGTTCTTCTAAGCTCTGTTTCATCATGTGATGGGTAATCTCAAACAAAATGTGATGCTTCTATGTAAATATTATGGAGGAGGATGAGAATGTTTTTACAGGACAAACATTTGAAAGTAACATCACATTTGTCAGGGAGCTTGAGGCTAAATTATGTGAAATACAGGAACTTCTAGTAATATGTGTAGCAGCTGCAAAGTCTTGATGAATACGCCAGTTTCAATGTACAGGGAAATTGCATCCTTACAGAAACTAGACTTTTACCTTCAAATGCTAAAATAAATGTTCTGGAAAACATTTTAATCTGCTCATATTTTCTTTATGTCCAGATAATGTTGTGGGTATGTCTAACAGTTACATTCTTACAAGGGTTAGAAAACTAATAAATATTTAGATGCATGTCAATAGTTAATTAAAATTCCATAAAGGAACAATGTGTTATATAAGCAACCTAGTTTATTGCCTTTTTTAACTCTTGAAACAGTCCACTGAATATACACTTTTAAGTATAACTGCAGGAATCATTAATGCCCATCTGTAAAACAAGGACAGAAATAGTAATGGTCATATAGGTGAATGACAGCTACAATATTTATAAGCAGCATGGATCCCATGACCTTATGATCTCTTTCAGAGAAACATTTAATAGAAATTACTGTCTTCCTGCACTGTATTGGCTTTGTCCTCACAATCAGTATAACTGAGAAGTGATTTGTCAGGGATGCGTGTCGCTGACCGGATTTTAGAGGCAAAGACACATTTCATGCAGTTAAATCAGGAGATTAGACTACCTATGAGTCAGTAAGAGTAGCTTTCTGGGCACAGCAGTTTCTGTCATCTATTTCAGGCTCCTGCTCTGAAATGTCCTGTTTTGGGGCCCATCAATTTCCACCGGCTGACAAGGGGCAGAACTGGTCTGCTACACCTCCTAAGAAGCTGATTCCTGCCAACTGCTGTCTTCAAGATGCAACCCAAGATGAGGGTCTCCAGATTATAGAGCTACATTACATTGTCATAAGTCTCCTCCTTAAACAATGATTTAAATAATATTGTTTTATTTCAGGAAAGTTGTGAGTTTGGCTCATCTTACTAACCAGGCCATAGCTAGACTGCACTATCTTTTGTCCTTGCCTTGGCTCCTGAAAGGCTCCACATCATTGTCTCCATTAGGTGGCTTAGCCTCCTGACAGCCAGGTCAATCACCACAACAATCGAGGTATAAGATTTCTGCATATATTTTGTTATTCCATTGAGAGAGGAGAGGGACAGCATGGCTTAATTAATAAAAGCAGAAGAAAACTCCTTCAAACCAGGCAGCAAGACCCACTGTCCGTCTTAAGTGAGATATAGCTCTTCCACCTAAGAAACTATTCACTGCATGCATTTCCTGCCACCTGACCTAAAAGTCTCTTAAACTTGCTAGAAGCTTAAAGCACGCGTGAGTGAAGGGGCATGTGCTGATCATGGGACTTCCCTTGCTGAGTTACAACCTGACCAGCATGGCATGTGAGCTCGCAGACTTGTGTGGCTAGAAGGAATTATGCTAGATGCTGCTTTTAGGAACAGTTCCAGCAATACTGCAGTCCTACAAATACTAAAGGAATCGTGAAAAAGAATTAGGAGAAAGTGTTGATAATGTCCTGATGGAAGGAGTGTCAAATTAATGCAGAGAGCTATCCCTTTGGTAGATGCATAAAAACTGCATGCTTAGTATTCAGTATCCAGATGAATTACTTGCAAAATGATTGCTTGGAGCTGCACCAGCTTTTGCCTAGTTAGCATTCATCAACATGACTGCCATAGCTCTGTTTGCAGGCCTGCATACAGGCCCACATGCATGCCAAGAAAGGGAAACATGAGAAGGGATAAAATGAGAGAAGTGAGAAAAGAGAAAAGCCTCAGCAGCATAACATAGCCATTCACTCCAATGAAAGCAGTCCTGCCCAGATCTCCCAGCCACAGAGATATAATAAAGAAAGATTATAACAGCTGTTCAAATCAGGCACACAAGGTTTCAATGAAAAGGTCTTGTGCAGTGCAAAGAAAATGCAGGAAGAGCTGCACTATTACTGTGAGCTATATTGAGGATTCAGGTGGTATCAGTATTCCTGAGTACACAGAAGTGGAGGATAAGGTAGCCAAAACCAGTTAGCATCTCTGATGGTGAAAAAAAACTGTTTGAAAGAAAATGTATGTATACAGTTATCTTCCACTACTAAAGCAGGAAGTGTTACTCCCTTCCTTCACCCACTGCCTCCTACGAACACCTCATTCAGCCTTTTAAGAGAGCAATGACTTCCTCTGAGAAGTCTCCTCTTCCTGTGGGCGCTTATCGAATGTATCTTCAGAACCCTGGGTGCAGGAAGTTCAAAGACCTTAATTCAGGCAATAAACTCTTATTGATACTCCTGACAGTTTCTCTGGAGCAAGGAGTGCATATTAACTGTCCAAAGACATTAGGCTCCAGTCTCTATAGAGTGAAACTTTCAACAGCCATTCAAGGGACTGGAAAACAAAGAAGTTCAAGATCAACACAGATTCCTATTAGCAGAAGCAGAACAGTCAAGCCTGCTTTGGGGGAGATTTAGGACAACAGACTGCCAACTACTGCTTGAACCTCTTATAGGTTTTATTCTACTTTTAAGGAGGACCATTTTTAAGTCTTGGCTAAGATTTCTGCAAGTTCTTAATTTTATTTTTAATTGCCAGAGGAAAAGTATGAAATGGAGGGGGGAGGGGGAATTGTTCTGACTTCTTAAACATTCCTTCTCTTCTCTGCAATCTCAAATAGCTCTTCAAATTTGGATAAGGTATTATAATAGTGTCATTTCCAACCAAAACTCCATGCTTGCATAGGAGTGGAAAGGAGGGAAAGAGAAAGATTGGTGAAATGAGTAGCTGAAGAATACAATAAATTACCTTTAAGAATAGAACTACTCAGGGAAGATTTTACAGAGGGAACAAGGCAGGCAGTAGCACAGAAACTGAGGTGTAGAACATAGTCTAGGTCCCTTCCAATGGTTCCTTAGTCCTTGCCACATCCCACCCTGATATCACCACCCAGCAGCAAACGGCTAATCATAGCTTCATTCCTTCATCCCTTGCTAAATCTGTTCCCCATATTTGTAGCACGAGATGATGGGATTGCATCAGGGAAAACATTCCCAGCCCCTCCTGCATGGAAAACATCAGTAAGGCAAGAAAAGTAATCTCTGAAAGGGTGAGCAACACATATGGGAGAGACAGAAAATGCTTTACGCTCTCAAGCCCATTGAAGGACTTGTGTCAAGGACCTGAGCAATTTTGCTGGGAAAAGCTTTTGTTTTCAATTTCACTTTGTCTAAGCAAGAATGCATGTTTTCACACAGTATTCTGTAAGGTGATACACTACTGGGATTTTAAATAATAGCAGAAGAGTATTTAATTCAACTTCAGTGTTGCTAATTCAAGCAAAGGAGATAGTCTTTAGAATCAGTAGTCTTAAAAAAAAAAAAAAAGACTTACAACTGGAAGAAAATGACAATTCAGTTTTATCAAAGTGAAATGTTAGGCTACACCTGGAGAATTGTGCCCATTTTTGGGTCCCCAGTTCAAGGTGGCTGTTGGGAAAATAGAACAGAGTTATAAAATCCCTTTTCCCTAATAGGAGATTGAGTAGGGGGCAGAAACAGACTACAACCAGTACTTTTGGAAACACCTTTTATTCATTAGCCAGTTGTTATTAATAGCAGATAACTATTCAGGCATCATATTCAGTTATTCCCTCATGCAGCTGACTCATGCATTTACTCACAGTTGCCCCGTTGGAGCAGCAGTGGGGAGGCCAACCCCAGCTGCAGACTCACAAGCTGAAGGCTGTGCTGCCTTCTGCATAGCTGTTTGGAAACTTTCCCAGAAACTCCTTGTTTCATCAGGTGTGTATGTAGCTCTGCAGTCGTTGTCTGTGCATAGCAGTCACTGACCCCATGGCTGTCGTCCAAGTTACACACCCTGTGGCTCACACCAGTGTGTACTGTTGACCTTCGGCAGGTTTGGTTGGCTCTTGGTGTCTAAGCTTTTCAGTTCGTTCAGTTTCAACAGGACTTTCAGCTCCCAGAGATGTTAAGTCCTTGGGAAATTTCTGCATGAAATTTCTTGGGAAGTTTCTTGAATCTGCAAAAGAGATTCGAGTCCTAGTTGTCAGTCTGCTGTCCTAAACCTCCCCCAAAGCAGGCCTGACAGTTCTGTTTCTGCTAATAGGAATCTGTGTTGATTTCAAACTTCTTTGTTTTCCAGAAATGTCTTCCCTCTCAGAAAGTATGTTCCCTTGCCTTGGCCTACTCTTCACTCTTCTTCCTTCCAAACCTGCAGGTACTTATAGACCCTATCCCACTATCTCATGCAGAAGGATCCTTCATGGCAGAGCACCCATCATTGGAACAGGTTATGCAGAATGATTGTGGACTCGCCGTTATTGGAGGTTTTCCACATACAGTGAGATCAAGCTACAGCCAATTGATATAGTTTTGGCTACCATCCTGCTTCAAGCCGCAGGTTGGACTAGATGACCTGCAGAGGTCCAATCAACATTTCTATGATTCTATGAAATGTCAAAGCAGCCATTCTTAACTATTTCTTTAGGAAGAGGACGGATTTCGCTGTTTGGTGTTCTCTGAAACGGGTAGACTCCCTTTGGCCAAGGAAAGTCTCCCCCAAATAATGTGATCAAAGCCTTCACCAGAACTGATACATTTTGGAAAAACACTTTATGGCATAAGGTGATGTCTACTGTTCTGAAGAAAAAAGTAAAAATAAATCGAAATGGTCTCTCCAGTTCTAATATAATCTATTTTGTGGTAGTCAGCCATGAAAAACTTAGATAAGTCAATATGCATATAAACGTGAAACTTTTGTGATTATTTTGAAAAAAAAATACGAAACCAATCTTCAAATATGCATTATTGTATTTCTTCACTTGATATTACAAAACAGATTGAAAATGAAATTCCTAACTTCAGCTGTTTTTTAGTTATGATTCAAAATCTTCTTCTTGAAATAAGAACTCAGATACGGCTGAAACAATTTTACTCAAATTTTCCTTCTACTTAAAGCTAAATAGCATTAGTAATGCAAGAATTCAGCTGAGAAGGAAACATGAAAATAACCTCACCATTTGGGTTTCATTATGGAAAGTTTGTTCATCCTTGTGCAACCTTCTGCCAGGTGCTGGCAGAAAAAAGGGCCAAGTCAATCTGCCTGTGGGCCCCTTCAAACACTTCAGTAATACTGGCCCAGTCCCCAAAACAAATCACCTCCTGAAACACTTCTGCTGGGGCAAATCTTTCCGAGTCAGAGCTGAGTCCAAAAACAACTTTCTAAGGGGAGTAAAGAGGATACCAACTAATTCAGGGAAGACAGCACTTAACAGACCAATGATAGTTCTGTCGGGTATCTCGGCAATAGTCTTAGATGTGACCTTCCTCTTTGTTAGCACCTTGTGAATGTAAGCAGTGCTGACATTTGCTGAAGAGCCCTGATCCTTTTCAGGGCCACTGGAGCCTGGGATGTTGGGGCACGAGGCTTTGTGAGCTTCCCATCAACTTCAGGCTGAAGCTTTGCTGTGAAATACAGCCACACACTGCAGCTACCCTGCTCTGCTGTGAGCTTCACACCACCTCAGTTGCATCTCTGTATATCCAGCTGCCCTAGAGTATATCCAAATAAAACTATGTCAGCTCCGCACACAGAAGGAATCAGGCCTCAATAACAGTTTGGGCAAATCCATCATCTGCCACATTTCAGTAGGGGAGAGCAAGACAGTGTTAACATTTATGGAGGTTTTGCTTTCAAAAACCTGTGGAAGTCCCAAAGCCCAAGCAAGGGTGAGTTTGCCCAGACGGAGGCCTTTCTGGTGCTGACATGTTTGCAGGGCAGAGGTGCATGCCCAGGGGTGACTGCCCTCCACAGTGTCTGGGTTGGGAGAGCAGTGCGTGTTGTTTGCTCTGGCTTGGGATGGACAGCCCTGTGACAGAAGCCAAGTCCCACAGCAGCGTGAGCATTGTCTCTGCTCTCAGCTGCATGAAGACCTCCCTGGGTGGAGCATTTCCATTAATCTCCAAGGTACTACCCTTGAGTTTTTCCATGTAATTGACAGCAATCTTTATGGCATATAGTTTTGGGGTTTCTTTACATCTTATAACTGTTTCCCTGGTCAGAAATACCTTCTAAAAATCTAGTGCAACTGACTCCGCAAGACCTGTCTACTTCAGGAAACTACATTATTTTTAGTGAGAGAGACGATTGAGTCCCATGTCCCAGTCATCAGATTTTTCAACAGCTTGTTCTGCAAGCAGCTGCAACAAGCATTTCTATATAGATATGGGGTAACATATGTCAGGCTTAGTGAGGAAAATGTTTAGAAAAACCACCTACAGAATTGTTGAATCCTCATAGCTAAAATGATGAATGGCAGTGGCTGCAGTTTAAGATGTTGTAGTCTTGACAGAGGAAAATGTTTTCTAAAGGAATGATTTTGTGTCAGATTTTAGTTATTAAAATGAAAATATTTAATTTTGCAGTCTGTGTAACATGCAGAACAAGAGAAATCAATGTAATAAAGTTAATAATTTTGATTCTATGACTCTCTTATTGAACAGTAATTTAGCTGAAAAGCAGATATGCTCTGATTAGGTGTACAAATATAGAAATATATTGATTACAGAAGTGAAACTCCTTGAAGTGTTCCCTAGAAGATGAACAATCTGTCTTTTAAGAGAAAAAGGTCTTACTAGCCTTTCCATTTACACAAAGTTTTGTGAGTTGACATTTCAATAAATAACAGGTACTTATTGACTTCTTTATGAACTATTAGCAAACCTGGGTGATGCTATGTTGAACAGCATTTACGGAAATGTACAGAATCATAATTTGATTCCAGATCACAGGCATAACTCTTGTTGACTGCTGGAGACTGAAGCAGCAGAGTGAACTGTGAAACACCTGAATTTGCATAAAATCTGGCCCTTGGGAATTTTTGCGAACATGCAATCTCTTACACTAGTGTTCTGTTTTACCTCCTTTCCTCTGTTCTGAAACAATGAAATCAAAATTAATTTGTTTCTCAGGATCTCTTACAATTGCTACTTTTAGTGTACATGAACCAGCCTCCACTCACACCCTAAATCATGAAATCTCATCTTATTTGACCTTCACCCTCTGTAATCCCCTGAAGAGTGACTAAGAGTTCATCCTATGCTGGTTGTCCCTTTGGTATGTTCAATACATGGAATCCCTTTGGATAAGGCTTGTGTCATCATTCTTTGTTTTCCTATGGTGATTTTTTTTCCTTTCCCGTGAACACCATGAGGAAATGCTTACAATAAAATGTAGCATTAGCAAAATTCTTCTTTATAAGGTTCATTTAGAATAGATACAGGGAATCAACATTACAATTTGGCCCCAGGTCCCTCAGGAAACATTGCAAGAAAAGCATACGTCCCATCCCACATTCCCATACTTTTGTACAGAAATTCTGTTTGAAGCAGTTCTTGAAAAAAACAGCCTAGTTAGCAAAGAGGTGCTTCACCTGTTTGGCAACCTCTCTGAAACTGAAAACTCATTCCATAACCAATAGAAGCCAGAACATGGGTTTTTCTGGTTCACTGCATTAACTTCAAGAGCCATACAAAAAAATATTCTTCCAGAGAGCATGCATGGAAAGTTGTGATCTTCTGCAGGTACTGAGGATGGGTGGAATGTGACTGAGCCTGCACCCAGTTTTAGGTGAAAAGAACACGGAAAGCAAAGGAGAGACTCATTATATCCATATGGAAGATGAATGCAAAAATAATCTAATGAAGTCATCTATACTCCCTCTTTAATCATTAAACATACTTCTGTAGCATGACTTGTTCTGTCTTAAGATAGGTATATAAACCTACATCTAGTCTGGTTTTCCTTTAAGGGACTGAACTTGAGGTGTGTTTTGTGATGGCTTGAAAAACACAAATTTATATTCAAATCTTACATCTGATCACACATTTTGTCTACAGAGATAACGTACAATAGTTCAGTATTAACAACCACTTTTCCTCCCCTCCTTATAACCACAATGAAGTGCTAACAAGGATCTTTCTGACAGTGCCATGTAACTGCCTAGATCAAATTCTTTTACAACATAAGTCTTGTAACACAAGTTCAGGAGAAAATGCAGAATGACGTCCATTACAGCAGCATTAAACTTGTTCTAATTTATCACAAGTAGAACAAGCTGAGAGCTAGAGACAGCTCCTTATATTCCTCTACTGTAAGTATGGCTTCACTCCAGTTAAGAGTATAATACCAAATAGTTCTACACTCATTGATGCCTTCTAAAGCAAGTAACAGACCAGGAGAAGACCAGCAAGACTAGATGACAGCAGGGAAAAATAATTAAACATTGGGATTTTCTTCTACTAGTTAGTTATTTTATTGCTTCACTTTTCTGTTATCTATCTATATTTATTTTCCTTTTTTAAGCTATGCAAAATATCATTGGATTTTTTTTTTGCTTTGCTTTGCTTTCTAGAGAAGGTTCAGATGTTCAGATCCTAGCTGCAGAAGTGCAGAGAAATTCTAAGAAGCATTTCTTATCAAAACAACCTAATCAATGCTTTTTAATCAATACAAGGATCTGCAATTTTATCAGACTCTTATTACACATTAACAGAAGTTAGAATATCCATTATGGTTTTGACACAGATACGGTATTTTGCCTACGTTTACTGTTAATCACTGCAAATTATGTGAGCTGATTCTTAATGCTTGAGAAAAATGTTGAGAAGAGTGGTTGGGGGGCAGTCTGATGGTCTGACTAGGTCATATTTGAATAGACTAAGGTTAGAATGCAAAACAGCTCAGTGCAAAACATTTTGGAATGCACTTACAGAAAACAGTGATTTTTTTAAAAAAAATTTCTGCTTCTACTTCGTGCTGGCTCACTTTAAAGAAAGCAATTTCAAGAAGAAAAAGGAACTGAATATTTTCTAAAAATCAGGCCCCTTTTTAAGAATCTCAAGTTAAAAGTTCCAAAATCACAGATGCCCAAAGGCAATGCCATTGATCTCTTCTGAAAATATAAGGAAGAAACCTATGAGTTGTGTGTGTTTTATAGCACTGGAAATTAAAATTAGTCCTTCCTTGTTATGGGGAGCCCTATAGTTCAAGTAATCAGAAACACATACTGTTTAAAGACACGTCTTACGTTCTGATTTTCCTTTTCCCCATTATAGAAAAAGTGAAGCCTCTTTGGTATTACATGGACAGTCATTTTTTGTTAGAACTAATAGAATTTGTGGAATACCTCAGCAGAGCAACAAAGCATATCAACTTAACCTCAAAGATCTGAGAAGTCCCGTTGAAGACAGAGACATCTTTGTACTTACAATCTTGACCAAATTGTTGCATTGTTTTTTTTTAACTGGATTCTATGAGTTTTAAAGTACTATCTGGAACAAGTAACGGTAGTTCAAATTTATGTAAAACTATAATAACACAGATTCTTAATAGAATAATTTATCTGTTTTTCCTTTGCTTTTACATTGTAAAAATTGGTGTGCTGTGTCTTATTTCTGCTTTGCTTTGAGTTTATTTTGGTTTTATTAATCTTCAAGTGACTGACTTTTGCTCATGTCCTCTGAGCTGACTATGCAGGCAATGCAAATAGAAATAAACCAGCATGATATTGTTGGGTCTCATCATGGAACACCTTATTAATTTGGAAAGTTTCGGCATACTTGGTATGACATACCAACAGAAAAATCCTACTGCCAAATATCACTAGGCACAGTATTGATATATACATATGGAACTCTGTGTGTCTTGATTTTTCCCAAGCTTTGTCTTTCCCAAACAGCTGTTGCCTTCCAGATATGTTAGGAAACATTTGATTTTTATTAGTTTTCAGTTTGTTATGGAAACTTAGACAGTATTCATGCAGCAGGTATTCATTCTTACAATTCATTTTGCTGATATGTACAGTACATTGAAGTCAAAGGAATTGTTTCCACAAACCCAGTTCAGAATGTGTATGTTTGTTGGAATCAAGGTCTTAAAGTTCCTTTAACATTTGTTGTAATGGAATCCTTAGAAATGCACTATGGTTTTGATATTCAGAAGGAATACTGTTCATATATTTTCATGTACAGCAGAAGATATGTAATGCCATTTTTTCTGAGGGTTACTCAGTGTGTGTTGTGAACTATTGACAGCTCACCAGCTTGTGTTCTTTCTTCTTGTACACTACATATATTACCTAAGATTAAAACATCTAGCATTACCGAAGTTAGAATTCCTATTACTAGCACGGTGCGGTTCTTCAGTTTTATAATACTCCTGTAAATCTCACAGTTCTGTAAACCCTGGGACTGGCATTCTTCAAAGCCTTTGAGAAGAGATTTACTGTGAAGACTGGTTGGAGAAAGGAGGCAAGTAATCCACAAGGACTCCAGAAAGGAAGATCCATTTGCACTTGCTCCAAGCAAGCTAAAACAACGGTAAATCTGTTTTTAAGACCTGCAGTGGTTTGGGACAGCCCAGCCCCGCGGCCACCAGCTCCGGGCATGTGTCGCCCCATGGCATCTGTGCAGGCAGCACAGGTGGGAATGGCAGAGCAGCACTGGCTTAGATCTCACAGAGGTGAACAGCATTGCAGCAAAGGAACAGAGGAAGGAGGGCATTAATGCTGACATGTATTGCTTTGTTATTTGGGCTAAAACTAGTGCTGAGAAACCTTAATACATACTTGCTACAATAAGAAAGGTTATAGTTAACCTTTCTTAACAAATATTCTTTGTTCAAGGATTGCCAGCTTTCCCAAATTTATTCTCTTCCCTCTACTGACATAGAGTTCCCTCCATCTTTAAATGTATAAACTAATTATTTGTACATAGGTAGTTTTTGCTTCTCAAAAGAAATCAGGCAACTTACTTGACCCAGTTTTCTGGGAGTAAGCTCAAGTTTTTCATGAATGAACTTGCCTCTTTTGCTGTTACAAACACTAGAAGTTTTATGTTACTACATGATGTTATCCCACCACTATTAATTTAATTCCCCATTCAGAGATGACACAAAATCTTTCTGAGACTGAAATGCGTCAGCTTTGTAGAAGGTTTATTTTTTCCTCTTAGCCTTTCTGAGAATGACTTTTATGCAGAATTTCTGCCACAGTAGCATCCAGGAGAAATTTAGCTTGATGTAAGACGTATGAATGACCTTTGAAGCCATGCCAAATAGAGGTCTTGGCCCTTGTGCCTCTGTGGATTGTCCTTTTGTGTTAAATCGCTTTTAAAAAAACAACAGTTTCCAGTACTTTACTTGTCACATATGCTACCGGGGATTGAGCAAAGAACAAGAATCAATCCGATTATGGCATGCTAGAATCTAATACGATGTTTCTGAGAGGAAGAAAAAACTTATTTCATGTGATGTATGTTTTCCAGTTTCCTTCCTGTGAAATTACCCTATACACAGCTCATGGAGCAAACATCTTGATACAGAATGCCCCTGAAAGATCTCCTTCTATTCCCATTTTATTTCTACTGAAAACACAGTAATCAGTTGTGGGGAAATGCAATATTAGTAAATATATTTTCTATTTCTTTCAAAGTGATAGTTTCATGACTTTAACTTCAAAATATACTAAGTTTACCTTTTGTTTAGCTACTCCCTTGGTCTACTACATCTTCTATTCCTGTGCCAAATGGCTGTTCCCAGGGACTCTGCACTGCCCTCCACGAGGCAAGCTGTCCCTCTCCGTTTCCCAGAGGTCTTGACAGGAGATGTTTACTTCTCCCCCTGATCTGGACGGATGGATGAGTTGCTAATCCTGTTCACTCCAACATGTTGAATAGGGATGAGATCCATATCTTTACACGGTCCTTTGTGTATGCTGTCCTTCCTCCTTGGATGAATTGTTATTTACATATTTCCAAAGCCAATTAGAAGCATCAGTCACTCTGATCCTGTTGCTGCATTTAACATGAGTGTGTCTTCTTCCCTTTCTTACATACAGCAATTTCATATCATCAGTGTATAAGTATAAATCAGTTATTTATGAGCTAGCACACAAGACAGCTGGTGGGTTCATCATTAGCATGCTTACCACCCTGGTAAGACACCAGTGGAGTATTTTGATGGGTAGGAAGGAGGGAACACGTTGGCTTCAGTGCTGGTCTCCCACCAAATCAGTCAACGCCCTAATTTTACACTTAGGATTTTGTACCTTTCAATTTTGCTGATTTCTCCTTAGCCCCTGAGCTAACGATCCCTTTCCTAACAGTCACAGTTCTGTAATTTTACCTTTCTTATCATACGTGTCTCCATCCCATGGACTTGCTCACAGCCTTTCCTCACAATCTGGCAGTTTTCCTCAGCAGCCTGAGCCAGGGCTCTGCCCATACCAGTCCCATAGTAGAGCTGAGCTATGGACCGTGCAGGACCAGGAGGCCACAGAGACAGTGACAACTCCTGTCTGGGGCGACTGTGGCAGAAAAAAGGGTTCTAAGGATGACAGCAGCTGAGGCCTGTTTTTACTCTCTTCCCTTCTCCCCTCCAAGCTTCTGCTCCTTATAATTATTTTCTTCCCTCATGATTTCCAATTCAGTTGATTTCCTTGAACTTTGTTCCTCCATTTCATCAGTCCCCTTGTTCCCAGTCAGCTCTGCTAACTTCCCATTTAGAGTCATTTGCAGCTTCAGTGCACTACTTTGGACACAAACCCAACATAGCCTTCCAAACAGGGAGAGAGCGAGGAAAATGGGAGAGATGAAAATATGATCTGTCTACACAGAGAAGATAGCCATGACTGAATTCATGAAGGAAATAAGAAAAGAGGATGAGCAAGAATGAAGGTGAACCAGAGCAGTACTGAAATATTGGTCAGACCAACTAGCTACACAAAAACAAGCAAAAAAGTGGAATAGCAGCAAACACAATGAGATGTTCCAAAATGCAATAACTGTGGTGACAGCAAGTAACCGGAGAATGTCATTCACTGACAGATTTAAATGCACCGTTCAAATTAAGAAGGAGGAAGAGAGAGGATTAGAGTGATTAATTTCTAAGGAGTAGACAGGGAATATGATGCAATTCGTCCAAAGTTGAACCAGTGTTATGAAATTGGTGGATTTTTTTTCTCTTTACTTTTCTTGCTTCTTTACAATCCTGGTCTCACTTGGATCTAGAGGGCAGAGGGATCAAAAGATTTCTTTCATATTGGATTTCTAATCCTTCTAGAATTGAAAAGTGGAAGAAACAATTATGAAGGCTGTGCTAATGAGGCATGCAGCTATACAGCTATTCTAAATCTGTTTAGGTGCATCCAGAATACACTTCTGAAAGGTCAGCTGTAGCTTGTGCCACTGCCACTTCACTTCCGGTGTACAAAAGTGAACTCTCTCCACTGTCTTTACCCATTTTTCCCAAGATCATGTGAAAGTCTCAAGGCCAAGGAGAAGAATCCTCTCTCTCTATCAACATGATTCTGGAAGCAGACGGATGACTGAAAGGAGATGAAAAGTGCTTCTATGACTTCCTTTCAGTATATGCACAACACAGAAGGCCTTTCACACAGACTAAATCTCATAACAAGATGTGACCCGTATGGGTTGTATAAAGATTTAATACTGTGTTTCGTATCAGGCTGCTTTCTGACTCCTCCAAATCCATTTTTAATAGTTCAAAACCAAAAGTTCAGATGAGCTTTTGACAAATTCAAGTACCTTTACTGCATTTCAGTGAAAAGATTTTGGTGCAAGGGTATGTATTCTTTATTGACATAACTGACCTTTACAATAATAACTTCAGAATTCAGACTGCCTTTTAATTACTCAAAAGGCTACCAGAAATGTTAAAAAAACATATTTGGAGTTCTAAGGTACCTAAAAACTGATTTAAATATGCTGAGAACTGCCACAGCACACATTGGTGAAGGTTTATTTTTTTTGCAAGAAAACATTCTATAAATCGTGAAGAAAAGTAAATTAAAAAAAAAATGGTAATCAGCAGCCATATTTTTGGCATGAAAGCACTGGAACGTACCATAAGTTATCTGTGACCATTAAGAAGGAGACATGCATACTACACCCAGGACTTCTCTGCAAGTTGCCTCCTTGTCATCAAGATCAATGCTTGTTCACTGTTTTGAAAATGGTTCAAAACAGCCATATATTTTGGCAGGCAGGGAGGCTTAGATGTCTGAAGTATTGAGTGGGCATGGAAATCCCACTGAAGGTGTTCAGATGCTGCAGCCCGGTAACTGGGATCTTTGTTTATCTGGGGAGCCCTAAGACGTATTTCACTAAAGATTGTATTTTGTCAGTTTTTTCATTTTAAGAGATCAGGGAGATGACTCATATCTAAACCATGTTGAATTGTGTTCTTTCAAATGCTTCAATCCAGACGGGAAGGAAAAGACCCTTGAATCTCCTTGGTAAAGGCTGGCAGAAATACAAGAATCCTGTTATTTGAAAAGATCGGTTTTATTCTAGAATAAGATATTGAGGGGAGAAGGGTCAAATAGAAAATCCAGGGGTACCAACAACAGAGAATTTACCTGAAAATCTAGAAGCCCACAGCCAAGTCCCTGATTCAAACCAGACGATACCTCTTTTCCTTGTTTTGAGCTGAAATCCCACCCTAGATACAAAAGTCAGAGCTGGTCAGATTTAATTTTAGACAGAAAACATTTTTCTTTCTAAAATACAATCCTATAAAATGTTTATTCTTCATGTGCCTGGGATACTACCACTGCATTTTATTGTTATCTGTCAAAATCAGAGTACAGAAGCGGTAGGCATTGATATCTCTTGGCAGTTTTACTCCTGGGACCTGGGGTCTTGTTCCACTATAGTGTCATTGTGATTGTTTTCCTGTATTGTTAATATCACACTTCATCATGAAATTTCTATTGTGTCTTAAGATTGTCAGCTACCTTAAACTATCTAGCTACCTCTTAGGAGACGATCAAATACTGCAACTGATCTAAGAGAAAAATATCATTATTCAAGGTGGTGTTTTCAGGCAAAATAGTGTATTTCTATAACTGTTCCTTGGGAGGTTAAATGTAAGATAGAATCTGGGACAGAACCTCTAGTCATAGAATCATAGAATCATAGAATAATTTAGGTTGGAAAAGACCCTTGTCTTGTTAAAACCTGTGGAAATGCTGCCATAAACTTAAGCCATATCAGGACTTTTCCCCAGTTTTCCACTGTGAATACTTAGAAACAATAATTGAAAATAAATTTCCCATGAGTATTATGCAATATTTGCTTAAAAACTCACTGTTCTAGCTAAAGATTTCCATCAAGATCATTCCTTTATTTACAGAAAGAAAACATGATGGGGTGGGAACACAAAGAAGTGAATCACACTTTATAAGTCATCCTAACAAAAAAAGTTCTTGCATGTTTAATACTGCCAGCCCTAAATAATGCTTAAATCTGTTCGTCTTTCTACTGAGTTCAATGTGGTTTGCATCCAGCAAAAAATTCATGCATGTTCATCTGAAGAAATCCTGACTATTAGCATTGATAAAAATAATTAAGGACTTTAAAAATGCTGGATAATTGTGAACTATCCGATTATAATTATTCCTCCACCAGATACCTATATGCACCAAATTTTAGCTCTAAAGCTCTTAAAATTTGAAAATCTGACTTAGTTCTCTATTGTTCTTACAAGTAACTATTAGGAAAAAAAGAGAGTGAACAGAAAGAGCAAAGACTGCCTTTTTGCACACAGCTTCAATGTACTCCACAGCAGAAGTACCCTTGGATCTACCTGCTCATCCTTGATGACCTAAGTGGATGACCTAAGTTTACTCTCCATAGTCTCCTTTTTTAGCTCAGTAGCAGAAGAGATGTGTTTCAGGGGATGGTTCTGAGCCAGAGTCTACATCAGATATAGTGGGTTGGGCTAAAATTAGCCTTTGAGATTATTGCCCTTCCATTCACCATAATTTATCATTAAGGCATATTAGATGATGTATATGGCCACTAGTTTACCTTTCAAGGGATACATTTATCCAGTGAAGTTTAATACACTTTCAGGAAAATATTTCTGTGGAAAAGGTCAGAGAAAACTCCTTCTCAAGTGCAGAGCAAGAGTTTTGCAACAGGCAATGGGAACTCTATGGGGCAAAAAAGCATCTACAGTTGAAAACCAGATCTCAAATGATACAATAAAAAAGATTTAAAGCCATTCTGGCTCTAGTCCCCTTATACATCATTAATATCTACTGCTTCAAGTCACTTCAAATCAAGCATTCCAGCACTTTAGATTAAGTTAAAAGTTTGTCTTGCTTCAAAGAACATATAAAATGGTAGAACAAAAAAAATATTAAAATGTTACATTTTAAATAGTGCTGAAACATAGGGCAGGCTAACTGATGTAGAGAGAATAAAGAAAGAGATTAGACTGAAATTCATTGCTTTCATCCTACCATATCTCTTTTTTTTTTTTCCCCTCATGCAGCTACTTATAATGGTCCTGCTTGTCTGAAACTGGCAGCAAATGATTGGAGGTTTAGATTCACATTTACATGCTGATTTACCCTCTTGTCCTTCAAGAGGATCTGGTTTATTCAGACATGCCATAGGATTACTGCATGTTTTAGTCTTGAGACTGATGAACTGTATGATGAAGACGACTTGCATCCTTCGTTTTCAGAAGCATTTTTCAGAACAAAATTTAAATATATACATTAGGAGATGTACATTTCAGGAAGTATATATTCCCTGAAATAGAACCCACCATGAAAGTTCTTAATCATGTTAACCTTAGCTCATTTTTACTGTTGCATACCAGTAAGGCTGGTTGATAACTTACAGACTGAAGTACAGTTTACATAACACAAAATAAATGCATAGGTGTAGTACGCAATGAAAAAATTCCTTAGTCTAGCATGTAAAGTAATAAAACCAAAATTAGAAAAAAATGCACATATTTACAACCAAATAGCCATTTATAAAGATTAAGTTCTGTAAAACTTGATTTTTTTTTAATTGAATTACCACCTTGGCAAAACAGAGGGCTAGAGCATAAATCTACATTTGAGAAAATGTTGATATAATGAACATTTGCATCATAGACTCTTAGTGTAATTTTTTTGATTTACAGAAACTTGAAATACAACATAAAATAATACACCTGAATTACTATAAATAAGGATAATGATAAAGCAGATATAGCTAGGCAGAAAAGCAGAGACATAGCTGGAAAGAGATACCATATGCATCATATATCATATACATCATGCATCATGAACCTTTATCCAAGAGGAGTCTTGCACAAACTAGAAAAGACCAGTGGAAGCAGATTTTGCCTTCATTCATTAAGCTGAGCTGTAAAACTGTTCCTGATGAGGGGAAGGGGTATTAGGAGAGGACAGGAATTTTTGTTCATTTTTCAAACAACCATGTAACTTGTATTCACTTTGTCAAAGCAAATTTACAACCAGTTTTGTGTCTGAGGATTTTGCACACTCAACTGAAAACAAAACCTGCAGGCAACAATATGGGAGACTGGCAAAACCAGGGGAAAAGTAGTAGGATGTGGACGGTACAAGGAGGGGTGAAGGAAACAAATGGAAAGAAGTTTCAGGCTGTGAAGTTTTAAGGAAATATTAATGCATTTTCCTTCAGGTAGGGTTCCGAAAGGACATTAAAGATGCAATATGAATGCTGAAAATGCAGATTTCTTTGCATCTAAAAGCAGCTACTACTGAAGAGATTATTTCATATGAGTAAATATGGCTAATTTCTGGTTACCACAATGTCATCTGTAAATTAATCAAATAAAAAGTGTTCCCTTTCTATCCTCAACCATAATATTAAAATGTTGAACATTCCACTATCAAAGTAATTTGGATTGTTGATATAAACATTTGGTTGCTTTAGTAATTATCAGCAATTAACAACCTATCTCATATTAACTTTGCATTAATGTTCATTAATTAACGTTTATATGAAATGCATTTTATATTAACATTAGTAACATCACACATAAATTTACTTCCAAAATATACTAGAATTTCAGGGCTTTGTCAAACAAAGGCCTGTTGTGAAATAGAAGTAAAAAGAATAATGCATTAAGAGAAACTACCTCACTAAAGGACACCTGCAGAAACATACTGTGGGTACCAAGAAAAGCCTGCTTGTACCTGCAGAAAAAATATGTGGGCCTATGACATGTCAGTGGATAATAAAAATAAATGTTCCACATAAATAAAGCTGAGCAGAATGCATGTAAAATAATTCTTAAATGCATTTTTTTCTGTATATGTGTATAAAAACCTATGTACGATTAGTACAATAGAACAATGCCTACAGGCAGTTCTTAATTTTTCAGTCAAACATCTGCAAACTTAGGACAGCAATAATCCGAAATAGGGGCAGTACAATGTGTATAAATTTTCACGGTAGAAATCTACCATGTCTCAGTACAAAAATCACATAGATGACGTTTTTGTGTTAAAGAGAGACTTTGCCAAGTCCTCTGTTAATAAAGATAAAGGCATTTTGCAAATACGCTGAAAGAAATAAAAACTGTATTTCTTAGCTTAGAATATTATGAAAAAAATTATAAGCTTAAGCAAATAATATCCCATGCTGTGTGGGCTTTGTTTTATAATATGACTACCGACTGGGGTTTATTTCACCTTGGTACATGTAATAACGACATGTCAGGAGGTTCAAAACTGAAGCACAACTAAAATGTTGTTATGAAGGCTCTCACAGCACAAGAGAAAGTACAAAAGCAGTTTGTTTCCAGTTGGAAACCATAGAAGCAGATGTTTCTGTAGCACAAGCCAGTAGACCACCCAGTTCAGTATGCTCTGTCTGAGCCTGTAGCAAATGCTTCAAAGAAAGCGTAAAGAAGCCTTTCATGAGTCAGGACTTCAAAATCCTACCTGCCCAAAGGGGTGCTTTCTTCCTAGTCCACATCACTTCGTAGTGAGTTCATGGCCTGGAGCGCTGTTCTCTATTATTATTTCTATTAAAGTAGCACTGCATAATTTTAATATTTTTTCTAACCAAGGTAACATTTCTAGTGATACAAATAACATTTTCTCACTCCTGCTAAACACTTATCTGCAAGGTCATCCTGAGGTAATGAGTTTGTGAATAGTTACAAGTCATCTGAAAAATTCCTTTCTGTACATTTTTATTTAGTTCCTATAGAGAGAAATTTGTGCATACCTCCTCCCAAAAATCCTTGCTGCCTTGGGTTTACCCACCTCTATTGCTTCCCACTTATTCTTTTCTTACTTTCTGTAATTCTTCTAGCCTTCATCAGAGGAAACTTGCAGGTAGGGAGAGAAGACATGGGACTCCAGGGCTTCCTACCAGCACACACTCTGTGGATCTTCTCATTCTCATACTCTGGAAAAGACTGGGGGAGCCCAGAAAATGTGGTAAGTCTCCTAACAAGTTGTATTTTCTTTCTAATAGGCTACTTACCCTATTACTAAGTAGTAATAAGTCAAATAATGCATCATATTGCAACTTCCGCATAATTCAGAGATCAAACACCAAAATTCTGCCATTTTATGTCCTAGGGACAAATCCAGGCCAGGGGAAGAAGTAGTTCTACCCACTATACCAAACGTACAGATGCCAAATCAGAGTCTGAAGTTCACCTGCTAGACTACCTTTTTCAACTCTTTATATTCCTTTATGGGTATTTTAAATGTTCCACATTACAACTCAGTGCAGTTACTCTTCTGACTCTGTCTTAATTAGCAAGTGTATACAAGCATACGTAGAGGAAAAGACATGCAGAAACTACTTAGCAAGTCATAAAGCTTAGTATACCTGATGACTGACCTTAGAAAATTGCCTGTTGGTCACTATATGGAACTACAAAATATTTCTATGACAGTCACTTTTCTTCAGGGATTTTAAAAAGCATATTTTTCACATTGTAAGACTAATTTACTGTACCTCTAAATAAGTCATCTTGATTAATAACTTTGTCTGAAGAGAAATACATAAAATTAATTAGTATCTTTGCCCTTGCAGTTTCAGCAATCACTTCAAGGCTAGTCCTAACATTTGAACAGCATTCGTGTTCTCTAAACAGAGTGCCGGCCTGTGGTTCCACACACGCAGATTCACTTTCATAGCATTCCCGAGCTGAAGGTGCTGTGCCATTCTTTCAGAAATTTCCTGTCAATACAGAATAACACTCTAAAAAATCTCGCTATTCCTGAATTTTGAAAACACAGACAATCTGATGATATAGCACATTAGGTGTCAATGTCAAAGCAATTCAGAATAGATAGGAAAACTGTGATACGTCAAACCTGGGTTCACTCAGTCAGGAACTGAGTGTGCTTTACCCAAGAATTTAAAAAAAAACCTCCATAATTACCAAAATAGTATTTGTGATTTTGTGATATCCACATGGAACCAAAGATCTCACGCAACTAATGCAGTTATGGTTTAGAACAGATTGAAATGTTGTTATGCAGAGGAAGGTGAGTGTTGTCATTTCTGAATGTTGTATGGAAAGAGAGTAAAGACATTATTTAGCATCAAGGTAGAGGTTTAAAAAATTTTATTTCCACAGCAATTGTAATCATTCAGGAAAATCCTTTCTAACAATTAAGACCAAATTCTGCTTGCAGTCTGAGTTAATACATAAAGTTCACAACAACAGAACCCAGGGGCTTAATTACTTCATGCTGTAACTGCCAGATGAGTAGTAAATCCTATTGCATGCCACAGTATAATTTAAAGGGATATGGAGCTGCTGTGCACAAAACCAAAGCAAAGTTATGCTTATGAAGAATTCCAAGAATCAGCTCAATCAGACCTCTTGTTCACATCTATAACTTGCTATAAAAAGATACCTTTTTCCTGAGTGACAAAACCAAAATTAAATTCTTGTTGAGTGGATAATGAGTAAACACTGAAGTTAAAAGGTTAAGAAAGCAACTTTCTGTGGCAAAAATACAATCTTCCAATTAAGATGAGAATCTTATTTCAAAATTAAAGATGGCATGTCTCTGTCAAGAATAATTCCTCTAGAAATTACCTTTAGTTACAGGAAATCTGTGAGATATTTTTATTCATAAAACTAAATCATGTTCTATTAGATCTATGTTTGTCTGTTATTTGGAAAAAATGATAGGTCATCTATTCTGAGCCCACAGACTGCCTCATTAGAATGAGATTATCATCAATTATTGGAAACATTTGCTTTCCATCTGACTATTAAATGGGACCACACTTTCTTTCTTTCTTGGTATTTGCTTCCTCCTCTACAGCTATTTTGGTCACTTGCACACCTCACCTGGATGTTGTTATCCACCAGCTCTGTGAAAAAAATAATTTCTTATGTATCATAGACTTGAGGAGAAAAATGGTATCTGGCAATGCTGTGCTCGTATAAACTTCTGGGGTTTGGGGGAAGCATTAACACTTTGTGATCTCTACCCAGATTACCTACAACTGTTGCACTTTTTAATGGTAATATAAGTTGAATGCCTGCTGAGTATTACAGAACTGAACAGTTTCAGCTAGGTAGTTGATTAGGTTTTTCTCCCAGAATATGTTACGGAACCCCATTTACATCAGAATACACACATACATGCAGGACCTCACTTCAGTGACAAAAATGCAAATTAGTATTACACAGTACGAAAAGTCACATTCAAAGGAGCAGGACAAATAAAGTTAAACTTTATCAAACAGGCTGCCAGCGACAAAATGAAATGAGGATTGTTTAATGCAGCAATAAATAACCTAGATCTCAATATGACCTCTTTGTGGAGTCAATACCAATGTTCACTGATGTTTTACCCAGCACCCCAAGGGCAATCATTCTAAGTTTAAATCAAATTCAAGAGCACCTTGCAAAGGCATAAAGTATGCAAAACCCATGGAATGAATTTTCCAGACTTCTTCCCGGTATCTCTTCTGTTGTCACATTATAACCCAAACCTGCCAGACTCCGTTAATTTTTTCATCAGTGAAAGGACATTTCTGTCAAAGAAACATGGTATTACAAAACTCCTTGCACTTAAGGCTCACCCTGTGGACAAAAATGAAGTTGTATTCAATAATTTTTTTGCCTTGGTTTTCACTGGCAAGGGCTCTAGCCACACCACCCAAGTCACAGTAGGTAAAGGTAAGGACTGGGAGAATGAGGAACTGCCCAGGAGAAGAAAAGGTTCAAGACCATCTGAGGAACCTGAAGGTGCACAAGTCCATGAGACCTGATGAGATTCATCCATGGGTCATGAGGGAACTGGTGGATGAAGTTGCTAGGCCACTACCCATCATATTTGAGAAGTCGAGGCAGTACGATGAAGTTCCCCCTGACTGGAAAAGGGGAAACATAACCTCCATTTTTAAAATGAGAAGAAAGGAAGACCTGGGAACTACAGGCCAGTCTGTCTCACCTTTGTGCCTGGCAAGATCATGGAGCAGATCCTCCTGGAAACTCTGCTAAGGCACGTGGAAAATAAGATGATTGGTGACAACCAACATCGCTTCATTAAGGACAAATTGTGCCTGACAAATTTGGCAGCCTTCTACGACAGTGTTACAGCATTGGTGGATAAGAGAAGAGCAACTGACATCATCTACCTGGACTTGTGCAAGGCATTTGACGCTGTTGTGCATGACATCCTTGTCTCTAAACTGGAGAGATATGGATTTGACAGATGGCCTACTTGGTGGATAAGGAATCGGCTGAATGGCGGCACTTAAGCAGTTGTGGTCAACAGTTTGATGTCCTAGTGGCAAGCAGTGACAAGTGGTGTTCCTCAGGGATCGGTACAGGGAACAGTACTATTTAATATCTTTGTTGGTGACATGGATGGTGGGATTGAGTGCACCCTCAGCAACTTTGCTGATGACACCAGGCTGTGTGGAGCGGTCAACACACTGGAGGGATGGGATGCCATCCAGAGGGCCTGTGTGAACCTTATGAAGTTCCACAAGGCCAAATGCAAGGCCTCCACATGGGTCAGGGCAATCTCAGGGACAAGTACGGACTGGGCAGAGAACGGATAGAGAACAGCCCTGAGGAGAAAGACTTGGGGGTGTTGACAGATGAGAAGCTCAACTTGAGCTGGCAATGTGCTCTTGCAGTCCAGAAAGCCAATCGCATCCCTGGCTACATTAAAAGAAGTGTGGCCAGCAGGTCAAGGGAAGTGATTCTGCCCCTCTACTCCACTCTTGTCAGATCCCACCTGGAGTGATGTGTCCAATTCTGGGGCTCCCAACATAAGAAAGACACGGACCTGTTGGAGGGAGTCCAGAGGAAGGCCACCAAGATGATCAGAGTGCTGGAGCACCTCTCCTATGAAGACAGGCTGAGAGAGTTGGGGTTGTTCAGCCTGGAGAAGAGAAGTCTCCAGGCAGACCTTATAGCAGCCTTCTAGTACCTAAAAGGGGTCTTCAGGAAAGGTGGAGAGGGACTCTTTATTAGGGAGTGTAATGATAGGACAAGGGGTAACAGTTTTAAACTGAAAGTGAGTAGATTTAGATTAGATATTAGGAAGAAATTCTTTACTGTGAGGGTGGTGACACACTGGAACAGTTTACCCAGAGAAGCTGTGGATGTCCCATCCCTGGAAGTGTTCAAGGACAGGTTGGATGGGTCTTTGAGCAATCTGGTCTAGTGGGAGGTGTCCCTGCCCATGGCAGGGTCTTTGGAAATAGATGATCTGTAAGGTCCCTTCCAACACAAACCATTCTATGATTCTGCGAAGATAAAACCAAATATCTGGGACCTATATTTCCACATCACACAAAAGGAGAGATTTATTATTCAAGACATCTTCAACAGTCCAATTTTACAGGAAAGAGGCCAAGAGAGGACGGCATAATAGCATTTTGGACTTGGACAAGTTCAGGATGTTCTGAGTCACCTCCGCCAAAAGGAAAAGACAAGACTTCATTGAAATGGCAGCTCCTGGCCCTTGCAGTGTGGGCTGGCAGGGATGGTTGGCCCTACATGGTGGGACAGATGTGTTTTTTAGTAGACGTTGAAGCCCTGTTTTCTGAATATCTTCACAGAAGGGCTTGTCTGAGCTTCTGGCTGCTTCCTGCTAGCTCATGTACCAATGCTTCCTTCCCCTAAACAGGGAAAGGGAAAGAAAAAGAAAAAGAGATGTGGCACGTGGAGGCCTCATCCCAGTGTTGAGTAGGATGAGAACACTGATACCCAAAGCAGGAAACTCTCCCTCATACTGGTACAGGATTCTACAAGAGGATTATCTCACTAAATCACTAGGCTTTTCTAATTGTTTGGTTTGATTTCAGAGCTTTCTAAATGGAAAAGTAATACCCTAGATCAGCAGACAGTTTATTTGAAGAATTATTTTAATATATGTTATACAAAACTTCACCAAGACTAAGCTAGAAACTTTGTTTTCTTAGACAAGTCCTTGGAAATATCCTTCTTAGCAGGCTTTCATTTTAGAAGTCACAGGCAAAATCTCTCTCTTTCTCTACCTCCCCCAGATAAAGAGCTTTTCTGGCATAAAACACTTGAGTTTCAATCTTAAAGCTATCACATTACTTCTTTTTTTAAAAGAAATCTTGCAATAGCTTTTGCATTAAGCACCAATGACTACCGTTTGCCTTTATAGGTCTCAATGACATCAGGTATACTCTATTTTGTCTCAAGCTTTTTCATTGGCAAGATGCAAGTAATTGCTATTTGACTGTGTAACTTTTCCCAGAGGGATTTATTTCCCCTACCTGCCTATTGACTGGAATATCTATAAGTTCTGGCAGCAAAAGGACTTTCTTCTCTCTTCAAGGCTGTTGTTGTTTAGGAGAGTCCAAAACTAGATGGAGCGCATCATCTTCCCTGTCTCTTCCAGGCAGCTGTACACTTTTCTTCCTTTCGCACCCATTCCAAACACCAGTTCTTGCTGTACTGGCCACAAGACCCTTACAACCTCTGTCCCATGGGCCCAGGTGGGTTTGCCTCTGAAACTGAGAAGCGAAGAGATCCCTGCCTACAAGAACTTCTTACCCCGCACATGACTGCGAGTACCTTCATTCCTGCTGCTGCTGCTAAACTCCCTTTTCCACAACAAGAAGGACTACATGGATTTTGGTTAGGATGAAACATGATGCATTGGGTGGAGCTTATATTATACCCACTGTTTTGAAAAAGAAAGGAGTATGATGGTATTTTCAGGCAGCTTAAATACTTCTCTTTTGCATGTTGTTCCATATGACTTCTGGCAGCTCATTCAAGTGCAACTAAAGTGACTGCACTTCTCACAAGTCAGTTAAAAAGTAGTTTATCTGAGAATGAACAAGCTGCCTCTTTCCTTTCACTTCTCTAAGTAGTTCTTCTAAGTAGCTTAGTAGTTTCTGTATTTACAGAAGCAAGCATGAACAAGCATCTCGTGGATTAAACAGGGAGACAACACTGCCCCAGGTCTCTTCCCAAAGGGTAGTACCACAGGTACCAAATAACACAGAAGGTCAAAGATATTTGTGCACAGGGCAAGATACTATTCCCTTCTCTTTTTTTTTTTTTTAATTAGCTGAACACAATTTTTTGTTGTTGTTGTTGCTATTTAATATATAGTAGCTCAGTGCTAATGAATTTTGGCCTGATTTTTTCCTCACTGAAAAAGGCTTATTGGTAAAATGTAAAAACCCCAAGACGGCAGCTTGAACAAGGGCACTTGATCTCTATGCCTGGGAGCTGGCGCGATGGGTTTGGTAGGGGGATTTATGTTCCCCAGCAGATGAAGGAAAATTAAATCAAACTCAATTTTTGTATTTACAGTGCTTCCTTTCCACACCGTCTGACACACATGCACACAGAAAGTCATTTATCATTCCAGAAAAACACAGGAAAGTTAATACTGAAGTAGCATAGTTAATAAATTCTGCCTGTGGGAGACGTGCAGGCTGCCCTACCTTGGACTTTGTATCTCGAAAGTGAAGCTAGAAGTTTCCAATCAGTGTTTTATAATAAAGGTGTAAAAAAGAAGTGGAAAGCATGCTCAGAGTCTTGTAAGCCACTGTCTAAAATACAGAAAAAAGACATCCTTTTTGATAGCTTTCACTCACCATCAGGCAATTAGCAAAGAAAAGGCATAGGCTACTCCTAGTTTTAAAGAGTCCATGAAGGGCTTTGCATTGGCGTGTCAGGGATGGTGGAGATACAACGTGACTTATGCCAGGGTAGTGCAGAGCTATTCGGTATAAGAACCAGCTGGAAAACAAAGAAAACGTGACAAATGAAGTCCCAAAGGAAGGAGAGAACAATCTGCAAGAAATAAAGGAGAGGAACAATCATTCAAATGATTTTTCAATTAGCTACTACAAAGCCTTAAAATAGAGAAAAGTTCTTTCATTTGTGTGCATGAGAAATATCGAAACCAGCCACTACAGTTTCAAAACAGTATTCTTGTCAGAGACTGCCCTTGCTTGGGAGTAGTTTCCCCGTAAAAGAATTAGGATTTCTAATACTGCTATAAATCAAAAAGGAGGAACACCCCTGTGGTGCTTGTGTTCTATAGGAGTATACTGGCAGGTCCAAAAATATGGTGACCCTGAAATATTCACTGCATTTTTTTCCTTTTTTCTTACTAAGCAATGACAGGAAATGCATGTTTTCAGCTTTCCAAGGATTAGGTCACAAGCCTCTGCACACTGTGCTGTGCTATATTTTATTTGCTGTTGATGATAGCTTCCTTTTCAGGTGATCCCTTGTCCCTGATTTGGTCTAAAGTTCAGGGCAATTTTGTTGCATCAATGAACAGACCCTGAAAATACTGAACTAAAATAATGTGCGCAGCCTGTGATAACCTTTACAATAAAAAGGACAAGATTTAAGTGCTGATTGCAGCATAGAGGACTTTCCTCGCTAATGCATCTTTATATGTCTGAGTATAGCTGTAGGTTTTCATACTTTTCTTGCTTATTTATTTATTATGAGGTCATAGCATAGAAGGCAGTTGCAAGGTATAACAGAGAAAGGCCGTCTCCAAATGAATTTTGTAGCATACAAAACTTGTGCTATATTAGCAATTTCATTTTGCTTTCAGTTTAAACAACAGGAACCCTTAAATCAGTTTGCTTCACATCAGTTTAGCTATCTCAACGTACAACAGCTGCAAGCTAAATTGACATAAGCATGGATGAATGGATTTGAGTTTTTTTACGTGAGGATGCAACTTTTGTGTGTTGACGAGGGTTTTTATTAATCTGACTCCGAGGAAAAAGACCCAGAGTAAAATATGCTGAATTTGGCTTTATTTCTAATCTCCCTGATTTTTTTGCTTTACTGGCAAGATGTAGTATTTGTAGGTTTAGATATCAGGCATTTTGGTTGAACATGGAAGAGGGTCTGGCACACTGATAATAGAATATTATCTGTATACATAAAAGTCAGGATGGGGAGGGGGAAGCGGCAACATCACAAAGTGGTTAAGATCCGAGGTGAACTAAATCACACTCTGCAGGAACTTAACTCCATACAACAGATTGTATACAATATCCTGGCAAGCAGGCTTCTCACATAGAGGCTTCAAAAAAGTGCCTAAAGTTTCTTGTATAAATCCAGACCTCAGTGTGAATAGAAAAAGAGGGCTGAAAGTGGTTGTCATCCCAGGTGGTGTAGAGGGATTAGGATTTGCAGTAAAAACAAAGAAACCATAGGTCTTTAATATCAGGTCATTAACCAAGAGAGGGTGAGTAAGTGAGCTCATGAAAGCAAAGGATATTTTTCAGGGACAAAAAGAAGGGGAAGAAGTTAAGAAATGACTGAGTCACAAAAAAATGCAAAGGCAAGGGAAGTCCATAATCTGAAAACTGGACAATTTTACAATGAAAATGCAAGATTAAAAAAAAAAAAAAGTTCAAGGGAAATTAACTATTCTCTGTATCATTCACCACCAAGTTGTTAAGTCAAGTGCCATGCTAAAAGGCACATAATTCAAGGTCATTTGTCCTCCAAAAAGAGGAACAAAGAGTGTACGTTTGTTTATCCCATGTACAAATCATTTATGTCTGCAGTATCAACAAAGAACCTCTACATTTCAAAATTAATTCATGTACTTCATTTGTCAATTTTAAAGATGAAAACTGACTATCTCTGAAATGACATACCAACTGAGAAGTTAGAGAAAAACAGTAATATGCTATATAAGGGTTCTCTCTCATCTTTCCCATAGTTCACTACTGAATTAAAATGACTATTATTGGAATTTCTAACACGCCCATCATTTAAATAAGTAGGCATCATTGCCCAATTCTAGGAAAGCATCTGTTCCTTTTAGTACAGAAGCCAAAGAGTACTCCCATTGGGATACAGTCTGAGTCACTAATGTATCAGGCCATATTCTTTAGAGGCACTAGATATACTAACACTAAAAGTGGAATATGATGCCATAGTTTCATCTTCTGCGAAGCTTTGTCCAAGTCAAAATAACTATTTAGTGTGTGAAAAATGAAGAGATGAGAGACAGTAACAGGTTATCATTACTTTCTAGAAGGAAAATGACTGGCATTAACATGCTGAGAAGTTAGGAGGGCTAATCATGAAGCTGATCTGAATTACTGTCTATAATAAATCAACAGAAGGCATTGTCAGAAGTGATCAAGTGGCAGATCATAAAAGTTTTTCTTTCTCTCAATTCAGGCTTTACTATTAGATACACATTCTATGAAAAATCTGTGGCATAAAAGATAGGTTAGGAATATGGGTCCAAAATGGTTTAAAAAATAGCTCTGTCTATGCATTTTTCTAAACACAGCTGCTGCAACTGTTCAAAAGTCTGAGGTGACCACTACCCATTGTTTATTTCACAATAAGTTACATATACTACAATTTCTTAGTCTATTGCAATTCTTACCCATTGAAATAAAGCTGTCGTACTATCTAAGATGGACCACTCTACACTGCAGTAACCATTTATAACTTTTAATTGTCTTTGTAAACATGATTGATAAGATTTATAAAGATGTAATGCAGCATCTAACTTGTTCCTAGTAACTAAATACTAGTTAATTCCTTTGTCCCTCATGGTAAAGAGTCACTGCTGTGCTGCTGAAGCTCACAATTAAGAACACAGTAACTTAGGGTACTTAGCAAAATTAACATTTTAGCAGAATTCTGCTCCTCTCCTTCTCTAGAATTGTGCCATCATGAACTAATGCAATAAGCATACTGCTGCTTTTTTAATGTAAAAACAGCAAAGCACCCCATAGTAATTTTTTGCAATAATCTTGATGGTTGGATGTTAGTATGTGATGATCCTTCTACTTTGCTATGGCTTAAGTAGAAAATTGCCTCCAAAAGATGCAAACCTTAAGACTTCCAGGCTAACTCAATCTCTACCACAGGCAAAGAAAAAAATGTATTTGCTTAACCAAGGAAATGAAGACAAGCATTTGATCTTCATTTTACTTTTCCTTTTTCATTCTTGTTTCTATTTCTGTCTGGTTTTTGTGCACACAAGCTTTCTTCAGTATGTACAGCTACAGCACACTTCTCACATTTATATTTGCTTCAAAGAAATAATGATATTTACATTAGGCGGAGAAACTTTCTTATTTTTGATCCATCTTTCACAATGTGCCATCTTTGAGAAGCTCCTCCCACTCTCATTCACCTCTCCATTTCACACAGTTTCTGACTTCTGTGTTACTTCCCCCAGTATTTAATTCATGAGCAGCAAGAATACATATTTCATGGAGTCATTGGGTCCCATGTTTTCTGCTTATGGTCTAGACTAAACAGAAGTATTAGTAAAACCTCACATTTTTTAATAGGCTTTCCAGAGATAATTGGAACTGAGGCTTTCTGAGATCACAATCCTCACCTTTATTTCACTGCCTGTATGTGAGGCTCTGTGTCATGGAAGAATATAGCAGAAATATTCTCTCAGCTGTATTGCAGAACTCTATGTCGACAGATGTAGCAAATCAACCTCCTGCCATTTACGTAAGTCCAGGAGATGATCAAGTATGTTTGAAAAGTTGGTCCTTAGTTTGATTTCAAGAAGTCTTACCTTTGCCAGTGCTCAATTCAGATGTGAATGCTGGTGCTAACTCACTGTGGGTGAGGTTCTGACATTTTGCTAGACGCCTCCACCTCAAACTTTATATCATCTTGACAGGAGAATCTCATTTGCAGCAAAAGGATAAGAAAGACAAATCTGTGGCTTGACACCTTGTGACATCTTTCTATGGGTGATGAATTTCTGTTACATGACAGGTTCAAAGTTACCGAGCAATGGATGGATGAGTGGCACAGTAACTTCAGGCTTGCTGAGAATCACAAGAATACATCAAGTCATAAAAACCAGAACAGTATGACACTTTTAGGGTTGGGTTATTATATGCATTTAAGTAGATGTGAATATATTTTATTTCATAGATACTTAAATTTTGATGAAAGTAACATATCTACAAGAGACCATAAGAATAAATAAATTAACTATTACTTCCAACCCTTTAATGTTTTAATCCTCGTGGCAAATATCTCAATGTAGGATATGTCCAACTTTTCTCTTGCACTGACCTTAGTCAAGGTCTTTTCCTAATTGTTGTCTGTCTTCTCTCTCCTCATCTTCAGATTTTTTGAGGTTTTTTCCTGTCACTTTTTATTACTATACCTTCCCTATGTGTATTGTTGTAGATCTCTATAACTTTTCTTACCTCTAGAGTCATGCTGTTTGGAAGAGAGTTTCAGAGGGAACATATATGTTGATATTTGTAATATGCATACATAGACACCTAAACGTGCATACAGAGCCACAAAGCTCTGGTTTCAATTGAGAAAATTAAATTAAAGACTTGATATGACCCTGTGTCTCAAGAGCTTAGGGTAAGATCAGTTACCCAAACTATGGAAAATCCAGCTTTAATGTCCTTCTCTTCCTAATGGAATTTGAACCTGTATTTCTGAGGTAAAAGCCTTGAAAAACAAAATTGTATGTGCGCTGAGTTCGAGCACTTTGAGTTGTTCGTGCAGAAGCTGCTCTACTTTATATGGGATCGTTAAATATTCACTCTACCAGAGAGAAGGTGACTGTAATTTAGTGCTGAGGGCACTAAGCACAGTTGAACATTTGAAGGGAGGAAAAAATGAATTGTCTCCATTATGGATACCAATTCTTTGGACATGGTTTATTAGGCACCTAGCCTGTGATTAACTTTNCAGATTCACTGATAACAAGCTTTTAAACAGGGATGGCAGCAATGAACTTTGTGGGGCAAATATCCATGATTTTCTTTGTTTTCCTCCTTTCCTGGAGAAATAATGACACTTCCGAAAAATCAGACATCTGAGAAGTGTTATAAGAATAAACCATTGATCTTTCTATGATTTTTCTGAAATGGGAGATGTCTCCATTGATATTTCAAGGTGGGACAGCCCATGGTTAATAAGATTTTGGTAGGAGTGGTTAACTGAAGAACTAACCATTTTTGACAAGGTATTTTGTTAATTCTAAACAATTAGATAAAATCGCAAATTAACGTCTGTTAGTCTAGAAGTAATAATTAAAGCCCACTAATTTATATATTTTTTAATACTTTAAAGTTTCTCTTGGCACTCCGCTAGCTTTTAAAGGAGAAAAAGGAGAAATTTGGATTGCATCCCACTTTGTCAGGTACTGTCTTGTCTGACTGCAGACATTCTAAATACAAATCAGTATTTTGGCATGATAGCTGTCTCAGATAGCTCTGTTGGCAATGTAAGATCTGATCTTTAAATCAAGCATTGTCTTATTTCCTCCTTGCCTTAATGGAATGAAATTTCCCTAAAATATCTGTAGGTTTTAAAACCTCTGTCTCTAGAAGCCGAATTTATTATATGAGCTATAGATACTTTTCAACTTTTTCTTTCTTTTTCCTTCATTGGCAAAGATGCCCTCTCTGCAACATATACTGCCTGGACTCCCCCTCCTTCTGCTGTAAGAAGCAGAGAGAAGATTTCTTCTGGCCTCCCACAGTGATCTCTGGCTTCTCCAGGACTGTGATGATGAGAGTTACCACACGTGTGGTGATTCCTCCCTGGCCTGGATCTGGTCTCAGAACAATGGAGCTGCTGGTCCTGGTGACTCCAAGCATCTCAGCACTTCCCTAAGAGGGGCTGTACCCAACCACCTGCCTCCAGGGGCTGTGGGCACCTCCTTCATTGCTAGCGTGGACTTGCCATGACTCCTTGTGCCCCTTTTCTGCACTCCTCCCAAGAGCCAGGCTTGGCAACCTCACTCACCTGCTCATGTGAATGCACAGCCAGAGAGTGCTTCTGAACGTGACCTGCAGTAGCAGAAAAGAAGGAGCAATATTGACAGTTTGTGTTTTTTTCTAGTCTTTCACAGTAGAATGACATGAGTGTTTCTGTACTGACTTGAACACTTGAATTCACCAGTGTAAATAAGGAGAAATCAGGACTCTAAATTTCCCTGTGTCTGCCTATGCCATGGTAAGGACATACTTCTTCAGCAGCTGGACTTTTGAATAAAACATCAAATTCCAAACTCCAGCCACGGTGGGTGGATACTGATACCACATAGCTCTTAGAATCGGTGGAGCTTATGGTAGTTTACACTGTGTTTTCAGATATTTATACTTGGGAGAGCTGTTTTGTTCCTGTTTACTGAAAATTATTGCTGATAAGTAAAATCAGCAAAATTCACTGATACAGCGTGAAAAAGAATGCAGCCTTGTGATGGCATTTAGGCTTCTTTTAGGATTACAAGCAGTTCTTGTGGATGAAAAACGTGGAAACTGACCTGACGTAATATAGTCTTAGGTTTTCTATTTTCTTTTCTCAGTATATGAATTGTTCATATTTCTATTTTATGCAGTAACACATTAACAGGATGTTAGATATTTTGAATTCCTGTCATGCATGAGCAGTTGATGCCTGCAATGAAGCTGAAGTTGAAAAGATCAAAAGTTTTAAAGTTATGTAGGCAGCTTCTGCCTCAAGTACAGCAGACCAAGAATGCTTTAATAGCTTCTAAATAATCTACCTGTTTTAGGTAACGTAATAAAAGCTAAGGCAATAGGAAAGGTAAGGTAATAATATAATTGCAATTTAGTGTTGCATGTAAGAACTGAATGTTTGGTGTTTTTTTTTTAAATTTGACAGGTAAGCCCAATATAATTTTTTTCCATAGTTTTCAGTGCAATTTGTAGCATAATTTAATAGATAAGTCCAATAACAGTTTCTTCCATGATGATGAGTGAAAATTTTTAATTTTCTTGTACTATAGCCAGTCATATGGCTTTAATCATTATAACACAAAAAATCACAAGTTGTCTTTTCTTGCACTCTCTGACATTAGCAGAGTTCTCTTCTTAATGCTCTTAACAAGGTACTTAAACAGTTATTTCTGGGTGTTCTGAATAATACATGGAAATAGGGAATGTTCCCAACAACACTCAGCAAACACTATTTGCATTGTGGCTAGTGCAGGCCCTGGAAGGAGATCATATTAATGTTATCAATAGCACACTATTGCTATTAAAAATGAGCTCCGTTGCTTGTGAAGAAAGGAAGATGAAGAAAGATGAACGAAAATTAAAAAACACATGAACACACTGAAACTCAAGATGTGCTAGACTGTAAATGCCCTCTTTCCTCCATCTGTTTCTTTTTCTTCTCTTCACTTAGAAAACTATTAGCAATTTTCTAATACTACAAGTCTAGTTGTAGGTGTTGTACAAGGGCTCTGCAGGATGAATGCATTATAGATAAAAAACCCTTATCACACCCCTGAAATTCCCATTTTCACCTGCTCACATGGTATTCACCCACAGCTTGTAAACAATGTGTTAATTTGCTGAGTGAAGGAGACTCAGATTTAGCGTGAGCCTGGCAAAATTACTTTTTCCCTTGCTCGATTTTAAAGCACGGTTCTTTAGAAAGACTGAGGAAAAGTCTTCTAGGTAGGGTTTAACAGGACATATTTAGAAAGGAAAGAACAGAAGAGAAAGCTAACAAGATCTTGCAGATGAGAAGTTAGAGGAATATAAATGAAGAAGATGGAAGAAGAAAAACAACAGAACTTAAAAGCTGGAGAGACACAGTATATTGCACCTATCCTTAAGATAGGTGCTGTTCAGTTTATTTTATAGTCTAGGAGACTAATACCCATCTCCCCTTGTTGCATAGAAAGACATGAAAATCTGGGCAGTTAAATGGAGAAATCTCCACTATGTAGACTCAATTCTTAAAACTCAACATGTAGCATGAATTCTGTCACAAATATTTATTTAAAATATACTTGTTGTTTATCAGACTCAGTCTGGTATTCTGTTTGGAGTGGAGCTGGTAGATCATATGCTAACAGGATATAAGTGCATGTTAATATCTAGGAACTAGAACTAGAGGAAATACTTTTCCAACTTTTCAGAGGAATTTCTTCTATCAAAACTTCAGATTTTTGATCAGCAGTTTTATGAACATTATTTTACAGATTTGTATTGAACAATGGAATGAAGGCTGCACCAAAATCATAGGATTTGAACTTGTCATATGAAAAGCATGGAGAGATACTGGTATCAGCCTAACTTAAAAAAACCCCAGCAACAGCAACAACAACAAAACAAAAACAACAAAACCCAACAACCTGAAATTTTAAATATCTTAAATAAAGATTGCTAAATTGTTGTTGACTTAAAAATTACAGTTACAGGCAATGGAGAGATTTTATTCAAAGTAAAGTAGTGCCTCTTCAATGGAAAGTAAGATAAGTAAGTTCTACTAGTAAGAATCAGAGATATCACTGAATATAATATTTGCATATAAAGAAAATACATTCTGTAGATACTAGTAATAAAGTGACACATTCCTGAGTTCCGTAACTATTAGTAAATAAAAGCCTAAATTAACAAGGCATTTTATCTCATTGGCAACCAGTTGTAATAATACTAAGCTTCATGACTGAAAACTGAATAGACTGCAGTACAAAGTTTATTGTCATGTAGGATACTTGTACTTTGATTACCTGCCTTTCTCTATAGATTTGATGACTATTATTACATTTTAAACATCCGTATGTCACAGAGATTTATTTGGAGCTGTTAGTGCTTTCATTTGTGTCAAAACAGTGGAAGTTTAAGGGACCACTAGAAAATCCAATGAAATACTGCAGTGAATGTTTTGCTTCTAAAAAGCTGTTTGAACTACCATATACTGTTGGTGAAGGCTCATAAAGAAACAAACAAATCTGTCTTAAATTTTATGAGAGAAGGGAAGAGGGGAATTCTGATCCATTCCCATCATATATAACAAACATATAACTCTTCAATCATCTATAAAGAAAATAAACCATTCCAGTGTGATTTTAATCTTTATTTTAGCCTTCAATAGACAACATATGTAATAGATAACTGCATTCTTAAATAGCAATGGTATTGTTTATAGAACAGCATTTCAGCTCGTATCAATGTGATACGTACAAGCAAATACTAAGAACATGCAAGAGGAAGGATTTCTAAGTGAGCTTTTCCTCTCAAAACCATATTTCCAGAGTTATACCCAGAGGAAGACGTATTGGATTTTCAATGTGATATTCTGATTTGTCCGTATGTTTTAGGATTTTTTATCTGTTCAACATTTTCACTTGACTGAGAAACAGACACACCAGTCAAACAAGATCCATAGTTTTGCTGTTAAAGTCCTGTTTTTCTGAGCTGACTAGAAGAAATGCCCACTAAAACAGAATCAGAAACCAAGATGGAGAAATTAAGTTGAGTAGCAAGATTTCTATTCTTATTACATTGAAACATTTAAGTATTATTACCATGACCAAGTCAATTAGAAAAATGGTCAAGGGAGGTGATGCTGCCCCTCTACTCCACTCTTGTGAGATCCCACCTGGAGTAATGTGTCCTGCTCTGGGGCCTCCAACATAAGAAAGTCATGGACCTGTTGGAGCAAGTCCAGAGGAGGGCCATGAAGATGATCAGAGCACTGGAGCACCTCTCCTATGAAGAGACGCTGAGAGAGCTGGCATTGTTCAACCTGGAGAAGAGGAGGCTCCGAGGAGACATTATAGCGGCCTTCCAGTACCTAATGGGGGCCTACAGGAAAAGTGGAGAGGGACCCTTTATGAGGTAGTGTAGTGATAGGATGAGGGGAATGGCTTTAAACTGGAAGAGGGTAGATTTAGGTTAGATATTAGGAAGAAATTCTTTACTGTGAGGGTGGTGAGACACTGGAACAGGTTGCCCTGTTTCCAGAACAGCTGTGGATGTCCCATCCCTGGAAGTGTTCAAGGCCAGGCTGGATGGGTCTTTGAGCAATCTGGTCTAGTGGGAGGTGCCCTTGCCCATGGCAGGGGGTTTGGATCTAGATGATATTTAAGGTCCCTTCCAACTCTAAGCATTCTATGATTCTGTTATTCTATGAAGATAAAGCTTAACTGAGAGTATGAGAAGTGCAAACGGAAATTAGAGAACCAAAGATAACGTGAAGTGCCCACTCCATGTGAACTCCACATGAGTAAGGTTTGCGCTGGCTGTTTTTCTTTTGCAATAAGATGTGCTTATTGAAGAAAACTAGCAATTAACATTAATCAATCAGGTAGAAACTTTGGATGTATTTCTTTGTGTTCTTTTTGTCTTTTGTGTGAATAAGATAAATTCATCAGGGTTTATAAAATGTTAAAGGTGTAAGAATACCTTCTAGAATACTTCACTCAGATATTTCTTATCTTGGAGAAGAACAAGGCAAACAAAACCAGTAATCATAGTCAGAAACTCTCCAACACTAGATCATTGTTCCGGCTATTTCTCAGTATTGTCCATTTCATTGATTAATTTATTTTCTGCTCTGCCTGACTCAGTTGAGAGTGCCCATTTGTGACTCACTACTCAATGAAGCAGTGTGACGCCAGGGATGAAGGACAAAAACTTTTGAGGATTTATCACATTGGTAAAGATGCTTACCCTGATGTTATTGGAATGCACTGTATCTGTGTCCAAAATACACTGGGAGAAGTACTTCAGAAAATAAGCTAAGGCCATGACAATGGGCACTTTTTGGAAGCCCTTGCCTGCCTTGTATTGTCCACGTGATGGCACTGCACAGGTATCTGACATATGTGATGGTGGCCACAGACTTGTCCACATTGTAGTGAGTTCTTGGACTTCTGCAAAGAGAAAACACATATCCAAAGTCACCCTTTACCAGATGCCCATCCAAGGCTTGCAGAAGAGTTTGGGCTTGCATCCAAGCAGTGCATTCAAATATAGATATAGTCAAACTGGGATATTTTATCAGTGCTGAATGATAGTAAAGCATCATGGTTAGAGAACATAATTTCAGTATGAATGCAATATTAATAGCAGTAAGTAGATCGTCTCTGCATGTCAGTTGCTTTGTATTACCTAAATCTATGCTTGTTGGGCCAAATACCCATTACATTTACAGGTGTTTATAATGGTTTCACTGTAAGCCTCTCCCAGCTGCACCAAACTCCAGTTATTGAGTCAGGACACTGGGCATGTATAGAAAAGAGTGAACAATGTGACATAAAGCTTACCCTAAATTCTTTTTGTACCTGAGTACAGTGGCAATTTGTGTTCTCCTTTTGGTCAAAGTTGATAATTATAACAAATGGCACTGAAATTTGTGGAAATGCTGATCACAACGGAAGAGTTCCTTATTTGATTGTCTCAGCAAGGACTTCACAGAAAATAAACTGGGTCAATATCGTAAGTTCACCTCATGAATTTTCCAGCATTTTTCCAGTTGATTATTGGAGTTTGGCTTTCTGAGGTATTCTCCTTCACAGTACAATCTGACTTGTTATCATTATTACTTATTTGTCTCAAAGAAAAAAGTTGAGATAGTAAAACTCACATGAAACAAATAAAATAGAAAGGATGCTTGAATGATATAAAATTTTTATTTATTTCCTTGGGGACTCACTCAATTCTACCAGTCTGATGATGACTAATGTAGCTGGAGAAGGAAGGTCATTACCAGATAATGGAGCCTGTTTCTTACGTCTCCTGCTATTAGGATGAGCTATTTCCTCCACTAGATTATTTAGGATTTCTTAGGGATATCATTTCTATAGCACATCTTTTTTTTTTTTCCTTTTTTTTTCATGATAAAAGAAAAAACAGCATCTATGATCAAAAGAAGCCATTTAAAGCCAGAAAGTTTTTCTAAAGTGCAGACACTCTCTAATACATCCTGGGAGTTAGTAAGTTTCTGTAACCACTGGGAGTGAAGGACTTTATCAATTGCAGGCATGCTTTGCCCATAATGATTCTATTCAGGGGCGAGCAATGGCAAGGAGCTTAAAAAATACACGTTTTACAGAAAAAAAGGACACAGGAAGCACTCTATATTATGTGTCGTGTGGTCTACGGATATTGCTGGAACTGCATACCTGGGGTCTGTCCTTTCTGGAGGGGAGCAAGACCCTAGTTGCAACCTGCCCTGTGTTGCACCTTGTAGTCCTACCGCACTGCCAGGATTAGCTGCTCAGAGCCAGGGTGTATTGGTCTGGACCACAGGCTCGTGTCTACTTGTGTCCTTTGGGAAGTGATGGGGGAAAGTGAAAGAACCAGGAGCAGCCCTATGCACCCTCCCTGTCAGGAAGGTTGAAGGCAGCTGACATGCCTTAACGTAGAGGAGGAAGGTGTACAGCACTGCATCTGGGCTGGACACTTCCACCCTGCAGAGCACTGAATCCAGCAGTAGGTGCTTTAGCATCATCAAAACAGCCAGACACTGGAAAACAATGAAGAAAGGAAGTCGAATACCAGAGGCAGAGTCTGTGGTGGAATCTTCAATAGCTGTGAGGGTGAACAGAAGCAGCTTTCATTTAGCAGTCTTGAACTGTACAATAACAGGATTCAGGACGGGTTTAAGGTGGCATCTGCAGATTGCCACCAGATGAAATGCCCACTTTGTCTCCCAGTCCAATAGGATGTTTTTTCCAGACCTGTTACCAAACTTGGCCCTGCCTTGGTGTTCATGAGCATATGGAAAAAATATTTTATTTCAGCCATATCATTTCAAATACAGTACGAGGTAAAACAGCCAGTGTTAGAATGTCTAAACGGAACATTTCAATAGTTACCCAAATTAAATGCTATCAAATTAAACATTATATTTATGGAACAGATTTTTTTTTTTAATTTATCAGTGCGTCCTTTTCTGATAGAAAACACTCCACTGAAAACCATATCATGTGACCAACTTTTGGACATTGGCATGACACAGAGACTTCTTAACCTTTATACTCCTCATGCATTTAGGCAGCTGTTCCTTGATGCAATTTAGTACATGCTGGGAAAATGCATAAGATTTCACAAGAAGCAACTACTTCTACAGCTGAATTTTTTGGTTCCTCCATATATCACACACTTGTTTATATATGAGTTTCTTATGATCCCGGACGAATTTTATCACTAATCCTCACATTTATGAGTCTCATCTTATACATATTTTGTCTCACCGTGGTGAACAGGGATTAATTATACTTTAATAACAATTAATTCCACCATTCACTGTGCAGTAATGTTGAAGTTTGCTCAGGAGCAGCACTTAAGAGAATAATAAGCACAGGTAAATGGAAGAAGCAATAGGCACAACAGCAAAAACTGGAAGGAAATCACAAGAAGTCATCAGGCTGAAGGGACTTAAACCCCATAGGGTAAAAACGTAAAGTATTGTGGTTTAAAAAGCACACCTTACACTAGCAATAAAACTATATAATGTATTTTGAGAGAGAAAATGAGGGAGGACAATTAGAAAATTGCCTTTAGTATATTGCAGTCCATTGTTCTTCTGAGACTTTTGCTGCAATATTGCTAGCCTGATCTACTCACCTTAAGTTTATCCTCAGTTTTGAGCCTTTCCACCAAAAAAAAATAAAACTGCATATACCTTATTTCCTATGGCAAGCATGTTTCTTCCCAGATTTGCTCTGTTAGCATAAGAATGAAAACGCAGCATCACAGGAGTGAGGCTACCTAGGTTGTGTGCAACTTTTGCTTAAGCACCACCTTTATTCTTTTCTTACCAGTTTTGGCACTGTTTTTACTTGATTTATGTGCTTTGTGTATTAGGCAGTTACAAAGCTAATGTTTTTTCACTGAAGGTAAAGATAAATCATATAGGGTGAATAAATAGACTTGGGGTTTTAATGACAATGAGAATATAATTCTTTCTAAATTCTGTGAAGTGTTGACAATCAGCTAGTAGAGTCACCGGAATGCTGTTTCTTTTTTTATATATACTATTTCTTATGCTTTTAACCAATTGAGTAAGTTTGGATTTCTGTGTGTAGAAGGTCCTATCTTTACACTTTTGTCCCAGAATCCTGGAACAAAAAAGCACGGCTTGTGGCAGTGTTAGAGAGGAGAAATGCCAACTGCTAGTCATGATTAATCATCACTGAAGGTTGAAACCTTCAAAAAGTCAGTATTTAAATTAAGTCAATGCCTATGAAGTACCATATTTTACTGCTTTATACATTTAGTATGGTTCAAACAGACCATAGGATGGAAGGAATAAAAAAATCGATTCAACAAGAGGTGATATCCTTTTCTTAGTGCTGTCTAAAATACAGGGTTACAGAGCTAAAAGAAGCTCTATTATATGTCATTAAGCAGATATAATACATCTCATGGAGTACCTAGTAGGGGGACACTGTCAATACCTACCTGTGTTATGCAGAAATAAGGAATAATCTGAGACTGTGAGGTCTTTCATACACACAGTAGTAATCAAAACTAAAAGCATACAGAAAAGAGAATAGCTATTGCTCTACGCTGCTTTCCACTGATAAAACAAAAATAGAAAAAGATATTTTCTACTTAGAAGCATTTAAGGAAATAAATTCAGGTGAGGGTCATGTTTTTCATTCTAGTTGTGTCAGAATCTACCCTCAGCTTTCTGTGCTTATTTCTCATAGTAAATTGTCATTGTATAAGGAAACATTTCCTTTGATTTCTGTCACCCAGAGAATCTATGCATAAATTCATATTGTATTTTTCTTGTTCTTGGATCCTTGAAGATAGTATCTGTCCTTCACGGTTCGTCAAACCAGTGTCTCACAGCTGTTTCCATAAATACTTCAGTACTTGCTGTGCTAGCAAAAATGATCATTTCAAAGGAGAGTTTTAAAAAATTCTCTACACAGGCCTTCCTTACTCTAATAGTACTGACTGATTTAAGAGTTTGCTGAATGAATCTGCAATTTGGTAACACAGACTGTTATTACAAACTCCTCACTCAGTTCAGTTTACTAGAGAGCTTTGTGGATTTGAAATAACAGTGTGAATATGGAAGGCAATGGAGAGAAGACAGAAATGATATTGTATAAAGATAGCTGTGTTAAGTCAGTGGTGCAGGAAAAAAATTTCAGATGGGAGCGATTTTTTCCTATTGTTCAGGAAACTGATTAATTTAAAATATTTTAAAACTAAAGGAAACTTTTTCTGACTCAATGTACACAATTCATTAAGACTTATTTTACACTTGTAATAATAAAAAAGTAAATTTGAAGGAAATTAAATAATAAAAAATAATGTCATTTGAGCAATAAAATGGTTTTTAATTTTCCATGAATTCTTTGAATTTTTCTGACAAAGAAATTTAGTAAAAGCAACACGTATTCTTAAAAAGTTTCAGTGTCACTGAATAAGAAATTTTTCTCTGGGAAATTCACCTAATTCTGATTTATGTCAGTTTAATGCATGGAAAATCAATACGTGCACTGAATGACTGTGGGTATAGCATACCCGCACTCCCTTTGATAACAATTGACAACTTCTGGCAGACTTTTAGGACTATTTTTCACATGCTCAAGTAGACATTATACTGCAACTGTTTGTGTCATAGTAACTAAAAGTCTTATACAAGGAGGAATAGACTGTCACAGTAAAATGCAAACAGAACAAACAAACGAAGGCGTTAACGACATCACATCATTAGATCAAAAGTTATAAACAGAGTAATGTAAAGAATAAGGAAATGTGGAGCTCTACACAGACAGTCTTAGCACACAAATGCCATTCAGAGCAACCTCAACAACCTAAAGAAATGGGCCAATATTCTTCACTCAGTTTCTTTGCTGCTTTTGTCAGTGATATGTGTGGCAGAACCAAGGGTCTACAGTCCTAAGGTGAGATAAAGACAATGTGAACTGTCTGTGAGGGAAAGACTTCCCCACCTAAGTGTTGAAACACTGAGCAGCCTAGTCTAACTTCAAGACTGGTTTTGAGCATGAGGCTGGACTAGAAGACCTCAAGGCTATGCTATGATTCAGTAAGCCTCCCAACTCCCAATAAACTTTTGCTTCTATCAACAGCAAAAAGTTTGAGGAGAGTCTGAAGAAAAAGGAGACTGCTACTCAGATTTTGGGACAGTGCCTACCAAACCTGTGGGGTGTAAAGAAAAAGGGGAGGTGTATTTGAGGTGACTGCTACACATCAGCAAAGATGTTAGGAGCATATGTTACCTTTTTAATATGACTAGAAGAAGGACCTGAAATGGAAGGTCTATGAGTTTTCAGTGATAAAAACCACAGTACTTAGTCTATAGTTGCAGGTGACATTATCCAGAGATAAGGGCTGAAGAGGAGAGATGAGAGTGCAAATAGATACCTACAGAATCACCGAGGAAAGGGGGTATATGTGATGGGAGGAAACATTACAAGGAAAGTTTAATGGAGGAATTACAAAGTAGGTGTAGGGGATTGGATTTTGAGAGAACTTGATCACAGAGATTAAAGAGAGATGACCAGATGAGAAGAGGATAAAGTTCTGATTCTGTAGGATGAGAAAGTGAAGGATCCAGAGGTCACTAAAGCAGTCATGAGAGAAACTGATGAAATACTGGAGGGACCCTTGAATGGTTTTAAGGTTGCTTTAAAATAAGGAAGGTTATAATGCCTGAATAGAAATTGTAGATTGAAGTCGAAACAGAATAAAATATGTATGGACAGTTACAGAGATGGTTAGGGCAGAAAGTCTGAGTTTGGTTCTGTAAAACAGGGAACTCGAGTCTGTGAGATGAGGAGGAGAAAACAGGAAAAGCCTGAAAATAAAAGATGAGTCAAGCTGAAGCTGATGTCAGAACACTGAAGACTAAAGAAAACAGTAGAGGTAGCAATGTAGTAGCATGCAATCCTATAGGCTTGGGGAGGAGTGGCTGGAAAGCTGCCTGGTGGAAAAGGACCTGAAGGTATTGGTTGACAGCAGGCTGAAAATGAGCTGGTAGTGTGCCCAGGTGTCCAAGAAGGCCAACAGCATCCTGGCCTGCATTGGAAATAGTGTGGCCAGCACACTAGGGAAGTGATTGCACCTCTGTACTCAGCACTGGTGAGGCCTCACCTTGAATACCATGTTCAGTTTTGGGCCCTTCACTACAAGACATTGAGGTGCTGGAGCGTGTCCAGAGAAGAGCAACGAAGCTGGTGAGGGGTCTGGGGAACAAGTCTTCTGAGGAGCAGCTGGGTGAACTGGGGTTGTTTAGCCTGGAGAAAAGGACGTTGAGGGGAAACCTTGTGTCTCTCTACAACTCCCTGAAAGAAGACTGTAGTGAGGTGGATGTTGGTCTCTTCTCCCAAGTAACAAATGATAGGATGAGAGGAAACAGCCTCAAGTTACCCAGTTGGATATTAGGAAAAATTTCTTCACCAAAAGCGTTGTCAAGTGTTGGAACAGGCTGCGCAGGGAAGTGGCTGAGCCACCATCCCTTTTAAATACCTAGAGGTATTTAAAAGATGTGTAGACATGGTGCTTAGGGACATAGTTTAGTGGTGGACTTGGTAGTGTTAGGTTAAGGGTTGGACTCTATGATCTTAAGGGTCTTTTCCAACCTAAATGATTCTATGATTCTAGATTCTATGATTTCATATGTTCTAATGCTGGAAACTCATATTATATTATTTTAATTTTTTCATTGAATTTTGTAATTTTGAGTGTATACTGTTCTTATAGCACAGTGTTGATAGAGAAACAAAGTATGTTAGAGAACTTGGAGATGATGTTGAATAACACTGGTATGTCTTTCATATTAATTAGGCTTAATGTGGTGGGGTATTATGAATTTTGGCTAATAAGTGGTTTTGGTCTATTTGTAGGAAGAACAGCCCAATCTATGTTTCCCAGCTCTAATCCAAAGGTAGACCTTAAACAATACCTTATCGCTGTCTGCAACTACCTGAAAGGAGGTTGTAGTGAGGTGGAGGTCAGTCTTTTCTTCTCAGTTACATGGAGGAAATGGCCTCAAGTTGCGACAGAGGAGGTTCAGGATGGATATTTGGAAAAATTTCTTCACCAAAAGGGTTATCAAATAGTGGAACAAGCTGCCCAGGGAAGTGGTTGAATCACCATGCTTGGAGTTTAGTGGTGGTTTGGGCAGTGTTAGATTGATGGTTGTACTCAATGATCTTAAAGGTCCCTTCCAACCCTGATGATTCAATTATTCTATAATAAATCTAACAAATCCCAAATGTCAAGATCAGGAGGAATGAAAAGTTTTCCTTTACTTTAGTGATCTCTGGGGAATTCAAGAAAAGGCAGAAGTCTGCAAACACACTTTAAATGAGTCCTGCTAACTTCTGTCCCTGAAGAAATTCAGTGGCCAGTACACTTTATACCTTCAAAGATTTTCATAACAACTATTCAGCTAATGATTAGAACACTTCTGATTAAGCAATTCTGTGAAAAAAAAAATATTTAAACATATCTAGTCCTGATTAATTAATATGATTAAATTCTTTCGTATGCGTACAGCTTTTTAGCATGTAAAATGTAATATCAGTCAAAGTTTTTGTTTCAGTATCCCAGTGAAGAATAAAATAATTAAATAATCTGACAGGTATAGCATGCTAGTAAATTTTTCTTTTCAATCTCTGTGAAAGAATTAATGGAAACATATAATGTCTTTGTTCTTCAGGCCACTTTTAATTAATTTATGGAATTGAATATATCACATATAATGTAATAATGGAACCTTGTCAGTTAATACTTTCAAGTGGTGACATAGCTGTTCTGGTGAATTATCTGTGAACAAAAAAATTATCCACTTACTGCAAACAAAGTTTCTAATTATCTACAAAAATGGATTAGGTGGTCATACTTGAAATTATTTTCTTATGAGCTAAAGATTGCATTTAGAACTATTTTTCAACTCAAAATGGAGTATAATTTGTCAATTTTAATGTGGCAATTTTAATAAAATTTACAAAAGTAGTGTCTGGGTTTTGATCACTGGACAAATTATACACAGCTCCATTCAGGTCTGGAGTGATGTTTTTATTCCTGTCACAAGATCTTTGATCAGAAATATCACTTGTGTCTGATGGTCACAACTGTTATTTATGCTTTTAAAAAATGGTAAGGAGAAGAAACATAGCACAAGACCTCTTGGGAAATCATGCAAGCATGTTAGAGGAAGAGACAATGAGCCTACATCATTTTGTCCATATAGGTCCAAACTGTTCCTCATTATGAACATTAACTATCATTTTAGAGTCAAACTTATTCCATCTTCCGCAAATGCTTGTTACTTTTTAATCATATATTTACACTTTAAATAGCCCATAGTAATTTTTGCATGATTTCAGATTGTGGTAATTTAAAATCCAAATTGCATCTTTCATCTTTAAAATTCTAGGTCATCTCAGAGGCTTTCCTAAACTGAAGAATAGATTATGTTTACTTTTTAGTTGCTCAGCTTCTTTCCAAGAATACAGTACTGTTGTTCATTGTTTAGAAACAGATAACAAAATTCTCTACCATATTAATTATTCAGAAGTATTCATTAATTTCCTCAGTGAAATAGCTTTGGTGTGTAGATAATTGAAATTACAAATATTATAAAAATGTAAAATTTGAAATAGAATTTGTATACAAGGCAGGCAACTGTAACATAATTATCATCCCAGCAACTGTGAATTTCCAATGTTATATGCAATACATTATAATATTCATTATTTATAATGTGTTGTTTATATAAATAATCGACTGAAATACCTGCAACACTACACGATATTTTACAGACTTTATCAATATAATATAAAAATTTAATACATATATTTCAGTCAAATATTAAATCCAGGAATATTTGGGAAATACTTGGTCATATGATCCAAAAAATTTTGAGAACTCGAAATGTTGCAGCTCTCAGTTCTTCAGCTTTTAACTGCACAACCCTAATGCTTCCTTGACCTTAAATGAAAGAAGTTAGACTCATAATTCAAATGTTGGATCTCTGTTGCAACATCATCAAATTTTATCATTCAATTCATATTGATACTCCTAGAAACATTTATGCTAGTACTTTTAATCTCTAATTCCATTTGATAATATTTTTTTAATAAACAATGGAATTAAAGGTTCCAGAAAGTTAATGATGAAATTAAGCATGGTACGTTAAAATAATAGAGGAGGGAAGAAAATTCCTAAGTGAGGGATTACTGAAATTCACTATTGTAGAAAAATATTGAGGTTTTTCTTATTAATTTCTTTCTAATATGATTTATCTGTCCCCAGTTTCATTACAGAAGTACATCCCAATCTAAAACCTGTTGACTTCTATTCTGGCTAACTACTGTTCACCCCTCAGTAAGCAGATCTCTTTTCCAAGTGTGTGTCTGGTTTCTGTAATTGCATTGTTAAAAGAAAATGTATTGCACAAGAAAAGTTTCCAGTTGTAGCTGATTAAGAGATCTTAAGTTCATAACTGATTTTCAATGTGTGAAATGAACCAAGTTGTTAGAATGTATATATTAATACAGATGATAATTTCTTGTCTCACTGAATATCAAGATTAATTGTCTCCTAAGAGAAATCTTGACCTTAGCTTCACCTCAGCTAATATTTACCTTTGAGGTCAATAAATCTTAATGTCTTTCCTTGAAGGAGTCAATATCCACTTATTGTGAGCATGATGAAGACTTAAAAACATATACATGAATTTGTATTAAAATACATTAGCAAACACATGAAGAATTATGAAAATGTGATGTACACATTGGTTTTAATTCTAATCCAACATTTCTACCTTGTAACAAGAGCTGATTGGATGTTATTTTTATGACTTTTTAGTTACTGAATCAGTCACAAACATATTCCATTATATATAAATACATATATATGTTTAATAATCACACAATTTTGCTGAAAATCATTTAAATCCATACTGAACAATGACCGGTTGTTTATAAATTCAACATAAAATGTGGCTATTGCCTACAGTTACTTAAGCAGGAAACAAAGCTTATTTTTTTCTTCTGTGACAGGGTCAAATCGTGCCATCTACAGATAGATATAACCAAGAAGTGTAACTCTAACACCATCAGGCCTTGTTCCTTTTCAGGGTAACCTGGCCAGCATCCATACCTCTTACACCCATGAGCCACATGTCTTCTCAGAGTCTTCCCACACTCCAATTTTTGGCAGTCATTTCACAACCCAAAACCAAGATAATTTTTTTTTCTTTTAGGTAATGGATATACACCATCAAAAGCAGATCACAGAGTGTTTGCTTACTATCAATGTTTGTTTCATTCACTTCTTCATTCACCATTGTGAGAAAATTCAAAGCTATTAGCTTTGCTGAGTATTTATTTGTTGATAGGCACTTGGTGAGGACAGATTGCTTTTTAAGTCTTTAAGCATCATGAATACAATACTGCATGCTTAAAAACCGTATCTGTGATATTTAATGGTGCCATTTAACATTTGAATGGACCATAACCAGGACTAAAATTTACTTCTCTTTGACTAACAGGTTTGATTTTGCCAGGAGTGTGACCAGATCAATAGCGGGTGATTAAAATTAATGAACCTTTGAAAACCTTGAAAGCCTCAGATAAAGAGAGAATGTCTAAATCTGGTGAGCTTTCAAGTCTAAAGAGAACCTAATGAAGTTCTCACCAAACTCCTTCTCAAAGTAGAACACACACAAACATTTAAAACAGTTGAGCTCCATTTCCATCATACTTTTTCTGTACTGCAGACACAGCTATCTTTTTTTTCTGGCAGATTTCACTCTAAAATGAAACAAACAAATCCCTGGAATGAAATATCAGCAGCTTTCAGGCTGGAATTTCACCCTGACAAGTCAGCATGCTGGCCAAACAGCAAGGAGTTTTTCAGCTCTTCTTTCAGACCAGACTTGAAAGGGTGCAAGACTGGTGAGCGAGAGACTGATATTGAGACTTTTGATGATTCACCAGTCTTTGTCTTCAGTGGAGAGTAATCATCATCTAGACTGAGCACATAATGTTATTAAGGTTAGATCGAACAATTACGGTATGTTTATATAAACAGCTTAGTTCATTCTCAACCTCCAGAAAGTGATTTTGTGTATCTTGCTAACACTTTAAGTAGTCTAAAACTTTGATTATGGAATTTGAGCTCTCACCTATGCAGGACTCAAATCTTGCCATTCCTTATTATGGCACTGGAGTAGAAAAACTGACAGGATGAAGTCCTGAGCAAGACCATCTTCTAGTCCCGAAATAGCTTAGTTATTCTCAAAAGCCAAATTAGATAAAGTATTTAAACAAATTCTTCTCTTTCCTAACTGCTTGGTCTCATGAGCCAGGTTGCCAGCTTTGACCCTGGAGCTCTTACAGAGCTCTGTATATTTTACTCTGTTTATCTCTAACTTCACATCCATTGGCAAATATTTTGTTCTCATCTGCTTATTCAGAAATTAAAAATATAAAAACAACCCCTCTCCCCAAAGTATTTTCTTGGTGAGGTAATACAACCATTCTTACTAAATGGCAATAAAGTCCTGTGAAAATGACCAAGGAAAATGGGACCTTGCTGCCCACTTTAATTTCCTGAAGGACCTGTTGAAGGCATGATATGTTCTATCTTTTGCAAGTAATTTCTAAGATTACAACATGAAAAGTAATTTTACTTGTACAGAGTATACTGGAACCAGAGTACTGTGTCCAGTTCTGGGCTCCCCGGTCCAAAGAGGACAGGGAACTGCTGGAGAGGGTTGTAGCAAAGGGCTACAAAGGTGATCAGGGGAGTGGAACATCTCTCTTAGGAGGAAAGGCTGAGGGACTTGGGTCTTTTTAGTCTGGAAAAAAGGCGACTGAGGGGGGACCTTATCAATGCTCATAAACACTTAAAGGGTGGGTGTCAGGAGGATGGGGCCAGGCTCTTTTCAGCGGTGCCCAGTGACAGGACAAGAGGTAATGGGCACAAACTGGAACATGGGAAGTTCCATCTAACCATGAGAAGGAACTTCTTTACTTGGAGGTTGTCAGGGCACTGGAACAGGCTGCCCAGGGAGGTGGTGGAGTCTCCTTCTCTGGAGACATTCCAAACCCCCCTGGACGCGCTCCTGTGCAACCTGCTCTAGGTGAACCTGCTTTGGCAGGGGGGTTGGACTAGATGATCTCCAGAGTCCCTTCCAACTCCCACCGTTCTGTGATCCCGTGATTCTGTGATACAAAGTAGGTGTGCGCCCTACGTAAACTTAAAAAAATTTATCAGAAGTAGTTATTTAAAATTCTTTGCAAAACAGATGGTTTGTGATTGCCATGGAGATTTCTCTTCTGCTTTTCAGCAGTGACTGCACTTGACTGGACCTAAAAGTATAGCTCATGTTCTGTGGGTTAAAAAAGTTAGTTGAGACTAGAAAAGCACCCGTAATGTAGATGGACATTTACATATAAATTTCATGAGAGTGAATGAAAATTTCAGAGGTTGGAGTCTGAAAGTAAATTTGAGAGCCACGTGACATGTTCATGAAGAATATGTCATGCTAAGAGGAGTTTGGCATACTGACAATTATTTTCACTCTACACATACTGTACACAGCAGAGTAACCATATATGTAAAAAGGATGCATTGTGTTATTGTGTTCTTCCTTGCTGACTGTCGTGGTTTTGGCCGGATTGGCCAATCAGAACAACAGATGGCCCTCCCCCCCCTCTCTCCTCAGAGAGGAGAGGAAGAGATAAGGAGATTTACGAGTTTAGAAAAAGAACTAAACTACTTTAATGAAAATAATAATAAGAAAATAGTAAATAATAATAATAGAATAAAATAAATAAAAAAAAAGTATACAGTATATACAAAACCGTATCCAGCTCCCNCTTCTCCACTTCCAACCCTCTAACAGGGCAAAAAGCGAAGTTCACTGACCTTGGTTGTTATAGCAGTAAGTATAAGCAAGAGCCTCTGTGCATACCATTCCTTGGTCTAATCAGGTCATACCACTCTGAGAGCGAACAGTTTCTGAACAATATGCTGTTAATTTCAGACTTTAGTCAGTTAGAAGAGGCCCAGCTAAAAAGTAAAATTACAAATCAGAAAATTCGTTCTGTTTTACCTCAAACCAGGACACTGACTGTGACTAACTCTGAATTAATAAGATGCAGCATAATTTCAACTTTTTTCTCAAAAAAAAAAAAAAGCACGGGTTCAGACACTACGATATGGGCCACTTCAGAAGTTAAAAACATAAATTTTGAAACAGTTCTGATAAACATTAGATCTATAGTCCTGAACCTTAAACCTTAACGGAGGAGAAAGTAGGTTTGGATTTCATCTGACCATTACTGCTGCAGCATGCAGAAAATAATTCCCAGATCTGAAGACCTATGTGCAATCCTTTAAAAATCTGGATCTGATTTCAATTTTGGGTGATGTGACTCATGGCCCAATTAATCTAATTAATATGAAAGTTAAGACAAAAGCTAAAACAAATAATCCCCAACCAACAAACATAATTGAATAAAGAGGCCTGGCATTATGTCCGCTTGCTGCTTTTATAAAAGCATGCTGTGACTCTTAGACCGTGATCTGAAAGAAGTGATGTCTGCCTATAGCCCTAGTTAAAGATATTCTCCTCAGAGGGAGGTAGAGTGTCTTGGTATTCCTCATAGTCCTTAGCTTTCACATCACTTTTTTGCATGGAAGTTTTAGGATCAGCTTTCTGAAACACCTGCGTGTCCCAAGATACTTCTCAGAAAGCCTTTATTACTAACACAGGCTTCAGGATTACATCTGGAAACCAGACTCCAAGGTGTTGCAACTGTTTACGTGTAAAGACCTATGTTTTTTATTGGCACTGAATCCTGATTAAAAAGCAAATCGATACTAAAATTATATGACAATTTGTAAATGTCTATACCTTGTTAGCTTTTGGGGGATTCCTTGTAATTTGTATTAGATTTGCTGGAAATATTTAAGCATATCCATTTTAAAATAGATCATTAAGATAATATTTGGTTAGAAATGGTGAATTTGCCATTGATTATGAATTCACTCTTCCTTGAGATGAAATTTAAAGGAGGTTCGTCCCAAAAGTTGAAAGAGCTTAGGGAGCACAAAGCTCAGCTGAATAACCTTGCATGCATTCATTACTAAGAACTTTGCATTGCCTGAAGAAATTCAACATTTTTACATTCAAAACTTTTCCAGCTTAGGAAGAAGCATTGTGGTGCTAAATTTGTACATGGAAAATCTCTGGTCCATGTTCTGAATTAATGTATTTGAAGGCATTGAAATCTCTTGCACTGCATTACATGGAGGTTTATAACTCAAACTCAGACTTTGAAACTGAAGGATAGAAATGGAGGTAATAAATGTCTTTCTCAATTTTCCATTAAAAAAAAATTCAAAGGTTCTGAACACAATTTGCACCAGCTGATTAAAAGAATGAATCATAATAATGACTTTACAGAGAAGTTCTTAATTTATATCTCACTAATTGCAAACATATTAGCCTTTTAGAATGAAATTTCTGTTCTGGGAATTTTACAGACCTTGATGATATAGATGATTATAAAGATAAAAAGTAAGTATTCACAAACCATGCTGATGTTTCCTGCATAGCTCTTTCAGATAAACATTTTGTATTTTCTTCAATTTGTAAGAATTTATTCTGGGTGTTTTTCTATAATAATGCCAATCATCCTGACATGTATTAGGTGTAAAGGATATAGGGGTTTGGGTACCAGAAAAAAAAAAGAGGTCCTAATTAAGTTGAAAATATCTCTAGCAATATTTTCCTGAGCAGTCTGAAAGATGCTGCACCAAGCACAGTTGGTTTTTACTGAGAGGCTCGTGCAGATGTGCAGATATATGGAATTCCGCTGCCTGAGACTTGATGATTTGGGACAAGGAGCGCCTTCTCTTGCATGACAGACTAGAGGTCCAGGCATGCAGTTCATATTCAGAACTCTCAGTGCACTCATGGTGTTTAATGACTTCAGAGGAATCTTTGTCAGCAGCTGTCTCCTGACAATATATGCACCAGCTAGTTACCTTCAGTTCAGTTTTGACCCTATCATTCATTTTTATGAAACTCCAGGTATTATAGTGTTTGCTTCTGTGACTCAGTGTACTTCTTGCTGTGTCAGAATTTCCATTATAAAGTATTTCTTTCTGTGTTTTTATAGTCTGTTCTAAAATTGTTCCTTTGGACCAAAACTTTGTATTTCACATTAATGTTTATCCCGCTCTAAAAAAGTGAGTAGAATTCGAAGAAAAGCACTCTTATAAAACAAAACTGAAACAGATATTTTAAATTATTTTTAATTGAGCTTGTTCTCAACTCCTATAATTACAGAATTAAAATAAAGATATTTCATGAAACTCTATTCTTTATCAGTCAATAAGTGTAGTGATTAGGTGTTCATCGTGAGCATTGTTTTTCTTAAAAAAAAATCGATAGCAATGAAACCATTTTCTATTGTCTATGTTCTTCAAGAACAGATTATATGATGAAACTAACATACCTGAAACCGGGCAAATACACCAGTAGAGACAGGATATTGGACTAGATAGACTAGGTTGAACTGGATTGGACTAGATCGAACTACACTTGTTTTATGAGGCTATTCTTATGTTTGTGTTAACCACAAAGAAATGTGTATGTGTGTTTAAGCAATTAAGGTCACCGGCTCAGAAGGCCATGTAGGCATGTAGATAGAAAGGTTTTAAAAATTGTATCTAATGTAATAATACTAATAATAAGGATTAAAATAAAAACCATGCAAAATGTTGACATGGCATAAGATTTCTCCTAGCAACCATTCATGAAGCACTATTAGAACAATACAGGCAACAATTAACAAAAAGGATATTTCCCTCTTTTGAAAGATCATATGTCAGATGTTGTTGGAGAAAGATGTGAAATTGATTGCACCAATTGAAATGCAGCATAGGCATTTCTCCCTAGATCCATCTTCCTAACGGCAACAATAAAATAAATGTTAGCAGTTGTCAGTGAGTAAAGGCATCCCTTCTTCAGTGACTGATCACTGACAAAGGTCTTTGAGGGGATATTTGTGCAAAGCCCACTCTTCATTTGTCGTTCTGCAACGGAATTTTATTTTTCAGTTGGCAAATTAAAATTCTCTAATAAACTAATTATTCTCATTCAGACTGTACTTCAAGTCAGCATTTATTTCTTTTCTTTCTTCAGAAGTTAAATGTTTGCCCTTGCATTAAAAATATTGTGGAGATTCATTCAAAAACACTGTCAGTATTCAACTGAGAAGAGGCACTAATGAATAGCAAAACAGTGACAGAAAAGTGTAAACAGCAGGTAGCTTATAGATAAGGGTGAAACATTACCTATGCCCTCCAGAACTGAGACACAGCAGGATGCTCTCTCTGATGTTGTCTCAGAGCATCCTGTTGTGCCTACCTGCTGCAGAGACATATGGTGTCTGAATTCCTCATCTTTACGGTCTCATGTCTCACTCTTTTAATACTGTCTTCTGGAAGAAGATACAGAACAGGGCAGTGCCAGGGAGCTGCTATAATCTGTCCACCTGAAACGCTGGTCCTTAGAAAAACAAAAGCTTGAACAAATAGAAAGTTAGGAGTGTTAGAGGGCACACATAAAAACAGAGAATATATAATGTAATGATTTAAACATGAATGGGTTAAAAGAACTGATATGTGTAAGCTGTTATTTTTGAAGTATCAGGGCAGATGCAGCACAAACTTACGCTTTATACCCTGATGTGAAAACGATCAGAAAATGAATGGCAAAGCAAGATTGGTTTTTAGGTTCAATTAAAACATGAATATAGGTGTCTGTATGCATTTTTCTCAGTTACTTGTTCTTTTCTCTTTGGGCAATTCTAGTTGCAGTGCACTTAGGAAAAAAAGAGATAGAGTACTAAATTCAGGTAAATGTCATTCTGTGCAGTAAATGTAGGAAGAACAGTTCCTGACTACAAATATGGATGGGAATTAATATGATTTTTTTCCTATTTGCGGTCATATACTGCATTTATTGTCAGCATGTCAATTGCCTGGATTCTCTGCCAGAATGTAGGTTTTGAAAAAAGTCTTCATTTCCTAATAACATTAGAATCATAAACAGTAGAAAAGAAGACTTAAAACTTCCAAGTCCTGAATTGGCCAAGAGAGAGGAAGTGCTAGCAAAGGGGGAGGAAGCATCTTGCATTTGATGTGATAAAACTATTAAAAATGGAAGAAAATTGCAGTCATATTACCTGGAGAGTTAATATAATGCTTTTAGGAATGGGCATGTTATCTCCAGTAACAGGTCTGCTAACTCTTTTGGAACTGAAATACACTTTGAAATCTACAGACTGACACTAATGAAAGGGGGACAAAGAAGGTGATTCATAGTCAAATACTTTTCTCCAAAATGGGGCAAACTGGGACCTTAACAGTTATGTGTGAGTGTTTACAGTTAAGAGTAACCATGTTAGTATATTACTGAGGTTCCTATTTGTGTAAATCACACCTAGGGTATGCAAACAAGAAGTCTGCTCACACCCACAGCCAGGATAAACTGGGGAGAGGAGAACAGGGTGCTCATTCACCTTCACCACTGAAATGAGAGTGGTACGGCAGGTGCTATGTTAGCTAAGCTGAAAAGTGTGCTGGTACTGCTCTGGCAGCTCTGGTTTCTTATCTTCTCACCCCCTTTGCCTGCTCTGTGCTCAATCAGCCGGAGACACAACATGAAGCAAATCGAATAAGAGATAGTGAGTGAGTGAGTGGGGCTATAATATATATAATATATATAATATAGGGCTACTAAGAGCCTTTAGGGTATCCATTTTTAATACCAAACTCTCTGAAAATTGCAAGACTTCCCAGATGTCCAATGCTGCAAGATGCAGACCTATTTACTGAAATTGTCTTTCTCTACTTGAAGATATTTTATCTGGAAAAGATGACATCTGCTTCGTTACCATTCAACTTTTGTACCGTGACCTTCTCTTTCCTTTCAGATGTGTACCAAAGTACTGAGAAAGGCACAAAGATAAATGTTTGTCTTTCATGTCATAGTTCCACCTAGCAATGTTGACAGAAAATTGACTCATCTCAAGTAAATCCCTGTGATTTGGGCTCTGGCACTTAAAATGCCAAAAATCACAAGACAAGACATCAAAAGTGGTAACTCTAAGAACTACTCGGATGACCCTCACTGTTATCTACAAGGAATGCCATGGGAATACAGCCTTACCTGTTGTCCCTCATTGCACACTGTTCAGATGAAAATATCCTCCAGATTTCACTTTCGTCCTGTATGCATGAGTAGGAATCACTTCTTCTAAACCTTACTGATGTCCATAATAGCCCCAGGTTTATAGACTCCAAATTAGCCTTTACAGAAAATGGGAAACATTTGGCTAATAGAAGTGAATTTATGCACCACTCAGGATGGCAGTTTTCAAGCTGTGAAACTATGTACAACCTCTTGAGGGCTTAGTCTGAAATTTCTTAATCCCCAGGCAATAGGAAGAACAATTAAAATTCCAACCCAGATAATTTGGACTATATAGAGGTTTATCTTTTATTCTTTCTTTAAATGAAAGGTTGGCACTGGGAGGATATTGAAATAGAAATGCAGGTTTTTACTGGGCCCATTCCTGTCTGCTTAATTACGAAAGCCAGCAATATTTTTTTAAAAAAATTATTCTTAAAAAAAGCATGGATATACCTTTTAGTTAAGCTTAAGGTTTACTGGAAATTTTGAAGCAATTAGTCATTTAATATTGTGATATTATTTCAAATCAATAGTTGAAATGTCAGTAGAAAAGAAAGTCAGTCATTTGGAAGAAGTACAGAAGTTGTCAGGTATATGTCAATCTATGATACTGTAAACATTAAATCTGCCAAAAAAAGAATGCACTGATTACATTGAGTTTGACAGGTAGAAAGGACTGTTGAATGTACTCATTGTAAATGCTATGGTATTAGCATTTATCCAGGCAACATTGCTGCTTGAACTGAACCTGATGACTGTACCTATCCAGTCGCACACATATATGTTCCATATGTCACCGAAGAGCAAATATAACCATATCTTCCAATCAAGAGTAATGCCCATATGAGCTGAAATGAGAGGGTAAGTAACCTAATTATAGAAAGCAGTCCAATGATGGAGAAGACACGGTAATTTACTATATCCTGATCATACAATGGGATTTATTAGCAATTTAATTATGAACAAATCCTATGCAGAGTTAAGAGAGGTATTTTTTCCTGGTCTTCACTCATGCACAAAAACTTCTTTAGCAAAACATAAAGTCAAACACAGGTTGTTTAGGTGCTTGTTAAAGGTCAGAAGCAGTGAAAAAAAATGTCTTTTCCTGTCAAATGGTAACTATTAATAGTCTTCTTCATCATACTATTTAGAGTTATACAACTCTTTATCTGGTCTCCAAAATAAATATGCTATGAACGCTCTGAGAACTTTCCATAGGACATTAGCTATATTTTCCTCTAGAAATCTGAATCTGAGAGCATTTGTTATTATGCCAAACTATTGTTCACTATCAGCTGATTTAGAAGCTGAGAACAAGTCTTTTTCCAGGCTGTTCTTATTTATTTTATAGATACTGGTATCAACAATGTTACTACATTACTCTAAACATGTAAACTTCGGGTTTCATGAAAAAATGTGCAGGTGAGCACTTAGCAACAAATGGATAACTTAGGATAGAGATCATTATTTTTCCCTGCATCCTACATATAACTACATTGATAATATATCTCAGTTATGATTTGCAGCAGTCATATTCCAGTCTGTGTTAGGAGAACTATTTGGTAATAAACTGAATTTTTTCATATTTCTTTTTTGTGTGAGACTTCGTCATGGTGATATGATGTCCCTTTTTATTGTGTCATCATAGCATCCCATACCACTATAATCTGACACACGTAATATCACTGCAGTAAAATAAGTGTGTGATAGAACAGGAAAGGCATTTTTATGTTCTGCTATGATATTAAAACAGAGATTAGCATATCATCTGAGTTGTGGAGACATGTGAAAGCATAGTAGTTCTACAATGATCAGTCTGTAGTTCATGGAATGTTGTAAGGTCAGCTTTGGTGAAGGGAGAAAAAAAAGTGTACTATCTTTCGATGGGATGATTTTTGATAGCTGCCTGCTCACTCCCCAACTTTTCAGCATGTAGCACTCCTATACAAATGGGATCCATTGCTGAAATTCCAGTGCCTGTGACAAACTCCGTCTCTTCTGCGGAATTCTGTGGGAAATTCGTAGCACTTACTTATTTAAGTATAGGCTACAGGGTCAAACTCATACACTGTAAGTTTTATTTGCAGCTGGTAAGCACAGCCTTGAGATGAATTATGAGAACCAAAATATAACCCTTGGTTGAATGATCAAGGAGTACTTTGAGATCTGGTTTACTTAGGAAATACTACACTTAACTACTTTTGGTAATTTAGATCGTTTGATGGATATCTCTACACCCACACACATACAACCGTTTTTTCTTATCTGATGATTTAAAAGAGAGGTCAAATGTTCACTCTTTCCTTGGGAGGAAATGTGAATTGTTTATGCTTGAAAGGAAGAACTGGGGGTAATCTACACATTCTCATTGCTCCATTTCATTCATTGAGGAGAAGTGTTTTTGACTGGGGCAGCAGAAACACCTGGCTGAAGCAGGGGAAAAAAAAAAATCAATTCTCTGGGGGGCAAATTCATGCAAAAGCAACATAAAAGGATGAACTGTTTGTGTGAGAGGAATCAATATTCACATGCAAATGAAGTCCCTGAAGTTTATGAAGCAGTCCCATGCTTAAATGACTCACTCTGGAATAATCATGTGAAGGTTCAGTTCTAGTTTATTCTGCCACTGGGACTTTTGAAAGCTTTCTTTCCCCCTGCATTTTTTATGACTAAAGGGTCTGAGGAAAATATGGCAAGTGGAAAAAGGGGGGCTTTGGGATCACTTATACATGAAAACATGTTTTGCCTCAGAACTAGGAGTCTTGTGCAATAAAACTCAAGGTTATGTTACACATTTTGTACCTGCACTTTCAAAAATCGCTTTCATGTTCTGCTAATATGTATTAGTCTTAGGTCAGTAGAAGGATGTAGATCAATAGTTAAGGGAAATTATGAAGGCTTTTTCAAGGACTTCTGAAAAAGGCTTCTCTGGAGCTTTGGACTCATATTATTTCATAGCAGCTACCTTCCATACAAGAAGAGGGCCTTTTGTTTTGAAAGAAATTTTAAAGGAACCCAATGTAAGGGATGCACCATGTTGAAAAATGTGTGTTATTTGTAGACTCCTGTCTTTTAGTTTCTATTCTTTGTTTTGGTTTACGTCTATGAGCAAAGAGGGTGGAAACTTACACTTTCAAAGACAAAGGGGACTAGATTATAATGGTGTCTACCACCTCTAGAGTGGTTAGCTGGAGGGTAGTACAAAATGTTTAGTCTAAAAAATGTGTTTAAATGGCTTTTTCTGAAATATATACATTGTTGAGTGGACTCCTCTGCTTTTTCCCATTAAAAAAGGTCTTCCTTTAATATGGATCTTTATGAATCTACCTAATCACAGAAAGAGCACATTTCTGTTCCTTTAAGGAGAACTCTATAATTTTTAGCAGCCAGATAAGAAAGTAAGTGTTTGCTTTGAAGCAGCTGGTTTAACCGTTAAAATTAGATTTTAAGGTCCCAGTCCAGCATCCACAGCATGTAATGGAGTCTGAAAATTGACTTCAGAACAGGGAGACACAAGCTGAGGAACTTAAAAGGCCCATTCTCTCAACATTAAGAGTTTATGTCTGTTTTACAGAGTTAAAAGCTGGAGATGATCAAATCAGATAGTCTGACCTCCTGGAAATCTGTCCATGTGAAAGCTGTCCATGTAACACTATTAACATATGCCTTTTGCACCAGGTTATTTAGGCATTCATATTTGGAATGAGGAATGTGGGATACAGACATTAAAATTGGGAGTGAATGGCTCTGACTATTAGAAAGAACTCAGACTCTGGCCTCATCTAATACTTGCAAGTGTGCTCAGGCCAAATTAAATACGTCAGTATCTCACTGGGTATGGTCTGATGCTGGTGGAGCAATCATTAAATTATAACTTACTAATTAGTAAGCAGGGAGTCTCCAGATCCTAAATCCTACATTATTCCACCACATCTCTATGTGCAAATTTTTAATAATAACTCTGTAATTCATGCCCCTCCACTTGGAACACTGGGTGGATATCCTGGATATTTTTATATGCATTATACAGGTTGTATCTCTTTTTCCTTTTTATTTACCACATGGAGTTGATATATACAATATTAAAAACTGTTCATGTTCTCAATATATTCAGAATTTTAATGAGTAAAAGATAAATTCCAGATGATGCTGTAAAACTAGGCAGGTATTTCCAAAGAGGGAAGGGACTTCCCGGTTTGTTTCTCAGTAAATTAAGCAGACTTTTTTCAATAATTCTCAGAAGCGCCATTTACCAAAAGAAATACCATCTTGCTTTGTTTCCTTTAATTTCTGCAGAGCCACAATTGGAGACCTTCAGTTTCCTCCTGGATGAATCTGGTCCCACAGCAAATATGGCAAACCTTTCATGAAATATTGGAGCCTGCAATTCTTAACTGTCAGATAGGTCAGCCTTCCTAAGTAAGAGGGACAAATGATCCCTTCTTTTATTCAAGTATAATTTTAAACACTTGCATACAGTTTGAATATGCCTGAATGCATTCCTCACCACGAAGTGAGCAATCTTCACTTGTTTCCGCTAACCACTAACTGATGCACTTTCAAGATGATCACACTGCTAGAGGATGTGACTAAACAATATGGCAGGTAACCCATTTTGGCTTCGAGGATGTGTTTTGAGTCTGCTCTTGAAAAACAGTACATGCTCATTGAAATGTAGAGTAACATACATAGCCTAGAGTAAATGGCAGATCAATGTCCCTACAGAAAGACGGCACAGCAGAGGGGCCCAGTTACTCTGAAGAAATGTTTGCAGAATGAATGACATGTGCTGGTGTTTTCCAAGTGGAAACATCTCATCCCCAAAACTGACATTCTTATTTAGCCTGGTTTAGATTCAGAGTGTGGATTTTGCATTAAAACACATGCTAAGTAGACCTTCTCAGACTCTGCCATATTACTTTTGGTCTTCTGGAATAGCACTTCTAAGAATCCCATTACAGAAGAGAAATTGCAAGCTAGTTGGGTAAATAAGGAACAAATAAAAGACCAACCCATATACTGTAGTTCTTATTTCAGGACTTGTAAAATTTTCATTACATTACAATAGCTGCTCCAGGACCATTTTGTCATTTTAAGTTATACAATCACTGAGTAAAAAACTTCACAAACCACTTCAGGAGCAGACATTGGTTAAGTCATACTCCTTTTTTTTCCAGCAAATGCTCTAAACTCCAGTTACACAGGCAGTTCTTCTTGTGCTTCCATTCTGGCTGAATTGACTTTACTTTCCTTGCTACAAGACTTACACAAGACTGGAGGAAACTTTCTCTACCCTCCTTCCAACCTGGTCTAGAAATGCTGGGTAGGGGATCCTTTTGAAAGGATATGGGTTTGGATTACATCAGCCTCAGATTGAAACTACTGCCTGGATACATGCTCTTGCCCCAGTCTTAATACCTGTAAGACGAGAACTACTTCTCCTGTAGCAATCATTATTCAAAAGAAATAAATTCTCCTTTCCAAGTGAAAAATCATGGGAGTTCTGGATCCTGAACAGATGGAGGAGCTACTTGCAGTTACCTGGAGCATGGAAAACTGGTGATATTATAGGCACATCTTTATGTTTGGTTTTCATATCAGATAAGATGATGCATTTTCCCATCCAGCATGTAGGGAACCCAGTTTGAGGTGCCTGCCTCATTCTGTGGCTGCTAAGGGGAGTTAATAGAGGTCATGCCACTGACTCGGTCCATTCTAGGGTTCATAAAATGTGTACACCTTTTCCCCTGTCCTCAGACATATTACCTTTAAAAAACTGAGGCACTTTTCAAATTGCCACCCCTAAGCAAAACTTTTCTAAAGATGCAGCTGTTTTCACATGTGTAGATGCATTTCATATGAGAAAAAACCTTGAGGAATTTAAAGCTTGGCAAATGTGTTGTGCCAATGGTGTTTGATTTTTATTTTGTCTTTCTCTTAATTTAGCAGGTGCAATTTTCATAATTTTAATTACTAACTTTAAAAAAAAAAAAGAAAAGTCAGATCTTGCATTAGAAACCGTCACGTACTCATTACATGTGACTAAAAGACATGGATGACAAATAGGGATATATATCTTTCTGAGATGCCAAAGGCGGTGGTTTCCCCATTTTCGTCCGTGCTCTCCTCTTGCCCCCAGAGACTGTATTATTGATGGTACCTGTTCCCCTATGTAGTTGCTGTTGCACAGTGTACAGCACAAAAACTACTGCTTACCAGGATCCAGATTTGAGGTGATACGTTATTTTTCATTAGCATTTCTAATTTTTTTACTCTTAGCTTTCATAGTGTTCCCTAAACAAAGCATGAAAGCAAAACTCCTCAAATGGAGCTTTTGAACCCCAAAGAACACATGGAATTTAAAATTCATTTATAAAACGTTACTAGCTTTTTGTATTACATGTATACAGACTATTTTTTGTAATTACTGACCTCTAAAAGAGATGACTTTTTGTGTTTATCGAAAGAAGCAGGTTGTCTTTAGTTGTTTCCTATCTGAGTCTCCTTTGTTAACCAAAGCATTTGGTCTCTTGAATCCTGTCAGATCTGAGAGTTACTTTAGTAAACAATGTATAGTACAGCAAATATTCAGCACATGTTATATAGCACTGCTGGGACTTATATTAAAATTCTAGTTTACCAAATAGTCCTTTAGATTCCACATCTTCTGTGGATATTATTTGTAAAAGCAAGATGTCCTGACAACACTAGAGTGAAAATATTTACGAATTTTATCAAAACCAGAGTACTTCTAAAATGGTTCAAGGACAAACCGTATAGTCTGGGTATCTTTCTGGGTGCTTTAACAAACTACAGGATGGAAAGAGACATTGGCACAGGTGGCTGGAAAAGATGACTATGCCTGTCAAAGACAAGTCCGTAGTTCAAATGAGATTACATTTAGATTTAGTTCTGACTCTCTTGTGATATCTATAAAGTCAATGTTGGCACAGCATACAGGCTTCAAAACTAGTATGAGCTCATGTATAGCTAAAGAATCATTAAAATATTCTCAATTAAAGCGAATGTCTCCTGTTCCCCTGTGAATTTCAGTGGGATTTTGTGACCTTAATGAATAAATCTACTAACCACTCAAACAAAATGGAGTTATATTACTAAGAGAGTTGAATATGAAAAGCAGATACCTACAGAAAAATGGAATACTCGTGTTCCAGTTAAAAGCAGAAAACATGATGCCTGCCAGTAACTGAATACAAGTAGACAGTTCTATAGGTTTTCTTTTTCTTTTCTTTCTTTTTTTTTTCAAAAAACAAGCACACAAAACCATAAACATTAACCTCATTTTCTCTCTCTTGCTACTCTACTAATTCCATTAGAAAACAGAGCTTTCTTTGACCTCTAATGAGAACAAATAACACACCAAATCATTTCATAGATGCACCTATTTTTTAATGACCTTTTCTGCAACTAGATCCTCAAAGCGATCTACAAACCTCTAGTAGCCACAGAAACCCCAGATTCTACTCTGGAAGTTTTTATAGAATGAGAAGATTCAGCATCACACCTAACCCTCTGTCATGCGCTATTGCCAAGCTGGGAAAACCAGCTCATTCTTCTAATCTCACCTAATGAAGCACGCTCTATTTTTTTGCGTTCACTTACAGTCCCAAGTTTGTTTCTTATCTCTAATAGTAAGTTTTATCAGGCAATGAAGAAACTCATAAAATCTGAAGGATATTTTTACAATGAAATGCAATCTTTTTTAAAAAACTGAAGGATGAAAATTAGCTGAAGACAATCATTAGAGAATCAGTAGTTATGCATTAGAGAGCATTTGTCCTCTACATTTATTTTCCACTCATGAATGATCGCATCATTGTAAAGGAATTAACATAATTTATATCAATGATTTGCTGCTGTGATGTCTGAATAAAATAATACTTACCCTAATATTTTTTTTAAGTTTCAATAGCTGCATTTTTATCAGCTATATCAGTTATATAAATGGCCAGAGGAAAGAAGCAGTCTGTATGCTCAGTGATTGTTTGGAACAACACCTGCTTATCTGTCTGTACTGAAATGGCCCCAACTTGTCCCCCTCGTTTATTATGATTGTTTTGTTTGTTTTCTAATTCTTGACAGATTATTCCTAAAATGTGGACTTGGCTAGCTAGAGCTTTAGAAAAGACAGGATTTCCAAGATTTAACTGGGTGAACTTGGTCAGTCCCTCAGCCAAACACATTCATTTGATTTGTCTTTTTCAGTGACCTTTTGACTTACAGTCATCTGCATTCTGTTCATGCTTTATTTCATTTTCTTTTACTGGAGAGCACTTCGGAATGTTTGTCATGAAAAGAGCTACATAAATATTAATGTATTGATAGTGTTATGGCTTTTCAAGCCTATTTTTCATTTCACAGGTTTTAAGAGCTACGAAATTTACTGACTATACAGAAAATATAGTATAATGGGCTTTCCGAAATGCCCTGAATGAGATAAAATATATGAATTATTAATCCCATGGAAGTCGGTGCTGTCTTGCTTATAGACAAAATTTTCTGTGACAATCCAAGTTTTTTTTTCTTTTTTTTTTTTTGCTGCGTAAATTTTGTGATGAATATGCTTCTAGTTTGTAAGTAAGCATATGTTCCTAATTACATGCTAAAAATAGTAATACAAATTCATTTTATGTGCACAGCGTTGTCATCAGAATGCAGTTTGAACCTCCAAAAACTATGGGGAACATGGAGAGAGATATTCATATGGGACCATGTTTCCTACAGGCAGTGCTAGCAGGCACCCTCCACCATAGAAGGGCAGCTTCAGACTCTGAATGGGCCAAGGGGAGCATGCTTTAGGGATGTCTTGACTCAGTTTATTCCCATTCTTTTTTTCCGTGACCTGCTGATTCCCAGTCTTTTTTTTTTATTTCAGTAGACATTCTGCCATCTGGGCTCAACAGCTAAGTTATAAGCTGTGAGGCTCATTTATCACACCATGAGAGGGTAGCCGTCAGAATCTGTAAATCTGCAGCAGAGGATCTAATACAGACTAATGAAAACAAATGAAGCTCAAGGTAAAGGCAACTCTCAAATCTTAACTCATCCAGCTGTTTTCAAAATTATGAATGTTTAAGCCCTATGAATCTTAGATAGCCTTTATAAGGCAGTGGCCAGATTCAACTGAACCAGATGGAGAATGCATCAAGACTGGACTGTTGTTTTTACTTCTGATTTGCATCAGTTGTCGAGTTAGTATGAGCTGAGATAAGTTTTCCTGTTAAGAACAAAACTCTAAACATTAAAGTTCCATGCTGAAGAAAAGCCTGGAAGGTGTTGAATGACTTCTTTTTTCCAATGGTTCAGCTGCAGTAAGTTATATCCACTTTCTCATAGCTCAGTGTCTCTTGTTTCTTCATCCCTGCTCACTGCCCTAGTGCATCATGGAACATCATTCAGGAAAGCAGTCCCTCCACAACCCCTGGTTTCCCTTCCCTGTGTTTGCATGACTGACTAAGGCATAAGATACCTAGCATACTTATACATGCTTCTGCAGCTACAGTAGCAACGGAGCCCTTCATCATATTCTTCCCTACCCACCTTCGCTCAAAACCATGGGTAATTCTTACTAGGAACCAACACCAACCCTCAAACTGGGTAAAACTTGGGTAGTCAAATACTAAGAAGGCTGTATCTGAAGACAGTCTGCAGCTGTATAACCTTCACTATACCGTCCATCGTCACAGCCTGAATTTGTTGACCTTCGGAGCATAGAGCAAGATTCATCTACTAACTCAAGTGATTGTAAAGTGATACTGCAATGTGTGTGATCACAAGTATCTATTTATATTTTAATCTCTAACCATTGTCTCAGAATTGGTTAGATAAGTGCATTTTAGAAATCAATCAATCAATAAGTAGCTCAGAATCACTTCAAGGGCAGAATGTATCCCTCCATCTGAGTCATAGTTATGGCAATATTGCATATAACCTAAGACAAACAGCAAGAAGTAGTACAGCAGAGTGGGAAGCCTAGGAAGCAGAACAATCACTTCTTTACTTTTGTCATGTTTTTGAACTAAAAAATACTACAAGAAAGACAATAAAACTGGAAAACTCTGCAGGTATTTTTGTATATTTGAAATACATAGCATCTTTACTTTTAAGCTTGCACAAAATGATGTAGGTGGGTGTGACAATGAACTCTATCTTGTTTTTTTCCACTGTTACGCTGGTTTTCTTGTTATCATGCCTAAAGCTGGAAGCCAGTTATAGATTGGTCTTCAAAGCTTCCTTTTATCATGACAGAATTTGTATTCCTTCTAGCAGAAAAACTGGGCAGCTGTTTAAGTTGTTGAACTATTGTGTTCCATGTTTTTTATCTGAAGGTTGCTTATGGGGGAAAAAAAAAAGAAAAAAAAAGAAAAGAGAACAACCCACAACTCAAACTATTCAGCTTTAAATTATATATGTTTTAACTACATTTAGAGCATGTGCAAGAGATGGTGGGTGATGCTCAGTGCTATATTTGTTTTCTAATACACTTCCAAAAATTCAGTATGTTACATTTATTGTTGGGGCTTTTTCCCACCGAATTAATAAAGGATCAATGAAATATAGTTCATGGTGAGAAATAAACAACAGATACCCAGATACAGACAAATGTACGTGTTTCTGTATGAAAGGTATAAGAAGCATTACCGTTCAATCTCGCTTGTTCCTTCCAGAGCAGAGAGGAAATATGAAGAAAAGTATTGGTATCTTGACTTAAAAGAGGTGTATTTTTAGCAATCTCACGCAAGCCACAAACACCTAGTCCAGAGTCTGAAGTGCTTTATAGGTTAATTTGGTGCCTATCCTCCAAATGAAAGGTGATAAACAAGTTAAATACCCTGAATCTCTGCAATAGTACTGAAGGACATTCCCAGAAATCCCTGTTTAATGACAATAATGCAACTTTTTACTGTGGAGTTGTTTTCAGGGAGCACATCTTGGTTTCTTTTCTATTTCTTATGTCAGCATTCAGAAAATTCATAATGTCTGCTGAAGCTGATCAAGACAGGACTTTACTGAGTAAAGCAGAGGACCTTTATACCTCTCATTTTTCTGCCAAAGTTTTATGAACTTTCTAATTGATATTATTAGCAGACTTTTTATTGAAGTTAGTTGCTAAGTTATGATGACATTTTTATCCTTTACCATTGAACTTTCCCTAGGAATATACTTCAAGATGTTACATTAGCATTTCAGTGGCTTGCTTGCTACATGTATTAGTTTCCTCTCATTGTCCTAAGACTTGGTAAGGTCCAGTACACTAACTCCATGACCTGGCAGGACAGTCCATGCAGCTCTTTTTCTCAAAATCAAAATCAACTTGCTCCTTCTTATGTTTTGGAAGAGAAGAAAGCATAATTCCATGTGTTATAAATGGGAATATTTTGCCATCAACTGAAGCAGTGTATACAGAGGTAATGAATATGCATCACCAATCTGATGACACTTGAAAAGAAAAGGTGAAAAGTGACGTTTAACAATATTGATACTAGAAGCACTGTGCAAGGCCCTGGTCAGACCTCAGATATAAAATTTTACAAAATTCAGCAGAAAGAAATGTGAATTCAACCTTGCCTATGTGCAAGTGGAGATACATCATATGAATAGAGATTGTCCTACAAATCAAGATAAAGCAAGTGTGGTATGTTTCAGAGTAGTAAAATGCAGACTGAATGAACATGAACATTGACCCATTGGAGAGATGTGTGAACAAAACCCATATTTAAGCCAAAGCATGCAGCTGGAATGAGATCTAATGGGTTTAAGCTGATTATTTAAATAAATTTAAAGCCACCATTTTGTTGAACAAAGTGCTGTCTTTCCACTCTCTTTCCACTCGCAAAGTTAGAGATGACATGTAAGTTTTCAAGTGATTGGCCCATTTATTACAGTGATCACACTTTGCAAAAATTACCTCTCTAATAGTGCCAGGGCAATGATGCCTGAGCCCCAGGCCCTGGCATTTGGCTCAGCCCATGGGGTACCCCACTCCTGCCTGAAGTGATGGAGCTGAGGGGCTGCACTGGGACATCCCATGGCAGTGCCAAGCAGAGTTGCCAGACCAGTGCCTCATATCAGGGGTTTTTAGGTGGGGAAGGGCTATATTGACCCCTGTGGCAGAGGCGGGTAGAAAACACCTCTCCAGCCTTGCACATGCCTGTGGATTGCTGGGTGTTGGAGGGCAAAGGGCGAAAGAAGAGATGATACCGAGATGAAAAGCTCACAGCTAGGCTACGGAGAGTGTCAGATGTCAGGGTGACTAGTTTTATACATCCTAAGGCACAGGCTTCCTGGTGAAAAATGGATGGGGTCTAGGTTTAGTTTTTGACCATGCAACACAGAAGTTTTTTATGTATGCTTGGATCTGACGTTGGGAAAAAAATGACTGCAGAATGTGGTGTGGTGTTGGCACCTTTCAAAATTGCGAGTGAACAAATGCAAATACATTTCTGTCTCCGAAAAGAAAAGGGAGGCATTATGTGTATTACAGGCTGAATGGTTTGAATAGCATGGAACTTCTGGCTACAGCTTTAGGAGATTTTCAGACAGATTTCAAAATATACTTGCAGGATGTTTAATATTAGCAGAATACCTATGAGAAACATATGCTTTCTCTGCAGCCTTTTTCATCTTGATTTCTAATTCAAGAGGGCCTGATCCCAAATTTGCTTATTTAGCCAAACCTCTGATGCCTTATTACAAGCTTTGTCTCAATAAGGTTGAATTGTTTCAAGGGCTACATTTTTAGCTCTGGCAAAAATAAAAGAATGGGGATCTAAACTGTAAAGTGGAATGTTTGTGTCCAAGAGCTTGAAAATCTAGTATGAAAAAGAGATATTTCTTCTGATAGTTTCTTTTACAATGCCTGACTTGGAAGGGTGGTAACTAACTGCATTTGGACTTCCATATAATTGTGCTACACTCAGTTGATACTGCTATATAATCTAACATCACTCTGTGCAGTACACTCCAAGGCCTTGTATAGAGTACCACTGATGAATGGTCTTTCATATTCTTGTGTGGTGTCAGTGTTCAGCAGTTTACAAACATTTCGCAGCAATTCATATTAGACAACATCTTAGAAAGTGATAGGTACAGTATTTAAAATTTATTTGGAAGACTGTTTCTCTAAGCTGTTTTTGATGGTCATTTTGTGTAAAACCACAGCTGAGAAAACTGGTGAAATCTGGTTTCTCACCAGATTCAGATCCTTTCTTTCCATGCCACATGGCGCTGCTGACTCCTTGCGCTACTGCACACTCTGGTCTTCTTGTCACAGCTGTCTTTAACTCAGTTTCAGTAGCATTAGATTCAGAAGAGTTGACTTTCTTCTATTCTACTTTTATTAATTATTTTGATGAGAAAAACTATTTATGAAGGAAGACTTTAAAAGACTGCATGCAATTTTAAAATAAGTTTTAATTAGTGGTCTTTTCTTGGTCACTCAATATAAATTATCCTTTTAAATAAATGGTGTGAAATCTTCACATCTGACCTTCACAAATTCTGAACTGTACAGACAACCTCATTTGGACTGCTGAGGGGGAGCATTTGGTTGTTGCAAATGTGACTGGGCGGGACGGGTAAGAGAGAATAGCGGGAGGAAGAAATTAAGTTGGGTAATAAACAAAAAGTTGGGAGGAATTTGAGACTGAGTAGCTGAAAGGCTGCAGAAGAAGAATAAGATAGTGAAATGAGGACTAGAAAAAAAGAAAAGGGAGTTGGGGAAAAAATTCATAGGCAGAACCAGAGATGGGAGACAGTACCGGTGACAAAAGGTAGCAAAAGCCCATCAGTTGTATATAGGGGGAATTGACTTAATTTATCTGCTGTGTCTTTGATCATTTATCATGACAATTGCTTTGTAGAAAGAAACAGGAAAATACTGGGACCTCTTATCATTTGCCTACATGAATTCTGCCAAACGCTCTTTATTGGCTCCTATAGGGAAGGGAGTGCAAAAATGTGCCTAGTGCCCTTAACACTTAAAGGTGACTTTTTTCCCCTTGATTTGATCCACAGAGGAATAATGGTTGTGAGATCAAAGCTTTGCTTGAAATGTAAGATTATGCTGGAAACACTTTGCTCAGAATTCTTTCAGGCATCTGGGAACAGCCTGCAGTATGCACCCCAAAAATTTTGTCTGTCTTTTAAAAATACTACTTTTTTTTTTTCCCCAAAAAACATCGGTTAATTAACCTGATCTTGCAGGGTAAGCTTATGATTACTATAAGCTCTGAGTTGGAGTTCTCATCAGCCACTATTTAAGAGGATGCCTACAGCTTGAACATTTTTGTTGCATTAGAACAGGCACTTCAAAATTTCAAGCTGGCACCCTACTTTTGGTGTCAGCTGCTTTTCTCTCTGTACAAGAGGGAGTGGGGTTGAGGGTCTGCCCAAAGAGTGTCAGAAAAGATGCCAACAGCAAATTGTGGGGATACTTGAGTCTACAGTGATGAGAGCTGGATAATCATTGTGTCCCTGATAGAGAGAAGTATAGGATGCTATTTTCTCAAACACCTCTTTTTGCCTACTGCAATATTTACTCTTTCTGAAGTGGAATGAGCAGGTCTTACCAGTGGTTCTTGACCTTGTTCTTGACCATAGAAACTGGTTTTCACCTCAATCTCTGTATATTATTGCATCAGTAGTGAAAGGTTGGACCTTTTTTTTCAGGAAAGTGTTCCTTTTATGTAGGTTCACATAGTACTCAACTGCTATCCTTATTAAAATTTGAGTATAGCGGAGACTTGTGGGGAAAGAGGATGATAAGGGGCTCTGAGTTTTGGAGATACTCATAAAAAACTCTAAGAAACCACTTGACATTAGCCGATTCAGTCTACTTGAAAATACTAGATCATGTCAGTCTCAAATGCGAACAGTAAAATCTGCTGTACTTTTTGGGTAGAGCCTTTTCTACTGCACGTCTTGGAAAGACAGCACAAAAATGTAACCGAAGTGTCTACTCTTGGTTGAGCTGGACCACATAAAACACTCCTGATGCAGCACAAAGACTTTTAGGATTGAGGCCAAGATAATTACATGGTGTAATTTTGCCTTTCAAGAGTTGCTCTCAGCTCTAACAAAAAATGTCAATAAAGTTTGTTTTCTTTCAAAACAGACTTTATCTTATAGCAGCAGACATACAGAGTTCGGTGTTGGTAGCTGTGACACAGTGGGCCCTGCAGACCTCTGCAGTCTTTGATTCTCCTAAAACCACTATGTGCCAGATGCTTTTGAAAAAAGTAAAGTGACTGTGTCACTCAACAGTCTGAAGTTGGTGCCAAGAGCAGTGGTAAGACTATCAGCCAGTGAAATAGCCCTCACCCAGTTCTGTTCTTCTCATTCAACTGCTGGCTGCTATTTAGGGTGATCATTTCTACCGAATTCCTCGTGGAAGACTAAAGCAATATTGAAATATCAAGTGTTTTTTCTGCACTGGTGAATGACTATCAAGCATGGTGTGGAATTTTTCCACATTGCTATATGTTCAACTTTTTATTCAATTTATTTGAAAAAGCAATACTTCTGAACTTCATGTGGAGATTTTCGGGTAAATGTTTCCCATTAGATATAATTGATCTTCTTATAACTATTCTGATCTAATCTTTATGATTCTTGACTATGTCTTTAGGAATTCTCTATAGGGAAAAATCTCAGTGAAGGTCAATTGAACTACATTAGATATTTTATTTTTTAGAAATGCCATTGGAATGATAAACATTTTCATAACAGAGGTATAGACCTCTGCACCATAACCTTTCTAAGAGACATAGATTCTAACTTCATCCTTTCAAAAACAATCTCAGTCATGACTTGCCAGTATTTCCATTTGCCTCTAAATATGTGTTTCTCTATCTATAAATATGTGTCTATTTATACATACACATGCACATTTCCACTCTGATATAGGAAGGTTTGTATTGAAAGGTGACCTTAATTTGCCCTCCTCCAATTAAATTACATTTTCTAACACATAATAATGTATCATACTGCTGTAGGGATGTATTTTTAGCAGATGTAAACTGTAATGGCCATATTGAATTGCCTTGTCTATCTACACAAGCTGAGGATGAAAACCATTGTAGTTAGCTGGGTATCCCATAGATAGGTATGATGTATGATGAGAGGTATGCTAGAGATCTAATGGTTCCATCTGTATTAAACCAGTCACTGGGTTTAAAAAAAAAAATTGATTGGGGAAATAACATAGATAAAATGTGTGCTTGCTGGAAATAAAGAAATTAATGTGATGAATTGTATCCAGGGCACTACTAGGGCATATTATAAATTGTGCTCTAAGGTTTTGAAATAGGGAAAATTTATGAAGTGGATGATAATTGCTAAACAACTGCAAACTTTTCTAATGCATCTTCCAATAAATCTGCATAACAATGCAGTAGGGAAACAGATGATTCTGGATGAATTTAATGAATTTCACAAATGGATATATTCAGACATGCTATAATACAAAGATATCCCAGGCTGTCTGAACAGGGTGCAAGAGGGAATGTCATATTTTTTCAATTAAAATAATATGCTTTTTCTGTTGTTCTGTTATTTAGCTCAGTACCGTCTAATAAGCACACACAGTACTCCCAGAACACCCTGTTCTTCATGTATTCTGTTTTTTCTCTTCTGCTTCAGTTTATTTAAGCAAAATTTCTTCAGCTTGATTTTGTGCCTGTCTACTTAAAACACAATGATAGAGCCAACAATGCACTGTGAAAGAATGTATTTTCTTGCAGATATATGTGCCTAGAGATTTTTCAAACATTGTCTTCACATTGGCTTTTTTAGCTTTCTACTAGAATAATACAGGCTCCTGAAGCATGAATGAAAATGAAGGGAGTGTGTAGTCCTGGCATTTGGTTAGAGTGTATTGTTGCTTGAATTAAGGTGATTTGATGCTCTTCAGGAGCATTGAATTACTTCAGATTCTGTGATATTTAGATTTCCATGGGCTCCAGTCCTGCAGCACTGACATACCCAGACTGCACTTTGCAAATACGCAGAGCTTTGGAAGGTTCATAACCCTAGCTGTGAAGATCAGCGCCAAAAATACTAGGCTGATGGAAATCCAAAATGAAATCGGGTCCCAATTTTCTAATCACAAACATATGCACACATATCCTTTGCCTGTGACAGTCCAGCTTACAGTAAATAACTGCAGATCTTTTCTGCCTAGCATCCCTGCAATGCCTTGTAGTTCCCTTCTCTGAAGTGTAGTAGTTCTGTGGAAGTGTAAAGAAAATAGAGAACATAGCAGACAGTGAAAGTGTTTCTCTGAAATGTAGAGAGGATGAGGTACAAGACCAAGGAAAGTGGAAGGATATTACAGCATGAAAGTACAGGTGGCAATGCAAAACACAAATCTTCATATACACGTTTAAAGTGTTTTCTCATTTATATTAGTTGTTTTTTACATAATCTTCAGTGAAGCAGAAGACAGCATAGAATTTGTTGTTAGCCTGGTAGGTTTTTGCATGCTTTGAAGCAAGAAAACATGGGTTCTGTAAAACTGAAGATTAGAAGTGAATACTAGAGTTGGGGCTAATGAGCAATAGTTAGATAAGAAAAAGTCAGGGGAGGGCCCATTTAAGCAGAAGAGGGAGTTGTTCTTAGAGGTATACCCAATGATCTGAAAAAGCGTAGCAAAGAAAATTGGCTAAGATTCAAGACACCCAGAGAAAACTAAACTATACTTGCAATTATAGAGTTATAAGAGACAGAATCTGCTTACTTTGTCACCCCACTGAAAGCACTGTTAGACGAGCAGTCCAGAATTTTGTGACTTTGAGGTGTAACCCAATACCCAGAGTTATGCACATGCATTCTTTCAGAAGAAGCCTAAGCTTCCTAGTATTAGGGCCCTCTAAACCTGATTTCAACAAAATGATAACAAGATGTGAACAGCAGTGTAACACTGAACCTCTAATAACTTCCACCATTGGTAAAAAGCAAAGTTGTGAAAACCAAGTTGGAAAAAAGCATCTGTAACTGTTGTGGGGACTTTCCGTAGCTGAGAAGTTGTCACATTTTTCATGTCATCAGCACTGATGGGATGTCTCTACTCTAAAGCTGCTTACAACTAAAGGCACATGAAGTTTCTTATTTAAAGTTCTGCACAGACTTCAAAGACCTTTTGCTGATTGGATATTGCTTAGCTTTGGCAAAGTGTGCTAATAATTCTTTTGAAGTAATTGCTTTGGTTAAAAGAGCTCCTTTTTGGACAAGGCTCACACAGTTTTGCAAGGTTTAGATTTTGGACCAGGCATTAAGGCCAGAGGGTTGGCCTGGAGCCGTTCCCCTTGCCCCCTTCTTGTGCATGCTGGCCTAGGAAGGGAGTTAAGAGTAGGAACCATTTCAGACTGTCAGATCATCTGAAACTGCTTACTTGGAACCCCTTCATGAATATTGTATTCCATTGCAGGATGCACTGCCTGCAGTGTCTGGGACAGAAGCAAGAGAGTTATTACTCATTGCTAAAGACTTTCACTACAATTTGTAGCACGAAATCATTATGGAGGTGCTTAAAAAGCATATAGGGAAGATTTTTGTCTTCTAGTCAAAAAACCCCTTTGAACGAAATATTGTCCATTTGTTATCTTCTTAAAATTGTAGTCAGAATGCAATTATGCAAATAAGGAGCCTCAATTGCATTGAGTAGTTGTTCTGTTTTTGACACATATACTTACTGGATCAGAGCAGTATTTAAAAAAAAAAAAACAACCCAAAACACACACACACAAAGACATAGAGCTGAATTCAGGAAATGTGAAAGAGCATGAGAAATTCCCATTGGAACCATTCCCATTACATTGCATAAATAAAAGGTAGAGAAGTTTTGGGGTGTGTTTCCCCTCCTCCATTTTTCAGAGAATGCCGAGTATGGGGAATGAAGCATTGCAGAGGCAGACAGCAGCACCTCTTCTTTCCCCGTTTCTGTCTTGTTTCCCCTTTCAGACCCACCAGCTTTCTCTCTCTTTCCTCACTCCTCCACAAAAGATTTCCAGCAGAGAGCAGCTGGTGCCTCATTTTGGCTGCTTTCCCCAGACTCTGGGGGCTTTCACTAGAAATCAATGGCTGCTTATTTTCCCCAGTACTGTGTTTTTTATGTGTGGACTGACATGGCCTCAACCATACTGACCCATTCTGCTGAGCTATTCCATTCAGACGTGCCTCTTTACAAATAGCGGAAATTAGCAGAGGGCCAGTGTCAAACTGCTTGTCACATCTTGTTTTCAATCTGTTGAAATCAGGTTTATAGTGTCCTATTCAGAAGCCTAGACGGCTTTTGAACACACACAATGCATTTCAGGCGTTCCATCAGGCGATAAATGCAGAACTTCACATTGCTATTAAAAAATAATCAAAATGATTACTCTCTTGAATTTTCTGAAGTAACTTATTTGCTTGGAATTTGTTGTCTTAATTGCACTACATCACTTGCTCATAGGTATTGGTCTCCATAAGATGTAAAATCATTCCCTGTTGATCTGTCAGTGTAGCAGTTGTACCATGTGAATAAGTTCTATTGATTTAGCAGTAATGAATGACTGAGTAAGTGAATGAATGAATAATCAGAGGACTGGTAGAATGGATGTGGTAAGCCTGAGCTACTGGTATTCTCTTCGGCTTCTAGGAACTTCTGTCAAATATAGTTTTGTTTTATATCTCCACCTAATGAGCAAGCATGCTAGAATCTCAATGAGGCCAAATATGGGTGGAGTTATACTAGGTATTATGCGTTACTTCAAAAGGAGGAAGGAACTTTTCTAAAGTCCTTATAACCTTAGAACTTTGTGGAAAGATATGTTAATGACGTTTCTCAGGACTATTATTCTGCAATGTAGCAATGTATTATTGGTATATTACTAAATTACCTAAGCAGGAAAGAAAACCTTATCGCATTTTAGCTCAACTCATTTGAAAGTCTTCACACTTGCTAAGGACTTTACCTTGATGAGTGCAAATGCTTTGGGCATTTGATGGCATTTGATTTCCAAATAATAAAGCTATTGAAATAACATATGCAAATGTGCAACATGTGATTTTCCACTAATTTTTAACAATATGCAGAGGTATAGAGCTCCAGATACAAGCACTACTCACTACATGCTCTAAAGCATCTGCTGTCACGTGCTTGTGAGAATTTTCAAAGGGTTACCCTAGGAATACTTTTTTGAATCTCAATATGTGTTTATTCAAATGAACAGTCATCCACAACTTTCCCTTTTCTTCGGAAAGAGAAAAAAATCAAAGAGGGGAGGCGGAACCTCACAGAAGTTCTCTGCAGTAGTGGAAGGAAAGTTAGAAACAGATCAAATATTCTGTAGTGCAAAGCACACAAAACTGCTGAAAATTATTCTGTGAATTCCTGTCTTCATTAACCATAAAGCTGTTAGGCCTGACTGCAAGGAATGAAGCTGTCTCTCTGTCAATGCCAATAAGGGGCTCCTTCTGCTAAGTGGGGTCCAGCAGTTAACACCAGGAGCTGTGTGTGGCCTGAAAGCAGATCTTGAAGTTCTTTGGCTATGGAGACATTAGCAAAGAGAGAGACTTCCTGTAAACTGAATTCTTACTCCCTGTACTTGAGCCTATTATCTTTGTTTTGGGTATGTAGACACTGCAGGAGTTCTACTGTTCAACAATCTCTCCTCCTTTCCCAAAAGCAACCGCTTTTTTAGGTCTGAAAGTTACAGAAAAAGGTTGGTGGGGAAAGATGCATTCTCCAGTCTTACCAACTGCAAGATAATCAAGTATGACTTGGACAATCTGGTGGGTTAAGTACAAGCTAGAAAATACAAAGAAATACCACACAGCTTAGAGGAGGTGGTATATAATTATTTAAGTATCTTCTGAAGTCAGTGGTTATCTTATCTCTTAAGTTTCATGTAACAGTGCTATGGCCAAACTCCAATAATCAGTGGTCTGAGTTATGTTTAACAAAGCTTTTCTCATGCTTCCCATGTATGACATTTTGAATCGCGGCCTGCATCCATCAATATCAGTCCATTATTTCAAGTTATCTAGACACAAAGCCAAGTAGTAACATATCACATTTTTCAAATGCAAGGGTATTTTAGTCCAGAGCGTAGTGTGACCTCTCCATTTAAAGTAGTTTTCCTAAAATCATTTCCACAGAGGCTCAAAAACCTTATTTTACCCTTTGCATCTTAAAAAGTGTATTTTATTTCTGAACTATCTTTGTCAATAATGTCAAGAAAGATACATTAAATTCACTGCAGATCTGCAGAAAGGTGTATGGGCAAGCTTTTAGTGCACTATTTCTTACCTAATCTGTGGAACAGACAGGAATCCCGAGCTCTCATTCTTGTAGATTGGCATTAGAGGCTGGAATTTTACACACCAAAAGTTACTTTTAAAATTCTGTTTAAAAAGAAAATGCTTCCCTTTTTGAGAGTTTACGTGCTTTTATTTCTTTGTAAAGCCATAATTTCACTTTTGCTAATTCTGAGCAGAATATGGCTTTGTGCAGTGGTTTTTAACAAATCTCTCATAGATATTATTTATTTCTCGTGAAAGTGGAAAAATACATGAATTAGCCAAGGTTTTATCTCCCTCCTACGTCACCTTCAGGATAAGGCAGAAAGTCTTGTGACTGAGAGGAGAGGAATAAAAAAAAGAATATTCAACTAGAGTAGAAACAAGACCTGAAACAAAGGATTGAGATGCCAATTACATCATATCATCGCTTAACTTTGGCAGAGAGTTTATAGAGAAAAATCCTGGAAGAAGTAGTCATAGTTTTCTAATACTGCTGGAGATTACTTTTTCTTCTTTTTTTCTGGATTGAGAAGGTGAAATATGATCACAGACATATGGAAGAAACTACGGAAAGAGTTAGTCTTCTGAAGTTATTTGTCATTTTGGAAAGAGAAAATAAAATATAAAATTGACTGAGACAAAATTAATGTTTTCAAAATTTCCAGTAGTTCATATGATTAAAATGGTTTTGGACCTGTAATGATTACTTTTCAACACCAAATTTTTTTGCTGACTATTTGAAAATGCCTTTTTTTTTGTGCTCTTTATAAATCAGAAAATACAATTGTGAAATGAATGTATGAAACCTCATTTTAAAATACAGGAAATGCAAGAATCTTCCATCATTATGGCTATTCCAAACAAATTTATTCTAATTTCAATTTCAAATTCTTCCAGTTTTGCCAAAACTGAATTTTCACTGCCAAAAGTTTGGAAGCATTGCTGAGGTTTAAAAGACTGATTCTCTCATTAGGCTTATTTACACCCTTCTTAGATTTAAAGTCCGACCAGAACTGTCTCAGTCTTAAGAGCAGCCAGCTAAATGCACTGCCAGCGTGCAGAGTGTCATATGCAGTGAAAGGAACGGCGTGTCTCTTCTTACAGCCAACACAGTCAATTGTGTAATATCTTACGCGTGGTAAAGGACAAAAGCCTTAATGACTGGGGGCCATGGAATGAAATGTTGAGTATTCCTTTTTATGAGCTCTATGATTCCCAGCTGGTGTGTGCGTAACTAATAAAACAACTGAAACAATATTTCTCATATACTTATGACCACAGATCTCAGGCATGGAGCATTTTAAGAACCAATAGCTATTAAGGATACTTATTAGGCTTACAGAGCAGAGAATGGTTTGGATGACCACATAGGAGCAGCGGAAGAAGCAGTGTAGGGACAGAATACATGTGTATAGACTGTAAGGGAAATGTGAGCCAGTCTGTGTGTTGGAATTTGGAGCAGTAACATGTTCCTGGAAAATACTGCTGGCTACTGTTTTTATACAGCATACCTGTTTTGCCTTTTTTAGCACAAAGTGAGTAATAAAACTATTTTCTATATGCAGAAACAATTCAGAAATTCCACAGGGCACTGGTACACATACTTGTGCCCCAAAAAAATACACCAAGAAGGCACTTCAAACAAAAAAGCAAATTGAGTGATGAGAAGCGAATCCAACTAGAATAATGGGTTCCAAAGATCGCAGCTTAAAAGATGATGGTGAATGCCCTTGGGTAAAAGCAGAGTAGAGCTCTTTCGCTCCGTAGAGAACCACCAGAAGCAATACAGATTTCCTGAGCACTGGAAAAAAATATTGCATTTTATTTCCTACTATTGTTTCCAATAACTAGGTTATGTGAAAGATACAGAAAGTATATTGTTACATTTATGATCTCTTAGTAATGAAGAATGTTAAATTACTGATGTGCATAGATCACTAATTTATCCTCTTTCTAATAGCCTCTTAAATCTCACCTTGGAGTAAGTTATGTAGCAGGAGGGATATGCCTCAAGCAAAGTATTACAGCTATAGGTTGCACTTTAAGGCAACGAACCTCTTATGTCCATGTGTATGTTAATAACAGCAGCTACCTCTTCTACAGCACTTTCCTCTCCAGAAGCACAGGACTTTCAGAACATCTGGACTAGGATTTTGTAGAACTTGTGTATATACTGGATTCTTATGTGCTTGTGCTATAGACACCTATATGCTTCTTTTCAACTAGAAGCCCTTTCCTCATGTCTTAATTCTGTATTGACGCTATAATGGGATAGCATATGTGCTGGAGATCTACACGCTAGAAGGTGTGGTTATATTACACGGAATATATACTTAACCCATCTCATGATTTCACTTTAGCATGCTTTCTTTTGTAATAATAAAAACACTTTTGCAGGGACAGAAACCATGTTTTCTACCTTATGGTCCATGGTTTTAGGAGGGACTCTCCTATAATTTCTGTAGCCTTATAGTTAGAAATAAGACTTTAGGAGGTATTAATACTATATACAAGTCTGTCTTTGAGGTTTCCCAAATGTCTACAAACCATACTGGGTTTTTTGATCGTCTGTATTCTGTCCCTGACCTAAGAAAGAATCATTATTGAAGCGAATATTTAAGAGGTCAAGAGACACTTAAATATTGTTTGAATGGGCATGAAAATAAGTGTGTTTAACATTAAGGCCAATAGACATACAGAGTTTGCCAAAGTTTTATTATATAATATAAAGATTTAATTTGTTGCACTGTCTTACTGTAAGAAATCTCTTGATTTGTCCTTATGCTCAGTTTCTGTAGATGTCCTAAAGGCTAAAGATATGTTTCCTGCTTCAACCAAATGCTCTATAGTCTTTAAAAATCGTCTGCTTGTATTCAGGTTGCTTGCTTTGTTTTAGGGCAGATACACCTAATCCATTATGATGGTTGTTACCATGACTAGGGCCAAATACTCAATGAGCACTTGTGGGAAATTTTGGGGAACTTTGCAGCACTCAGAAAGGGTCTGGTTCTTAGCATTTCCTCATAGAATACAAATAACCTTGCTTCTTCCTATCATGCCATATACATGATAGGATTGAAGAAGCAGCAGCACAGAGAGATTCTGAAACATCAAGTATCCTGTTTCATTAATATTTGTGAAGAGAAATCACATTTCAAGGGAGAATTAATTTCTTGAAAAAACAAATCTGCATATATATACATTGTTAAGAGAGTCCTTGAAATGTCTAAACTTGGCTAATTCAATATTTTTTTGTTCAAGAGGGGAGCCCCAAATGATGTGCCATTCAAAACCAATAAAGTAAGAAATTAGTGCCCAACTATTTAGAGACTGACTCTAGATATACCCCTACCGTGAATGGCAGTGTGGTTACTGAGATTAACGGGAGCTCTTAAACCAGAACAGAAGTCCATCCAACTAACAAAAGTGATAAATACGCAGAGTTCAGCTGGTTTCTATTGCTGCTTCTGTAAGTGGTGCATGTGAGAGGACATCTTTAAGACTCCTGTAATAGCTGCACTACTGTTGGGCTTTTATTAATGTTGACCTGAGAAATCTTTCACCGGTAAAGATTGCCAGTGCTGTTGCTCTCTCTGGTAGTTCAGAGTTTTGCATTTTCTCCTGGATAAAAGAACAAATACAGGATCTTAGGGTAAGTATGGTATAATACCTAATATAAATATATTTCACTACTACTATTGAGATAAGAATTGAAATTACTTGGACATGTCCTTTCTAGTCAGTGGTTTTCTGGTATCAAGACAAAGTCTACGGTATCACAAGTTTGGGTATGTAGCTATTGTCCTACAGCAATGATCTGAAAGGTAAGTCTGTTAATTGTATATGAAATAGTCTGAATTTAGTTCTGAAATCTACTTCTCTGACTGTCCCGTGATGAAAGCTGGCTCCTGATTCAGTGCCACTTAAAATATGAAGTTATACATACCATTGATGCGCAATCCTTTATGGACTTTCAGCCTGTCATGGATGAGATTTTAACACTATACTGTGTTCCATATTGCACCTGGGTGCATACAAGCACATGTACATAGTATCATACACTGTCCTTGTATTCCAGAGATATACATTGGTAAAACATTAATTCCCTAACTTCTGTTTGTGGTTTTGGCGGTTGCTCTGGTTTTTTTGTTTTGGGGTTTTTTCCTCATTCTTGTTCTGACAGTATCATGATATTGTGTGCTATTATCTGCTTGTCCTATCCTTCCTGACTCCTTTTTTCAGTAATCACCCATGCTTCTAGCACAACCACAGTCCATTTAATTGGTCCTATGAATACACTGTAATTCACCCTTCAGATGTCAAATAAATTATGACCAACTCATACATGTCAAAGAATTTAAGATCACCAATATAGAAAAATCAGTCTTAACAGGGAAGAAGAACCTCCTCTACAAAAGTCTTTGCTTGTGAAATGCTTATCGCACAAGTCAAGCTTAATATGTCATAGTTAGTAATCCACAATCAGAGTCTCGCGGCGGGATTAGTGCTTGTTTGCACTAATGGCAGCACTCTGCAAGATGAATAAACCCTGTTATTCCAGATACAACCTTTATTTCACATACATATATGTTTCATACACAGAGTATCCTGTGTTTGGTACCCTGCTGCTGAGTGCTCTGTTAAGCTGCAAAAACAATTTCAGTGAGTTATATTGTTTGGACAACAGAATTTATTGACCCATCTTCTCAGGCACTGGTTACGCTTTGAAAAAAGGTGGATGGTGCAGTTACTTTGCCATCTGTGGCAGCAATAAGAAAATGTGAGGGTGATGGTCATGATTCTTACTGACATCTTATATCCTGCTATCTAATAACAACTGACAAAGAGGCACCTGCATATGTTCCTTGAATTCTTTAAAGGTTACAGACTCAAAGCTAGCAAAAACAAAAGACCACCACACAAAGTGATTTTGATGTGCAAATTTTGTTTATGTGAACTAAGTATTGAAGAAGCTATTTTTATCATAGGCACCACCACCAGTGTTTCTATTCCTGATGGGCCTAGTCATATCAAAGCTCTGGCAAAGATGAGAAATGAAATAGCATCATGTATTTTTCTTCAGTTTAATTCCTTTGGGTTCTATTCCTACAGTATTTGTCAAAACAGCACTTTTCAGCAGCTCCTCTAAGGATAACAGCATTCCATTTCAGTTCACAAAGTGTGATATTGTTGGACTAGACCTGGGGCAGGGAAGGAGGCAGGGAGGGGAAACAACCAAGCAAAACCTGTCAGAAAGCCAAAAGAGAGGAACAACATCTTTCACATTTTGCAGTCCATGAGTATTTTCTCTGTAATCAGATCAAAATTTTACTCAATAATTTTCATGGAGTGGACAATGGCAGAACGTTAGCACTTGTGTACTGTATCAAAACAAGTCAGCATAGGTACAACTGCTTCTTTGAACAGTAATTTGGAGACTGGGATAAAAAGTCAGATGCCATCTATTCTGTCTCTTCTTTATTAACCTAACTGTGCTACTCTACCTTTTTTTTCTTTTAAAGAGTTCTCAATATTTTTGTGAGCTTATGGACTTAATATTATGTTTATTTCCCAGTTTGCCTGTTAAAAAGCAAATTCTGGATTGCAGTGTCATATCTATGAGAATACCAGATCTGCCTTGGGAATTTACCTAAGAAGTTTCCCTTTAATTTACAAGTGCTATGGATGCTACACAGAAATTTTTGCAATAGGAAGCTGCAAGTGAGAAAGAAAGGTATCTACTGTACTAAACCCGGGCTTCAGTACTTTGAATAATAAAGTAGAAATGGGAAGGAGGGGAAGTTTTTTCCTTTTTTTTTTTCCGCTAAGAAAAAAAAAGATTTCAGTATTAAACTATTTCATGTTGGCTAGAAATATGTGGACATAAAGTTTTTAAAATATTTTAATGAGACCGTCTATGGATGGGATCGTCTCCCTTAATTTTGGACATCCATATTTGAACTATTTGTTTAGATTCCCTAGACAGCAAATGGAGAGAAATAGATCTTTCTAAAGTATGATTCATCTTATCTTTTTCAGACATCTACCTTAGGATGAGATAAATTGCATTCTAGAGATACCAATTTTTCTTCATTGACTGCAAAGGGTATCTAGATTATTAACCTAGAGATAGGTGTCTGTAACATCTAAACTTCTAATGCAGAAAAAAATCATACCTCTGAAGTTAGAGATGAATCCCATGTTATATTTCAGTTCTAGAAATATTCTTGCCAGCTAAGTTTAAGAAAAATACAACTGTTAGGTGCAATGCATCTCTTTTAAGACAAACATAGCGCCACTGATGCCTTCTTATTCTCCCTTTATCCATGTAGCTGTCAACCACAGGTAACAAGTTTGCGCTTATGGGTAATGTTTGTAATTCAGATATACCGCTGAATCCAAGTGCCAAGACTGAAAAGTAATTTAGGGTCATATTGGATATTTTAACATGAAACACTGTTAGGCAGAGGTTTACTTCGCAAATGCCAACACACATAACAATGTGAATGCAACTCTTGTGACTGCTGCATTTTTAGTATATCCAAGCTGAACAATAATCTCTAAAGTGGTGAAAGTGCCACTGAAGAGCTAAATTAAAATCTCTTTCAGGAACAAGCTACATCACAGAGCAAAAGGGTTAGGATCAGATGCATGGATTGACATCCTAGCATGATAATTTTAGGAGATTCAGGACCAGACATCTGCCCTTGATGATGCCACTTACTGGTATGGACAGGTTGGAATTGTGTCAGACACTGCATATGCCAAATTGATTGTGAGGGATTGAGAAGGAAGCACAGAAAGACACACCCTATTACAGACTTAGCATTGTATGTACTGTTTTGGAATGGTCAAATATCTCTTCATGGGGAAAACACTGCACGTTTGGAAAAAGTGACATCTCAACAAGCTACATCTGGGAAACAACTTAAGGTCATAACAATAAAATACCAAATTGAGACAGAGCACAGTCAAATAGTCACTGAGGAAAAAAAACCAAACCTCTATGAGCAATGATTTAAGCTAGTAATTCTTGAAAATTTAAAATGCATGCCTTGATATAGGGTGGGATATTGCTAACTGCAGTCTTTTCATATTCTGTAATTTCAGTAAAACGAGAGACAATAACTTTGTGTTCTGTAAGCTGAAAATGAAAACCAGATACACATGTTCAAGCCATTTGCTGAATGCTGTTTTTCAGGAGAGACATTGAGCATATGGATTCTAGGGGTGAATGTGCCACTGAAATAAGTACACCGATGTAGTCTTCAGTTTACAATGCAGCTGACAGGAGCCACCATTACATTTTTCCTAAGCATGAAAAGGTGCATCGTGATCAAAGGGCACTTCACTTAGACTAAGCAAAACAGTAAATTTATAGCCAAGAACCTTTCCCAAGCACCAGGATGACACTGGAAGAGGCTGAGTGAGGAAGGGTTGCCTTGCTACCTGAATGCCTCGAAAGATGGCTGCTCAGATTGCCAGTGCTCAAAGCCTGCAGGGAGGAGGGGAGAGCGTGCAAATAGTCCTTTAGCAATGTAGTTCCACTTCTGTGCTTTCGGAGGTAGCCATGTAGCACCACTGCAATGGGGAGACAGGAGTGTGGCTCCACTCAGTGCTCCTTGCTACTCAAGTTGTTTAAATTTAATCTCTCCTTCGCAATTGCTAGTTTACAATTTTGTTAGCTACTGTAACTTAAGTCTTCTCTGGCAACAGTCCAGAGAACAAATGCAGAAATGCATGAAAAAAGAGGTATGTCATGTGCCAGTGGAATTTTGCTTCCACTGAAGAACTGCAGTGGCTGTGAGTTCTTTCTGGGTTGGAAACTTGCCACAGAAAAGATTTCTATAAACCCTTCTGTCAGAAAAGAATGCAGGGATTTTGTTCTGTGACATTCAACATCTTAAACGAAATGCAAAATGACAGTTACCTGTGCTGCAGAGCACTAGTAACTGAGGCACATGGGAAACAAACCAGCAAACAGTTGAAGGACAAACTCTCCTTCTTCCTGCATAACTGTCTGTACTACAACTATTTGTTACGACTAATTCAATATAATTAGCATGATACTTAGATACAATTCTTAAAAATGTTAGTGAACAGGATTTCTGTGTTGTGCTTTTTATTAAAAGAAACATTCTGTGAGCTTGTTTCTTAGACATATTTTAATATGTTAAACTGCATTAGCAAAATGGTTGACTCATGCTTATAATTATTGCATATAGGTATGTGCAGTAATTGTACAGACAAATGTAACTGAGCTGTTATGTATGCATTATACTGAGCTCAAGTGAAATGCACCTTCTTTGTCAAGGCCCCAGTTATCAGCCATCCAACTATCCACAGAATGATACAGAGCCAAGGATAATGGGGATGTTTTGTGCTTTTTAATTTGGGGTGCTCACAGTGCCTCCAAAAGAAGCAAAAGACCCATAAGAAGAGTCTGGATCTATAGAAGACAAGAAAGAGGCAGAAATGCTAAGACTCAACTACAGAAAAGCTGGGAATTATTACAATAACCTAGAGACCTCTCGCCTCATCAAGAAACCCATGTGCCACAAGTCGTGGCAGCATTCCATGGACATATTCTGTGTTCTATGGTCATAGATCCCTGGAGCGTTAGGGCAGGGGCACAACCAAAGCATGCACAGAACTGTTATGCAGCTGTTATCTTGTCCTGAGTATAAGTCCTGGCATCAGGGAGTATCTGATCTGTCCCTGCAATATGGGATTTGTGTCTTGCCTTTTTGTCAGGTTACATTATTCCAGAAGAACGATAGTGGTTAGCTGGTGTGAGTGTTCCTCATGTTGGTGTGTGTTTTGCTAGCATTAGTGTCAGACTGTATCATCGCAGCAAGTTGAATTGGTGTTTGCAGAACAGGCTAGGTAGAGCTGTACAGTTCTTGTTACTTAGATTTGTTGTTTAAGACTGCTGGCATGTTCAAATAATCATCTGAGGATTGGGACTCTCAAGTAGTATTTTGCATTTTTTTTTTTTTTTTGCTCTAAGGCAAAATTATTGTTTAGGAAGTAAAGCTGAGGGTTACTGCCATCATGTATCTCCAGAATTGGAGTCAAGTAATCCATTTTTGCATGTATTGGGAACAAGTAAAAAGTGACTAAAGCCATGAAAAAAAAGGTAAACAATGCCCTTTTTCTGGTCCAGTAATAAAAGTGCATCCAACTTACAGTGTTATGTGATAGATGATTATGACAAGCCTTAGGCTTTAATTCAGATCTGTCCTCAAAAGAGGGTAGTCTTGAATTTGGATCTAATTTTCAGTAGGTCATACTTGAAATTCATGACCCTCTCATGCACTCTGTTCCCTCTGTCTGTTAATCTGTGGCCACGAAGTGGAATAGCATGAACAAAGAGATGAAGACAGGCTTACCTGAGAGTACTTTGGTAGTTAGCTTGCTATCTTTGGGAATGCAGGGCTTAGTTTCTTCTTCCTGCTCTTAGATGTGGTTGACTGAGCATCACCTAAGAGATTTGCCAATTCCACGTCTAAGCAGTCTTAAGTGTCATATCATTGGGCATGATCTAAGACTGCAACCAAGTAAAGCTTCATAAGGAAGATTGCTGCCAGGTCTGACATTTGTTAGGATACCGGAGATGCTGTTGGCATCCTGTGGTTTTTCGTATACATGCAGTGGCTGCATTGCTCTGGACGTTTTGCTACAGGACCAAGAAGCAGATAGGCCATTTCACTTGATGTTGCATACCTAGCCTCAGGCAGGCCTGCAGGTTCACTATATATGCAGGGGAAGTTATCTGTGGAATGGAAATTAGAGTTTTGTCTGTTGTGATTCTGCTGTTTCTAGACTTGAAAACCTTTCTTTTGTTTTCTACAGCTTCTTCAGATGTCATATAAATACAGAAAATCTCTGTTTATGGACTGTAGTCAGCTCCCGGGGGTGACTGGTATTCACCAACAGTACACACCTACCTTCAAATGCCGCAACTGACTTCTGGAGATGTCTGCCTCCCTTCTCTGTCAGTAGAAGCTTACAAGTCTAACAGAGTAATTTTTAGAGAGCTAACTTATGTGAGAGGAATTCTACAGTCATTGTTGCTTAAAGGCTGGATTGAGGGGCCTAAAATGGCAATTGTCCTGAACAACTTATCTAAAACAACAGAAGAAATTCATGGAAGAGAGGTTTGCAATAGAAAGCAGACATTATTAGAACTAATTTAGACACTTAATCTGAATGCCATTCTACTGAAGCGTAACAGTACATGGTTTTTATAAAAGCTCACACATTTGCCTAGAGACGCCATCACCCTTAAAAAGGTAATTCCTTTTAGCATTGTTATTAGTTTACTAAGTTCTTAATTGAGTTATTATGCCAGTGAATTCTAGTGGATTAAAATCTGCATCTATCTATTGAAAACCTAGAAAAAAGAAACCTATACTTTTCTAATGTTTTCTATTTAATGCACTTGCAATTTCCGCTTGTCATTTCTAGCCAATAGTGGTGACGTTTCACTGATACTCTTAACAGTGCTTAGTAATTTCCTCTGAAGGCAGAGTAAGCAAGAACTAAGTTGTCATAGCTAAGAGACCAATCAAAAACTTGCACAAGGGAAGATAAAACAATTTTGATCTATTGATTTTTATTTTTTTTCATTATTTGTACTGTTTGCTCATGTCTTCAATTGGATTTATCCTGAAACTGAATCCTGAAGCCTTTGGGTGAGAGAGCTTACAAAATAAATCATGATTTAGCACTGTAATGTTATGGACCAACAAGTTGTAGAAGTTTGCAGAAGATTAAGTTCCCATAAACTGCTTAACACTTTGAGTAGACAACAGGCTTCACTTGTCAGTTTCTTGCCCTGCTAAGAATCTCTTAGCACCAGTATTGTAAAGCGTCCAAACCTGGCTAAAATCAGTTTTGCATTCAAACCATGATTTGACTGCTTTATTTTTACTGTTTCCAGAGACAAATTTTTCTGTATTTTTAAAACCTTTTAACAATTGCAAAAAATCTGTCCCTGCTACATACCTTCTTTTAAAAACAGTGCTGCTGCTACTTTCTAGCTTTCTGACAGCATTTCAATAGGAGTCCTACAGCAGGCACTCAAAATATTTCCTGATCTGAAATTAATTAACTGACAAATGTGCCATGCTATCAAAAATTTTTATAGGATCCCTCTTGCACATTTGACTGTTGCAATAATTCTGTTTCAGAGTGTTTGGTCATCACAAACTTATTACACAAGGGGCAATTTGATTTTTACTGGTACAGTAGCTTGTGCCTGAAGACCACCCTTAGAGAGGCCCCAAGTGGCTTTACACTCCAGTGGGCTCATTGTAAAAGTAGCATAATAGGATGAAGCATGGTGCTGGGGGCGGAGGAGGGAGGAAGTGGTACATAACTCTAGCAGTAAGTTTGGCAGTAATGAACAATTCAAACAGCCTGATACAAAATCAAAATGCAAACTGACTTTTCCTGAATTTGAAAAGAAAGAAAGAAAGAAAGCGGGGAAGAGTAGGGAAGAAAAGAAAATATTTTGACTGAAACATAATTACCTTCTATTTTTGTAGATCACATGACCAGGTTTTCTTTAGTATGCTCTTTCCTGTAGGTTTTAAATCTCAGTGGGTGGTTAGATTTATTTAAAAAAAAAAAAAAAAAGCACATACACAAAAGAATGGTATCCATGTGCCAACCCAGCTGTACCACAGTAGTTTCAGAGACATGAATCCCTCCTCCTCCTCCTCCACTGCCTATCCCATACGCTCTCCATCTTTCCCTCTCTGCTTTTGATCATCCTTCAAATGCTGCAAGCACAATATGGTACACAGGTTTACAGCACCCCTATATAGACCTATGCATTCATCTGTTCCACACCATTCCTACCTTTGTGTAGGCTTACTTTGCTCCTTAGAACACAGTACCCAAAATGGTTTTTCCCTTGTTCTTTAAGATTGGGAGTATATCTCCGAACCTAGTTGCTTTAGATAAGACAGTTGTAAATACCCTTGCTTTTTATACCTTTCATGACACTAAAATTGAATGAAATGTGAGCTATGAATGATGCAGTCACTGTGAGGCTCTTTGTCAGCTGCATTAGTTTCCATTGTCATCAGTTTGGCAACCTTTAGACTTTTTCCTTGATTTATTAGTCTTGCCATTTTCTTAGCTTTATTTTCTGAGTGAAATTGAGATTTTCAATTCCAGCAGGATATAGTTGCTGCTCTGATTTACTTCTTGAATTATTTTTTTGACTTCTCATCTGACTGGTGAAAGGACTTTTCGTTCTTCCCCTGTTGCAAGTTCTTATTACACATAAATAAGGTTACTCGAGAAGCCAGTAGTTGTATATGATATTTCTGAATCATTCCTTATGTTCCATATAGGCATTGTCATGAGACTATGATCTCTCTTACATGGCTCGAGTTACCACTTATTTGGTTATCAATTAATTTCACCTTTTTTTTTTATGATTTGGCATCATGCTGTTTGAGTGATAGGTTTTAACTTTTGAGGGGAGAATCTGAATCATTATGAGTCCACTCCAGGTTGTTTTTTCTCTTCTACATTTGAAATGTAGTCGTGATCTGCTACTGAGCTACATTAATAACAAAATTGTGGGTTCACTGTGGACAAGTATAAGGTTAGTGCTTGAAATACAGATCAAAGAATGTGGAGTAAAATAAAAATTATTTTTCCAGATGTGCTGGACAGGGCAGCTGACTCACTAGTTAAAAGGTGTCTGCTTTGTAACTTCTGAATTTGGTTGTACCATGTAGTAGCACAGTTGTGTCGTCATCCAGTAGAGGGCAGATGACATATAGCCATATTTTCTTTGTGATATTATAATACATGATTTATAAGACCAGGGGCAAAATGTCATTGGTTATCCTTACTTCAGGAAAAATTGAGAGATCAGGGAAATGACATTATTGCTGAGTTCTCAGGAAAACCACTAATTATTTCTAAGATATTACTCAGGTGATATAACTGCCATAGACATGATATCTTCCAAGAATTGTTAATAATACTATATAAAAAAAAAAGTCAACATTGATTCTAAAAGCAAAAAGAAGTAATATAAGGGAGAACAAACAACTACACTTTTGGGCGGGAAAGTTGCACTAAGAAAGGTTTGAAATGAGACTCTCTGAAAAATCAAGTATTTAAAGGATTCTTTAGGAACATTTAATGGAATAATTCTATTCTTTAATGTCACCTTTAAGATCTAATAGAACCTAGTTTAAATTCTAAATATCAGGCTTCCCAAGAATAGCTGTAGAAGGATAGTTGTAAAGACCACAATAAACTGCAGTAGCAAGTAATTTTTTTTTTGTCAAATGCTAAAATTTTTTTGTCTATAACAAAGCAATTCTACATTAGAGATCTAGTAGGTACTGAGAAAAACTCCAAAAGGTGTCATTTTTCCATAGAGGATAGACAGGTGTTAGAATGCAAGAAGAAATAACTAAATAAATATCCCAGTCTTGCACAAAACTCTTAATTTCAGAAGAAACGATATATCACAACAAACGAAACACACCACCATATGGTGTATTATTAATGCAACATCCTAGCTTTGAAATCTTGCAGGATAGTATATAACGGGGGGTAGGAGAGGGTAAGTGCAATACAGTTTTTGTTCAACTAATAAAACACGTTTGCATATCATAGGAAGGAGCTGTTTTCATAATGGAGAGCTTGAACAAATCTACCAAGCTTCAGGGAAGGTCATGCCACACAAGTGGACTGTCCCCAGTGCTGTCATTTTTCCTATTTATATCTTATCTTCTAATGAAACGCTCATTCTGCAGCTTTTCTTGTATTCAATAGAAATCAAGGGTGTTTCTCCAGTATCATATTTCTTACCTCCTTTTGAATGCTGTGATTGTGTTTCTTTGAGTTCTTTGGTGAAGGTCAACAACAACTTAAAGTGATTTGGGATCCTAATATGGTTAATGAGATTTTTTTTCCCTTGAAAATATAAATTTGCTTTGACAGTGGGTTGCTCTAAGTACAGTTGTGTTCTTTATTGGATTCTTAATTTCACAGACTATTGGACCAGTGGTCAAAGTGCTCAGTCATGGTTTCCCAGCTTGAAAAACAGACAGAGTAAGTGGGGACATATATGGTTGCCTGCGGTAGCAGAATTCAAAATACAGTTGTACTGAAAAGCATAGATTTTGCCAGTCTCCTCTGGCAGATCCTGCTGCAGCAGTTTAAAGAATGGCCCTTCCAGGGCAACCACCTTTGAAAAGGATGCTTTCTCTCTTGACTAGTTTGACTACAAACGTGACAGCCTCCAGCAGAAGAGCACAGTGATGGCTGGAGTTGGTGATACATTAAGACTCAATGAATGATGTTTATCAGATTCTATAGGGATGTTTCTTAAGATGGCAACAGTTTTTTATCCATCTTTGGCAGAGAAACCTGAGTATGACATTTACTCTGTCTCAGTTAATTGCATTTCTATGTCTTCTGCAATAAGGAAAGGTATTTTCTTACTACTCACCTCCACGAGTTGAGAGCATTGGCCTAGCTTCTACTGCAAACCTTTCCGCAGACTGTAAAGAACTTGAGTTACCTCTGTGTAATCTATTTTTTTAATAAGCTGCAAAAAGATTTAGGAAATTTAAGCATTACACAAACTTTTCCTTGATATAGTACTATAATTTTCATTCTCTCTTACTGGGTATGCTCGTTGTCAAAATCTTTTGCATAGTTGCTAATTTTTTGCTAAAGTCTGCCACCTCTGTTTCTTAGTGTTCTATCTACATCAAGTCTTATCAATATCAATAAAAATCCTTGTATGTGTTACTCAACATGAAACAATCAGATTCTGGCCTGTCAGCTAAAATCTCCATGGTGGCAGGGACCTCTCATTGTTTTCCCCTTCTCTGTGGTAACACAGAATGCATGAATATCTTCTCTCTCTGGCATTACAGAATGGGCAGATCCATTTCATAGTCACTATTTCTACCAGTTTACATCTGAAGTCCTGTTTTTCATTTCCCTATAATTTAGGCTTGGATGATTGTTCTGGCTTGAAAATCACCAAGTGAATTTCAAATGCAAACTGCTATACGACAATTAGCCTAGAAACAGAGGTTATCTCCATTTGCATGGTAATGAACAGTTCTCTTCCAAGACATGTCAAAACAATCAGAAGAGATTAATGAGATTTTATGTGAACCAGTTGCTGGACACTCGCTTTTATTTTAAAATGATCTTGGTGGCAGTGGATTATTATTCAATTTGAAACAATATTATTGAAAGTTTAATAGCAGAAACATATTGCAGAAAGCGATCTGAAGTCAACATGAGAAGCACCAGTGAAATAGTCTGTATGAATTAATATTAAATGATATTTTTATGACAAGACACTGGACAGTGAGTTACTTAACTGGCATTGAAAGAAACAGTGTTACACAGGAGATGCATTGCCCTGGTAGGACACGACAGTGCAAAATCCCACTTTCTTTGTATTCAAAGACTCCAAGCTTTTTACAGGCTCAGGTAAAAATGACTCCTTGGGCTTTTCACCAGACCCCTCACAAGAAGTAGTGACAATTTAGCTCTGAATTGTGAAAGTGTTTGACACAGACTATCCTCAGATCGAAGAAACAGCTTTTGAAATACCTTTAGTCTAATGGAACTATAGACCAAAATCTGAGATCGCCTCAGTGGTGCTCCAGTACCCTTGGAAGAGAGATAAGTTTTTGTTGAAGTGTGCTCAAGGTAGTGGCACTTTTCATACCAGACCTTACTCTGCTCTTACAGCAATATGCTTTATAGTGTCGACGTAGAGACATCTTTTTCTTGTGAGGGTGTTTTTTTGTTGTTGTTGTTCTGCGTCTTCTAACTTCATTTATACCTCAGGTAATCAGGTGTGGCTGTTAGCTGTGTCTGAGTAGATTCTTCAGAGGAGGAGAGAATGATGTTTGACTTAAAGTGAGGTGAAAGAAACAAAGGGTATCATGTAAGTAGCCGAAGGCAAAAAGTTTATAATTGCCTTCCCATGGTATGCAGTAAGACACTGTCCTTGGGCACAAGTGTCAGATAGCAGAAGAGCATAAGAATTAGCAAGATATTGTTGAGCTGCAAAGAAGAAATACCACTGATCTAATTGATATTCACTTGTTTTTCTTAGCACATGATAAATGTATTTCCTGTCTTTCGGAACACCTGCAATGAAGTGGCAGAGGTTGGGCTGTTTGGGTGTTTTTTCCACACGGTTGCTTTAGTTGTTCTCAAGTAAAAAGCTGTTGTCCATCTGACTTTTGAATGAGGTATTAGTGTAGTTCAGGATTCAATAGCTCTGTGTGTGTGCGCGTGCGCATGTGAACTTCAACAATTGTGTTGTGTAGCTTGTTAGTGCTGTTACAGTGCTTAAGTGGCATTATACGATTAAACTCTCTATTTTACCTTGTAATCCAATCCAAAACCCAATATCACATTATCTTAAAAAGTCAGAATCAGTTTCCAGCACCACAGAGTACCACCCAGGAGGATGGCTTAAAACACAGTAGAAGACACAAGCAAAATGAATCCACTACAACAAATTTTTGTAACACCTCTACAGTTACCTCTGTCATCCCTGTGTATCAAAAGGCATCACAAAACAGCTGAATTTTCTAAAAAGTGAGGACATGCTATATTTTAGCAAGAGGTATCCTATGTCTTACTCCAGTGTTTGGACCTTCTTTTAGCTGTATTTAGACTGACCTTATTTGGTTGCATTTAAAAAAGTACACATAGCTGTGAAAAATGATGCCCTTAACAGTGCTTCCCTTGCAATATCCTTTAAAGAAATTATTAATATGTCTTGAGCACTTTTACAGCTGAAGGAAGATCAGGGATTTTAAAACATGGAGTACATGTGATGTAGGACACCTGAGCTGAATAAACTGTGTAGGACATGGAGAAGTCCACAGGCTTGATATTTTGTGCTTTTTTTGTTTTTAAATAAAAATAGTAGATTGTATAGCGCAACAAAATATGAAATTGGTGATGTTTTTTGGAAGGTGTGGTAAGAGTCCTTTCTGAGCCTTGATAAAGGCCAAAAAAAAGAGAAAAGATAGTCATCCATGAAATGTATAGCTAAGTGCAGTTCCTGTAAAAAATAATCAATTTTTCAAAAGTCTGCCCTTTTCGAATATAAGATTTTGGTTACCATCAAACACAGATACATAAAAATTCACAAAATCTAAAGGCAATCATATGTGCTTAATATTTGTATTATTGCCTCACAGCCAGCATGTTCCGTAACACAAGAGAGGCAAAATGGTCATGAAACTGTCAAGAATCAAAGGGGTTGATTAGGTTTTGGCTTACAGTACTGTGAAATACGATTTTTCGGAAGGTTTATGGCAACAGCCTGCTATCAGAGATGCTGAAAAATGTTGTTCTAGTAGATCCCATGCCATAAGTAGCGATGGAGACTCCATAATTACTTTAATTATTAATGAAGTGGGTGTGTGAGCATGTGCTTTTCTTAAGCACTGGTTTATCAGTTATTTGTGACAAGTAGCAAAGGATGGTTGGTAGTTAGGGAGTTGATGGTCCAATTTTTCTGTCTTATCTGACCAGTTGTGTCATAAAAATCCTAGACCTTCTGACAGGGTTATGTAAGCAGCAAAGATTTACTTTGCAAAGCTATCAGAAAATCCTTGCAGTACAGATACTCATATATCACCAGAAACCTTAAGTTAGAGAATCCCACAGTGCTTCTTTTGTGACTAGATTCAAGTATGACCTGAAGTGCCACAGTGCTCAGCCTTGGAAGAAGTTCTTGTCTGATTAGTTACTTGGTCGCGCAGTGGAAGCTACATCCCTGAATTATGCACCTTCTTGTTTTGTACTGCCCCTGAGAAGACTTTTACAGCTGAGAAATAGAACTGATTAAGAAACACCACACAGATTTTTATGAACAAGTCTTGTCTTTCCAGATTTGCTGCCATTTGGGGGACATCCCCATTTTGGGGATTTAGCTTCCTTAAATAGATGAGCATGATTTAGAGAGACACTGAGCTATCCAGTCTTTCAGAAAGCAAGAATACATGAGGTGGTACCAGCTGTTTCCCTTAAAATGCAGTCAAGTGGTGGAGCATCCTTTCCCTCCGATAACTCCTACTCACTCTGTAAAATACTTTATATCATTTCTAAGTTCACCATGCATGAGAGATGCGTGGTTCTCCCAGGACAGACAGCGTTTGTGGACTATCTGTTTTCCGCTATCTGGCCTGCTTAAAGAACCTTGTTCTGTGTCATCAGCCTGCACCTATGACATCCAAGCTTAAATGTTCCTCACCGAGACCTGTTCCATAAAGTCAATAGCACCTTTTGCAATCAACTGCCAGAGCTTTCAGGGAAAAATTTGTGGTATAATTCCACTCATCTTGCCATTGAGAATATGTTCATCAGTAGTTACAGTATTTGATACAGCAATGAACTAGAAAAAGATAACAAAGGTTTCAAATATATTTCTTATTGAAATTGTTCCATAATTGAATTAAGGAAAAGGGGAAGCTCAAGATACATGGCTTTTTGTTTATACTAAAAGTACCTGTACAATAATTGTGAGAATCATCTCTTCAGTTTGTGCTCATTTTTAAACTCAACAGTGAATTTTCTCATTTTTTCTTTTGCAACTTGAGCATTTCTTTCTCAAGGACTTTCAAGCACTTGGACTTAACTGTAATGGAAACATTTGCTAAGTTAAATTATATGATTAAATACTCTTGCTGAGAACTTCTTCAAAGGCTCATGAAAATCTTCAAAGATACTAGGTGACTTCCATGGACTTTGGAGTTTATATTCACTGAAATCAATTATGACATGTCTAGTTGATTTGTGAAAGTGATAATTAACACAGTCCTAGTTAATTAAATCGATAGTATCATGCAATTAGAATAACATGATATGCAAATATTCTCAGTAGCAATTTCATGCATAATCTGCAGACTTTGAATTATTTGATAGAACCTATCCTTACCAGATGAATACAAAATAAACTGAAGAATGTAATGGTTTTATTCTCAAATGCCAACGCACAGCAAAGCAAATACTAATGTGATGCGTTATTTTGTGAACTCTTTGATCTTTACATTCAGGATCTTTGAATGTACTTTGCAGTAGGTTTATTATATATATACATATTATATAACAACATATTATCATGATAGTCACCAGAAAGAGCACAGAGGGGAGTGGTACATAATCCCCAATATAATAGTATTAATGGTTCATATAACTTTATGAAGGCAACAAATTTTTTTAATTCCATATTATAAACCAGGAATTTCAGTAAAACATTTTAATACCTTTAAAATAATATATTTTGTCTGGAGAAGAAGGGGCTTACACATGGATCTCTTAGTTCCGTTGCCTAGGCTATAATAGGTATGATCTTTTGGCTGTGTCAAAGTGATGCTGCGGATTTGAAAATGGCCTAGACTCTAGTAAGCAGTAGGCAGGTGACTGTTTTGTATCACTGTACTAAAGAGAAATGAAGGATAGTAAAGATTATCCAATAAAACCCCTCCTTATAGTAAGCAGAGTGAGGCCTTCTGAATACTCTTGTTATGTATAGTAATTAACAGTTCTAGAAAATAAAATAGGTTATTAAAATTCCTCATTTTGGGAATGAGGAATTTCCTCAACTTGGGAACATGAGAATTTTAAACTTTTTACTGAAGTATTGTAAGTATGAGAACTGCATAACAAAATTTAAATTTTAAGATCATGTGTTGCTGTCACATCAAGAGGTAAGATGATTTTATGCAATAGAATTTATTGCATAATGTATGCACTATGCAAAATGAATATTATAAAGAAAATGTCTTCAAGGATGGCCACTTTCAAAACTAGCATTTGTGGACTTGGTCAGATCTGCAGTCAGTACACAAAACAGATGTAAAATTATTATTAAAGAATAACTCACCAGGAAAAAAATAATTTCTATTTCTAATCATCTCACAAAGGCCAATATTTTTGCTATAATATTTTTTCCCTTATAATGTTCTCTTCAGATCACCTTATTACTTTTTAAAAGTACAAGTAGCGTCTGTTTTATGTAGTTTAATAAGGATATTTTTATGGGTTTCAGCAGCTTGTTTGTTATACTTGACGTGATTTAATTTAACGTGATCGCCCTTTCTTCCTATACTCTATGATGTCACTGGGCATGCTGCACATTTCCTTTGTATTTGCATAACACCATTAGGAACCAGAGATGAGTCTTTTCAGTTTCGAAGTACAATCTGAGCAGTCCCACAGGATATGGGGCTTTTTGCTGTCTGCAGTGCAACTTTTTATGTCAAGCCTGAAATTGATTTGTCAGAGGGGTCACCAGTGTTGTAAGGTGGCTATAATTTCACTCTAGAGTTTAGGCGGTACTTTCTGAGGGTAATTAAGTAAAACCTGTAATTTCAACGAGCCACTTAAAGGCTGAATTAGATATTGCTTGTGTTGTAATACACAAGCTAATGTGGCCATTATTATTGTTACAACTGCTCATGACATGAAAAGCAAAGAGGAAAAGTGTACTCCACTTATTCATTAATGTGTACAATTTAAAAAGCTTTTTACCCTCATATTCCCTTTAATCTGTAGAAAACATGGTCATACACAATTCTGCTTAGAAAAGTGGACCTAAATTGCAGTGACTTTATTAGACTATATTCATATTATAACTACCTGCAACTCAAAGCTATCTTACGTTTTGGCACTATCTCAATTGCACCTGAGAGCATTGCCAGTTAAATACAATCACATTAGTAAGCCTTCTATACTTCTTAAACGTTAGTTTTATGTATCTTGTCAGAAGGACTCCAAATTTGAGTAATTGCCTTGATTTTCTTACTTTTTTTTTTCCCCCCAGCTGACTAAATTAGCATAACAATAGTGACCATAATCGACTTTGGTGTTAGCAAAGAAGGTGCCGTGTCACGTTTCATCCCCGAGGCGCTATAGAAACTGGATGCTTTAGACCGGAATCTGAGCTAACACTGTTAACAGCAGTCGTCTTGCTCTCAGTGGTTACTTCTTGTGAGATAGGTGGTGAGCCGAGATGGCCTTCTTGTTATGTTGTTTTACGCTCTCACTTTTTCAAAAACTCTTGCAAAGAAGATAATAGAGTTCATAGCAAAATTATCATAAACTTGTCATACAGTCTTGCGTATACATGGTGTAAAATAGTGCTTTCCACAGAAAAGATGGACGATGATAATTTCAAGTGGGGAGTTCAGCAAATTACATGAATCTGACTGTACTTGAAAGTAAAGTTGTTGTGGTTTTGTTTTTGTTTTTTAATCACTTCCTGTTTGTTTCGATTCCAGTACTTTTAACTAGAGAGTTAAAGAGCTGAACAGTTACACTGAGGGTATATGAATATCAGTAGTTGCAGCCAGATGTATCTCTGTTCTCCTTCCAACTGTATGCATCATAGGATCCCATATGGAATATGAAATGTGCTTCCTCATATTTAACCACAGATACAAACATAATTGTCACCCTTTCCAAAGGTGGTCACGACATAAGGGCACACACACAATTTATAACATGGATCAGTATTATTTATTTTAAAGATTGCAAATGCCAGGAAGTTGTGGTTACCTTTGAAGATTCTAATATGCTTTGAGAGGGGAAAAAATGAATAGAGACGGGATCGAGCTGGGAAGCGATGGTAAGAATGAAACTATTTGAGAATGTGCAATGTAGCATCTGAGGTTTTGCATGATCCAATATGCGCTATATAAATAGCTATCCTGCATCTTCTGTGGTGGGTCAGTGGAAAATAAACTACAGCCTACTAACATGCAATAAGTCATTGCAATATGCTGGTGGCATAATTTCTCAAGTTCACAGTAATGGCTGACTTGAATAGTGGCCTATGAATATGCTTCCAGTGCGATCTTCCAGCAGTTTGCAAGTCCCATTTCACTGCCCTTTGAAGTCAGAAAGAGCATTAAATAAGGGCAACTGCAGATAGCATCTGCTTATCTCTTATAAGAGATAGAGGAGCTTATATCCAGAACCACTAAACTGGATTAAAACATTGGGAAGATGGCATCATTTGAAATGTGATTTGCTTGGTGATATAACATTCAGTAAAACAGTGACTGGACAAGGTATTGGGCTCTTAATGGAGTAGCTCAGGTACAAGTTACATGTGGAAAATTCACACAGGTGTTTCTGTTTTACAACAGAAACAAAGTCCTTTCTACACATTCAGTTTAAAACTTTATTGTGTAAATGAAATAAACTTCTATTTCTAATACAGCTGATAAAAAATTATTGGGTTCCTATTGAAGGTTTTCCTTGAAAAAGGTATCAGAAAACCAAACTACAAACTTTTTAAATATTTTTTTTAATGTTTCTTTAAGAAACATCCAAACATCCACAGAAGTAATTGTTTCGAAAATGTTCTGTTTTGAAGGAATATGCTTTTGGCAAAATGCTTTTGACACAGTTGTAGTTAAAATCTTACAAGTAAATTGCAAGTAAATACCTTAAGTGCCTGAGCAGCATAGGTGTATTCAGATGTTTAAAAATTCGTCATCCTTAGTTTTACTTTAGGCTTAGACTTCACGATCTTTTTGTACCAGAGAAGAGGGCAGAAGCGGATCTTCTGAATTCAGTATTTCCAAATACATTAAATGTCTTCAGGTCCTCTAAAAAGCCTCATGATTTAAAGCTATTCAGCATTTACAGAGGATCACATTATTAAGTAGGATTCGTATTTTCACTAACAAAACACACTGTGTATAACAGGAAGGTCCCTCAGACTTGGTACTTTTGAAAAGTCCCTGAATGTACTTGACTGGAACACAGATTATACTGTTACCAGAAAATGATAAAAGATTTATTGATAAATTGTTTTGGAGCTCTTTTGGAAGGCTGTCCAAAGTCCAACTGGTTAAAACCCTATGGGATGCAACACATGTAATGCAGCACCGCACTGCCTCTGAGGAGCTGGGGCTCTTTTCCCAGCTCTTTTACTCATTTCTGTGTCAGTTGGGAACAGTCATTTCTTCTTTTTTCTGTGTTAAAAAGCATGGTTGGAGGCTAGTGGCATTTTAATGCTTTTGGTGTATGTAATGAAGATGACAGGACAAACAAAACTTGTATTAGAAAATTTTTTCTTCATTAAATTATTTTTTGCTTTGATTGGAAAAATGGATTAGAGTCTCTTTGATTCTGTTATTTCAGACCAAAACTTTTGCTTAGAGATTGTTCATTTTTAGGTTGTAAGTCAACTTTGGCTAAATCATTACCCACCTTAAAGTAAAAAAATCATACAAGCATTTCAAAGTTTGTTCAGAATATACTGCTTCATTGAATCAGTATGTAATGGAAATAGCAAGAAGTATGGATGTGTAGGGTATTGAGGACCCACCATTCTCCCTATATGCTCTTGGAGACTGCGACTTCAGATTAGCTCAAGTCGAGCTCCATGGACTTCACAGTGCTTGGGGTGCATCTTGCATCTTTAGGTTTAGTTCCTCTAAAAGGAATCCAGTTTATACACTCTGAGATCACTCTGGATGGGAGCCCAAGTATGGTAAGCAGGAATAATTTGTACGTTTGCTTCAGTAGCTCTTTTCTGATTCACAATAAATCACCAGCGCACAGGCACCCTCATTCCCTGGGTAAACTGCAAGTGGCACAGGGGTATAGCTAGGATTTGACTCCTGGATAGCACTCTTACATGAAATTTTTATCATTAAGCTGTATTTACTTTCAGATATCAATGTTTTTGCTTAACAATGAAATTTTGCATACTGCTTGTTATTTACATATTTAATGAATCATTTATAATGTGCTCTTTACTATGGCATATGGGTTTATCACCAAAAAAATCAAGAATTAATATTCAATTGTCCATACTGGGTAGCAGAACTAATTCTTTCCCTGTTATCTAGAGTGAGAGTACTTAAGAAAATACAGACAATGAAGCATGACAGAAAAAGGAAGCGTGTTACATTTTCTGAGTGTATTTAGTTCTGGGAGGACTTGTGTTCAAATGGATAATTTTTATCTGCTGTTATTCTTTTGCATATTGCATAATGTATATTAACTGCATGCTAAAAGAAACGCTTTGGACAAATGGAAGAAAGTCTTAGAAGCCAGAGTTTCTACTGCACTTCCTTCTGCTGATAAATTATTCTTTTACAAATAGTTCTACTGACAAAATAAAGACTGTGTGCTGAATTCATTGTGGAACAAAACGCCACTCATTGCAGGGCCAGCTTGACTGGCTGTTGTCCTGTTTTCTTTCCATGTCTGGTTATTTGCCTCCAGTCTGTGTTTCATAGACTGACCCAGTGAGCAGAAACAGTTGCTCTTACATTTCTAATCCACAAGCTGTTAAGGAAAACATCTAAGAAAGTATTAGAGCCAGAAAAGACTAGAGTTTTTACTGTTTGTTATATCAACAGCCCAGGTTTTTAAATCACCTCATTTCCCCAGATGCTGCTGAGATCCTTTACATGAAAGTTAGTCATCTCTCACTGTTTTGTAAGCTTTCCTTTCCCTTTTGAAATAGGGACAAGGAGGTATGAATTTGAAATGAAACCTCATTTGTAAGTCTGCCTGATTTCCTATGTTTAGATTAGATAATTCATTTTAGCATAAATGCATGGGTGGTTTTGAACCTTATGTATGAAATACACTTGATACGGAAAACATTTCAGCTTCTGCAGCTATTTGGTACAATGAAGGTTAACACATACGGTATGTAAAATCTGAATCCCTCTCAGGGAAATCCTTATTTGAATTGTAGATGAGAAATTTCTAAAAGTATAATTAGCTTTGCTTGATACCTTTTTCTCCTCATTCTGTGAAGAAATATCACCCACAAACAAGGAAGAAAAGAAGACGCTTTCTCTTGCCTGTTAAGCAGCTGGGAAGCATTGCACTGTCATGTTCTCTAATTCATACCTCACTTCTTATTCAGCAAATCCCAAGTGGGTTCTGAGCTTGGAGTGTCTTAACAAACTGAGCAATAAAAAGAAGGAATAATAAAATAATAGCGTCCCTAATGGTAGCTGATGATAGTACTCCAGGAAAGCATTCTACTTAGCAAGTGTGTATGAGGAAGGACAGGAGACTTCCTCGAAAACATTTCCCATTAAAGGAAGTAAAGGAGAATGTATGTCCCAAAATTAAGATTCATATAAAAAATTCCCTGGAACTTGGGGATAGGTTCAGAACTGAGAATTTTGAAGCACATGTCCCTTTTAAAGGAAAAATTAAAAGATTTGAGGCTTATACTTCATCTCAAGATGAAAGGAAGCAAGTGGTGCATCTTGGCAAGGAGAAATGGAAGGTGAATTATGCGGATGAGAGATGGGTATTTTACCCAGCAATGGAGTGAGCAGACTCAGGAAATGATAGTGGTTTGAGCCACATTGAAGAAACATATACATCACACATTGTTGTCAGCACTTTCTTTAAAGGGAGGCCTAAGTAATAGTCATATTAATTGTTATTTCTTCTTATTTTTTCTTTTGAATTGTAAAGCAACATTCAAATCACATCTTGAAGGTATCAAAACAGATAGAAATTAGGTGTTTTGATATTTTTCACTCCCCCTGCCTTTCCTTAATGAATGCCGAGGTTCTCATTTCTTAACGTGACCTCAGGACTTGAAGTAAAATCTCCAGTCATTTGAGGGTGGTTGAGATTATTGTCCTGGTTTGAGGTAAACAGAACAAACTTTGTGGTCAGTAATTTTGCTTCTTAGCTAGGCCTCTTCTAACCCTCTGAAATTAACAGCATATTGTGCTGAAAACTGTTCTCAGAGTGGTAAGACCAATGTTTACAGTTACTGCCAAGGGATGGTATGCAGAGAGGCTCTTGCTTATACTGATGGCTATAACAACTAAGGTCAGATAATTTCATTATTTGCCTCGTTGGAGGGTCGGAGACAGAAAAGCGTAGAGGGATCCCACCTGCAGGGAGTAGTGGACAGGACAGGTGACTCAAAATTGACCAACAGGGTTATTCCATCCCATCTGCCCCATGCTCAGTATAAAAGCTGAGGGATCAAAGGGTCAGCTCTCTTCAATGGCTGATATCCAAGGGGGACCCTATCTGTTCATCTGCCTTTGATCCCAATCTGTGGGTTCCTGACTCCAACTCTGGAATTCAGTTCCCACCCGTCGCTCACTCCAGTCTGGGACTTCCCCAGTGCCTGACAGTGATGTCATCCTGGGAGTTTAATATGGTTTTGTATATACTGTATCTATATATTATTTCCTTTTTATTTTATTATTAATATTTCATTAAAGTAGCTTAGTTCCTTTTAAACTTGTAAATCTCTTTATCTGTCCTCCTCTCCATGTGTGAGAGATGGGGGGAGAGCATCTGTTGCCAGTCATTGCCCAATTTGTCAAAAACCACAACAACTATGTAAATGTGGAAAGAATTAGAGGTAGTGTTGCAGAATCCTAAAATTGGGAGGAAATGTGTGAATTGTGCAGGATTCACGAGAACTAAAATTTTTGTAGCAATCCTTAGCTCTGGGGTATCTAGTAAGAGGCTAGAAAGAAATTACATGGAAAATTTAGAAAACTTCTAAATGGTTCTCTGGACCAGAATGAAATAAAATGCGGATTTTATATAAGAGAGAAATGTGAATTCTTACTGCTGATTTCAAGGGCTCACTTTTATGTTTAAAACAGCATTGTTTTAATTTTAATCATTAAAAGAGCATTAACTTTTTTTTTTAAAGTTAAATCAGAAAAGTTTGGTTTGATTTCCACATAACCCTCCTTTTCAAGTACTGATGTCGAAAGCAATATATGTTAGTCTTTAATAGGATTAACATTCGCTTGGTGTCAGTTGTGAAAAGCTGAGATCAATAAGCACAATCTCACCTATCAGATGAAAGTAAAAGAAATAGAAACCTATCATCTCATATTCCCTTTGCAGACAGTTTTTATTTATTTATTATTATTAGACATATATTCTACCTTTATTCCACAGTGTGTGTTACTCCTCACTTGCCCAAAGAAGAAAAGGTATTAAAAAAAAAAAAAAAAAAGAAAGCAAAAGAGTGAGAAAAACCCCTATAATCCATTCTATTTTTCCATTTACATTGTTTGCCTGTCAGGAGCGATACTCTGAAGTAAATGGTCACAACTGTTTGTGTATGCCACAAGTTCAAGACAATTTTGGCACATTCAGGCTCTTGCTAATGACCTGTAATTTTGTTTTCATCCACTTAACTTCACAGGTTGGATACCTTTGAAGTGATCCTTGAACCTGTGTTTAAACTATAGACTTTAAGTGCTGTAAATCTGCATTCAAATCTAAAGTAGTCTTAAAGACAGCAGCTGGCAAGAAGATAAGTTCTCCTGGCTTGCCAAGTAATTCAGGCGGCGGCACACTCCAAGGGGTGGAATTGCTGCTGCTGTAAGAGCAGAGGCACGTCGTCTCTCGTCTTATTGTCGATCGGTTTAGTTGGCTGAGTTCGTGCTTCTTTGTCTGTATCTTTCAGTATTTATTTGACAGACTCTCTCACAGTGTGTTTTCTCTGGAAGAAAAGTGAAAAATGTATCACTTCATGGGTTTGAGCAAATAGTCTTTTCCCTACAAACATGTAAAAACTATGTTTGATGAGTGGTGATTGTGAAAAGTCAGGGTGAAAGTGAGAACTCTAACTTGCCCCTTTTGTGTAAGTACTTCAATCATTTTTTTCCCTTTCTCTTCTCCTTTCTTCCCCTATTCCCAGTCCCCTCTCTCCAGTTTATATGACTTTTTCAGAATACCTTATAGCTTTTGCAGCAAAAGTCTTTCAGAAAACCATTTAAACTTACATCTTTAAGTTCCTTCAGCATTTTGAAAAGCTCTCTGAAGATGAGAAGTGAGATTTATAAGCCAGTGGGCTTTTCTCCTAAAGCTACTTTTTAAATTCTGCCCCTTTCTTTTCCCTGTTCGCTTCCCTTCTTCTTTTTCTCCTTCCATACGCTCTGACAACACCATTTAGTCCTACTTCCCTCACCCATGTCCCATGTATTAAAGTGTTAAAATATGCTGGGGGAGGGGGAGTTGTTTGGTTGATTTCTGATGTTAAACTCCTTGACCTTACCATAGTGAAATTAAATTTTCTGTGAAAATTTAACAGAGCACAAGGAAACTCAAGGTTTGCACCAGGCAAATAAACACATTGTGGCTCTAAGGCAGAAATAATGTGGAGGGCTTTTGCAGGAGGGCTGAGAGCTGACAGCTGAAAGCCAGAATATGCATGTGGAGAGAGCGTAGTTTGCTCCACTGAAGCACTAAGACGAGGCAGCGGTTGGTAGAACCCAGCACTAGTTGTGCTTGCCGCAGAGCATTTTCATCAGATCCATTCCAGTCAGCCTTATTGAATTCCCTTAAACTCTCCAGAGGTAGTAAAGTACTGAAGTACTTAGCCATTCAAGAAGGGATAGTTATAAGCTATGCCAGTGTGGTTTTGTTGCACATTCAGTATCATCTATTTTAAACGTATTGAGCAATCAATTTAAACTTGTTATTGTCACTGGGGTTTGAAAATTTAATAAGCAATTACCAGAGTCCATTCCTTTGTTTTTAATTTTTACTGAGGTGTTGTTCAATTTCAGACCTTAAAACAATCATGGTCTCTGGAATATTGAATTGAATGGGTCCATAAGTCAGACCAGCTCTTAACTGTGTTTTTCTTCACTGATTTATTTGGTTGAATGACACAGCATCTCCTTGTGGAATGAGCAAAAATGAAATGCAAACCAGAAGTTAGGCAATAAATATAAGGCGCTGCAATTCTTATCAAATCAATAGGCAGCAAACCACGTGACACTCTTCCTATTTCTTGTTATTGTATTGTTCTGCTTTGTTTCAGTACTTATGGGGAAAAAAACATGTCCTCCTACAATTTGTAAATTCATAAAATACAGTTCTCTGTGTGGTTCCATATGTCCCTTGGTGATCTTACAAGAGAATATCCAGAGAATCTAGGACTGTATAATTGAATTATTTTAGCTTCCTTTTCAATTTCCTTTTCCCATTTTTTTAACAAAGCACTTTCTTTCTCCAGTGTTTTTCTAATTTAGCTCTGACTGAAGAAAAAGGTTACTTAATTTGGTTTCTGTTTCTATTATTCATCAAGAAGATCAGCAAAATGGTCCAAAACGTCGATGACTTCTATTTTAAATGACTACAATGCTACTCAAACACATTCAGCCAAATACAGTAAGGAACTAATCATGTTCTCATTCTTGTTATGCCTATTTCCATATAGCTGTAAAAGGCAATGCTTTTCATGGGATTTTCTTCAATACCCATTGCACTGGAAATACAAAAGATCGAAGTAAAGCCTCCACGAATATTGGATAAGGTTGCAGAGAGGCCAGAATTACTGTTCTGGAAATTGATCTAGCCTCTAAGAAGAGAGGGCTGAAGGACAGAATTCTGAAAATATCAAAAGCTTCTTATTAATTTTTTTCCTCAATATTTTGGAAAAGCTGATGCTTAGATATCAGCAGATGGAGAAAAAAATTCTTCGTGTATTTTCTTGAAAATTCCATCTTAATATTAAAGTGAACATAAGAAACAGCTTTTAAGAGTTACATAGCTTGTAATTAGATTGAAAATTTTCAATATGTCTTAGAAAGTGTCCAGTGGACTAAAAATATTTTACTTTTAAACAAAATGGTGCTGCATTCAAATGAGATTAATTTCTTTTTCCCCATATTTCCATTTTACCACATTAATAAAAATGTATAAATTGTGATTCCTGCATCAAAGTAAGTGTACTCCACCTTGGGGACCAGTGTTTTTCCTTAGTAACTAAAAGTCCCAGTATATGCTAGGAACAGTTTCACCACTTTGTTCATTTCTGATTTTCTTCTAAGAAAATCCTTTTTGATATAGTCAGCTTTTGTCTAATTCTTGTGTTTCTCTGGAGAGAAAATCCCATCTATTCTCAGCTGTAAGAAAAGTTCCTGAACAAAGTCTGTATCTATCGCAAAACGGGGTTTTTTTCAGGTTCCTGGGCATAGATAGGACCACTTCAAATCAGAATAATAAAGATCGTATTTGGAGCATCTTTGTATAGTTCTGACCAAAATCCTGCTTTTGGAGGTACTTCAAAGCTATGTTACTCTCTACTTGACCTCCTTCACTTAAACTGTTTTTTCCTAACTCCTCCTGATGGAAAAAGTGGCTATCTAAGTGCAACCTGAAACAGTCATCAATACTATGACAAAGTTATCATGCAGAACAGCAGCAGAAATGTTAGAAATTTGTTGTGTCTAGAATAGTAGCTACCTCATTTTTACTGTATATTTATTTCTCCTCTGTTTCCACTGCCCTGAAAACAAAACCATCCTGAAAAAGTAAATGAGTAAGCCAGAGAAGTCATCGCTGGAGGATGCATTCCTAATATAAGCAGGTATCTATTTATGAGTGGAAAATAAATGAGAGTTTGCTCTGTTATCTGTACTTATTTTCAGGCAATTTCCTTTTGTTTACAGAAATACACTTGTCCACAGTCGAGGGTCAGATTACTGTGGATTAGATGAGATGTTTTTGTTCTCAGTGAAATGGCCAATATACACTTGAAAAAATCAGTTACAGTCCAGAAAAACAGATCCTGACACACTCTTATGAGTGGTGGCCTTTGTTAGAACAGGGAGAGTCCTCACCTACCAGCCACACTGCCTTGCTTTGCACATGGGCTGAAATTGTGGGAATGTATCTGATTATTTTCAACATTTAACAGTCAAATTCTGTGTTTTCTAATTTCTAATTTCTTCAGAAATGTGGTGAAAATTACAGTCCTAATAATTTAAGTTATTAAATCTCAAGGCCTTCTAAAATTTGTCTCATAATGTAAATATTTTTAAAAAATAAATAAAAAGATATAAAATACCATCATTTTAACAGATTTAATTTAATCAATTAAAATAGTAGAAGGAGAAATGTGTTAATAGAAGAGGAAATATCTTAAATGTCAAATGGAGTTTCAAAGCAGACTTAGAAGTAACTACAACACTACTCACATTTTTCTTGCTTTTTTTTTGTAGGTCATATCTGAAAAGCTTTTTGAATGGCACCTTTTGTTTGCAACAGTTTGCTTCATATCTTGTTCATTTTCGTTATGTCTTTAAAGAGGGAGACTAGAAGAAAAACGTAATGGAGACATATGAGGAACATGTCATCACATTTTCCATTATCTGCTTTATTTTGTTTGAGTTCTCCTGTAGCATGGGCAGATTTAGGAGAAAGTATGAGGCAGCATTTACAGAAAAGCCTACAGAAAGAAAAACTTCTGATGTACAAATATGACACTCCCTTGAAAGACTAACTTGTCATTTTCATTTAAAATTTATTTTTCTTTAATTTCTGATTTGTAATTTCTAGTAAATGAAATACAATGCAGTTTTGTTGACCTTTCTCATCTCTGTGTAGGCTATTGCTTGTTACTGACTCATATGTTATACAGCTGAGAGTGTGAGCAATTAGATGAATGGGTTTCATTACCTTATGATTAATAAAAGGTTGGATTTTCTAAGTCCTAAAAAAATTAAGTCAACTATGAAATAGTTACGGTGCAGAAATGACACAGAAATCATTTATCCAGTGCTCACATGTGCACAAGTGTTGGTTCCTGCATGCACATGCACATATACACACACATGCAGTTGTTAATAAATAATAATTTAAAAAAAAAACCTGCTTTCATGGTCTTCACAGGGTTTGTTCAATTTTTTCTTCTTTCTATGAAAGATAGAACATGCCTAGATTACAGATGATGAGGTTAATCTGCTTCTGTACTGTCTTCCTGATAGAATGTGATTCTATGGATGTCTCCTTCAGATGTATTTTAGGGACCAAGCTTGAGTAGTTGCAATTTATTCAGAAGATTCAAATCCAAATCAAGAATCTTTCCCATCAAGTTTCATTTAATTTTAAAAAGATAACATGAATACTTTTTAAATTAGTTTCCGCAGTTCCGTACTTAAGTAATTTATACCCACCATCTAACTGCTGGAAGCAAATCGATCTTTTAGACATACAGTGATATTTGCTACCCAGGAGTCTAATTTTTGGAAACAGAGGAACACATTTACTCTTCCACATTCCCGCCTGAAATAATACGTTACTGAAAGTAAGCGTTGCTATTGATGCTCATTTGGCATGTAGCAGTGCTGGATTGAGCACTGACTTAACCAGGCAGTCTTCGTTTACTCTCAGTATCTGCTTTTGCAACGGTGTCACTAACTTTCAGCTCTTTTAGTTGCAGTTAGTAAATGTAACATTTCTGGAAAGAAACTAAACATTACTTTGAAAAACTTCATAGGTGAGAATATGTTCAGTTGTAGGAGAAGGACATAAAAATAAAGAAAAGTCTTTTCTTTTTATCTGCACAAAAGTGTGACCAAAACATAAAAATATAAACTAAAATTTTCCATTAAAAATATTTTTTTCTCTGTAAATATAAAAATATGAAAATAATGCCTGGGCCAAAACTCTGCTCGCAAAGCCAATGTCACTCCAATCTTCAAAAAGGGCAAGAAGGAGGACCCAGGAAACTACAGGCCAGTCAGCCTCACGTCCACCCCTGGAAACAATGGAACAGCTTATTCTGCATGGCATCTCTAAGCATATAGAGAAAAAGAAGGTTATCGGGAGTGGGCTCACCATGGATTCACCGAAGGGAAATCATGCTTGACCAATCTGATAGCTTTCTATGATGGAATGACTGTCGGGGGGGATGAGGGGAGAGCAGTGGACGTCGTCTACCTTGACTTCAGCAAGGCTTTTGACACTGTCTACCGTAACATCCTCATAGCTTAGGAAGCGTGGGTTAGATGAGTGGACAGTGAGGTGGATTGAGAACTGGCTGAATGGCAGAGCTCAGAGGGTTGTGATCAGTGGTGCAGAGTCCATTTGGAGGCCTGTAGCTTGCAGTGTTCTCCAGGGGTCAGTACTGCGTCCAGTCTTGTTCAACATATTCATCAACAACCTGGAGGAGGGGACAGAGTGTACCCTCAGCAAGTTTGCTGATGATACAAAACTGGGAGGGGTGGCTGACACACCAGAAACAAGACCTGGACAGGCTGGAGAGTTGGGCGGAGAGGAACCTTATGAAATTCAACAAGGGCAAGTGTAGGGTCCTGCACCCTGGGGAGGAATAACCCCATGCACCAGTACAGGTTGTGGGCTGACCTGCTGGAGAGCAGCTCTGTGGCAAGAGACCTGGGAGTCCTGGTGGACAACAGGGTGGCCATGAGCCAGCAATGTGCCCTTGTGGCCAATGGTCTCCTGGCGTGCGTTAAAAAGAGTGTGGCCAGTAGGTCAAGGGAGGTCACCCTACCCTCTACTCTGTCCTGGTGGTTCTGTGATACTGTGATTCTGCTTGCTGTTGTGTGAGTCCACGTTAATGTTTTGTGTCATTCATTCAGTTATTTCAGAAAGCTGCATTCAAGCCATAACAAAACCTTCATCTGTGAAAGGAAAGAGAAGCAAAAAAAGCCACAAGTATCTGGGTTGTTAAGAAGATCTGAGAAAGAGTTTAGTAGTGGACACCAGTCTGACAGCTGCTCTTTCAACATCACTTTCTGAGCAGACTGTTTTTATACCTACTATCCCTACTGTTATTTTCTTCTGGTGTTCTTATATCAGAAAGACTTCCATTCCTACCTGCCTCACTGTTGTCACCTTTTTCATCAAGCTACAATAATTTTTACTTTTAAATAATCCAAAATGATCCAAAACTTTAAGGTCAGCCTGAATTTCAGTGGGAAATTGAACTCAGTGATGTCTAGGTGTCCCTTCTAACATAAATTTTTCTCTGTTTCTATGATTTTAATTGCTTCAGTGGAAGAAAGATCAAATTACCATGGAATTTCTTATCCTGTATAGTGCTTCTACTTTCTGTTGTGACTAGGACATTATCTAGTTATTACAATGGATGTAACATAAACTCCTCATTTGTTCATGCTTTCTGGTAACTTCTTTTCCACAGATCTGCAGAACTCATCACATTGTGGTTGCTCACAATGTCTGGGCCTTGTCACCTAACCAAATTACTCATTAAGAATAGATAGCCATTTTAGTGTGGGGTCACAGGCTTGTCAAAGCATCTGAACTCACAGCAACTGGGAGGCAGTCAGGCAGGGTGAGCATCCCTCGGGTTACCTCGCAAACACAGCTGTTCATCAGATTCCATGTTACCTGTGCTTTTAGCATTTTCCAGCCATTTTTCAAAAAGAAAAATAAGAAAAATACATTGACTTTTACTTTGAGAATGTGCTGTGGAATTTCAGTGTTTTGATCAAGGTCTAAACATTTCATTTTGGACAGTCTGGCATAAGTTGTGTTTGTCTGTGCTGCCCAATGTGAGCCACTGCTCAGCCGGATCTGGAATTGCAGTTCCCTGGAAGCATCTCATTCCCCATTGGGCTTTGCATTCTCTGTCTTGGTCATGCATCAGGGAAACACTTGGCAGTGGTGCATTCTGGATTTTTCCCTGCAACTGATTTTACAAACTCATCTACCATTACACACCAGAGGATCCACATAGAAAAAAAACACGTAGTGAGTGGTGCCAATTCTTCAGTGTCAGGTAGAAGTGAGTGCTGGAGGATATTTGTGCGATGGTCTTCACTGTGCATGCTCTGATAGTTGATGTGAAACTTCATATGTGTTATCTTTGAGATCTCTACCCCAGTATGGTTTGACATGAAACAGATGAACAGACACATACAAAAATCATGTCAGTCATGTTACATTAGCATAATTTAATGTATCTGTGGTTATTGCAGATGGGAATAAATGGCATACCGGGCTTCTGAAGCAATTTTGCATAAGCTGTGTTGGACTTTGAAGGCAGTTTACAGGTTTAAAACTCTGAAATCTCTGACATTTTGTTAACTTTATAAGGTTCTTGAAAAGACCAGAAGAGTCTAAATGCTTAACCACACTTAATAAAAGTCAAATATCCCTGTCTTTTTCAGATAAGAGTTAAGCCACAGTTGGTTTTATTTAATATTTTGAAATCTAGCCAGACCAACGTTTTAATGATAAAAGCACACATTCGTCAAGGGTCTGCTGCACTCATGAAAATGACGCATATCCCAGACAGGACATTTGAAAAGCATTGTGCTTAATGGTACAACAATGCATACAAACTCAATACTGACAGAATTATTAATTAATATCCATTACAGTGATAGTATACACAAACACTGGCTGGAGTATTTTAGATGTTTCTGCAATTAAAACCCAATGAAAATAATTTTTTTAGCACCTTGTATCCCATGCACAGGACTCCCAGATTTGTAAGATTAATTGTCAATATAAGCAGATATGCCTTTACGGAGAAACTGGTATCTCAATCTTAATGATTCTTAGCTGTCAAGTTTTTGCCTGAATTTTGAGCCAAATTTTTGCTCTCTGTAATAGCTTAATTAAGTTTACTGCAATAACAGCTATTGCTTTGATTCACGTCTATGCTTTTTACTGGCACAGTTTGACCAATGAAAAGTGTGGAATGAAAGGCTTTCATTACAGTATGATTAGCACAACCAGAAGTTAGAGGTAGTGGCTTTAAATATAATAAGAACTTAAAAAAAAAAAAAAAGAGGAAAATCTTATTTTCAAAAGGGTGTAAGTAAAATGGCAGACTTCCCCCCCCTCCTTATTTCAGTTTTCTCAGATTTTGAATCTGTTGTTATTTAAAATAATAAGCAACTACTGACAGAAGAAACTTATCCAAACCTATTTAATGCAATTCAAACTGAACACCTACTCACTTCAGGGAGTTTTTGCCAGCTGAACAAGTTTTTTATTAAATATAGAGCACAATACAGTACAAATACACATTACCTTCATACTCATTTATTAAAACTTCATGATATCAGGTAGCATCTCTACCACAAAATACATGAGTTCAGAGTATACCGCTTCCGATTGCTCTTCTACAAAACCAATCAAATAATAATAATGCAAAAATCTTACAACAGTAAATTAACTGAGAAAAAGTAAACTAAGATCAGGGTCAACAAGTGCTTTTCCTTTTACCCTTTTATATCATTATCAGAAGTTAAATCACATGAGACGTTTATCCTTTAATAGATTATCTATCCCACACCAAGAAAATGAAAAGTTAGTATCTATGCCACTATTACACACTGAGGAATATTTGCAATGGTTGTAAGAGATAGTGTTTATACTGTGGTAGAGTTCAGGAGACTCATCATTAACCAATATTCCTTTGTGCATACATACCCAAACAGGTGTTCTTTCTGTGTAGTTTTCAAGAACTGGGCGGAGTGAGGTTTTGTAACTTCATGACTGAGGAGAAAACCAGTCTGTATTGGTAAAAATCACTCATTTCATTCAATCTATAGCCTTAAAAAAAACCAACAAATATTTAAATACAAGGTGAAAGCATGAGCAAAACTATAGCAAGTAAGAAATTCAGGCACAGGGGAGAAGGTATGCTATCAGCACTAATGCCACAAAGGATGAGATGGGCAAAGCTGGCTGCACTGCAGCTACTTGGAGGATATTATCCTGTGGCTGCAAACTGCTGAAGAATGAGGTGGGGAAGGAAAAGCAAGCTCGGAAAAAAGGAGAAAACATTTTTTTGTATACAGTGTGGAACAATTTAGGACCTTGTCTCCCTGCAAGTCACTGATTAGCTGGCTGAGCAGCACAGTGCCCTAAGCTCAGCGAAGTGAGTGAAAAAGATACATATATATAAAAGATACACACATATATATCGAAAAGATATATATAGATAGAGAGAAGGGGAAGAATGAGAAAATTTTGCCATTAGGACAAAAAGCATTATGAAAAAATCCTCTGTACCCTATTCAATGCAAAGGTGTGAAAGTTGGGTACTTACAAGGAAAAGTAATCACAGATAATAAAGAAACTGAAGGATAAACAGCAAGTGGGAGAAAATGGTCAGGAAAAGCAGAGTGATGTTTTAAATACAAAAGATACAAAAGACTGAAGAATAAATGGATCATGACGGGTGAAGAAATAACTGAATGAATGACACAAAACATTAACGTGGACTCACACAACAGCAAGCAGAATCACAGTATCACAGAACCACCAGGACAGAGTAGAGGGTAGGGTGACCTCCCTTGACCTACTGACCACACTCTTTTTAACGCACGCCAGGAGACCATTGGCCACAAGGGCACATTGCTGGCTCATGGCCACCCTGTTGTCCACCAGGACTCCCAGGTCTCTTGCCACAGAGCTGCTCTCCAGCAGGTCAGCCCACAACCTGTACTGGTGCATGGGGTTATTCCTCCCCAGGGTGCAGGACCCTACACTTGCCCTTGTTGAATTTCATAAGGTTCCTCTCCGCCCAACTCTCCAGCCTGTCCAGGTCTTGTTTCTGGTGTGTCAGCCACCCCTCCCAGTTTTGTATCATCAGCAAACTTGCTGAGGGTACACTCTGTCCCCTCCTCCAGGTTGTTGATGAATATGTTGAACAAGACTGGACGCAGTACTGACCCCTGGAGAACACTGCAAGCTACAGGCCTCCAAATGGACTCTGCACCACTGATCACAACCCTCTGAGCTCTGCCATTCAGCCAGTTCTCAATCCACCTCACTGTCCACTCATCTAACCCACGCTTCCTAAGCTATGAGGATGTTACGGTAGACAGTGTCAAAAGCCTTGCTGAAGTCAAGGTAGACGACGTCCACTGCTCTCCCCTCATCCCCCCCGACAGTCATTCCATCATAGAAAGCTATCAGATTGGTCAAGCATGATTTCCCTTCGGTGAATCCATGGTGACCACTCCTGATGAGTCCCCCATGGCTAAGGAACTCTCACTGGTATAGAGTCCTTTATTTATGATGACTTTGCAGGAATAACTCAAATTCAAGAATAAAACAATTGTAAAATACCACATTTCATAAGGAGTGCTGAAATACATACTTCACCACATCAGCGTGGATAAGCATAATGTTTAGGAAAAATGTAGCATAAAGCAGTATCATTCCCATTGTAATTGGAAGCAGCCTGGAATATGTACAACCTTATTATTACAAAGTGTAAAAGATGAGGGGTTGCTCATAACTAGTTCCACGCAAAGATCATGAAAAATCTGCTCTGTAATGTAGTGTGTATTCTCTCTGGTTTTCCTGTCAATTAGCTCCATAGGTGAGAAAGTTATAATTTAGCTGTATAGGACTGGGACCTGTGAGTTTGTGTGACTTTTTTTCTTCAGTGCATTTGGTTATACTTCTGGAAAACAGAATATAAATCAAAGATACTCAATGCGTGTTACTCTTAAGATTGGCATAACATTAACAACTCTTGCCAAGATATCACTTTAGAATCTCAGATATAATCTTTGGCTTGGACCAAATGTGCCTTTAGATGCTTTTAGTAGGCAGCTTTGTGCCATCTTAATATCTATGACTTGCAGTTCTCATCCTGCTATTATGAAGTTTGAATTGTAACTTGAAATTTCAAGTTCTCCAATTCAGAAGAAAACTACTATATTCCATTCTCCTTATTAACTTCAGTTTCATATAAATTTTAACATGCCATTTCACTCTGAGAAGTAGCTGTAACAAAATAAATCTGTGGCTCAGCAGATTTTCTTATCCACATTCCAATTCACACTGCTTTATTTAAGTGACAAAAAAAAAAGCTTTTACTTCTCCAAGTAAAAGGTGCCCTTACCCTGAGAAAGATATCTAGCTTTTATTTTGGTCTTAGTTATCAGAAGCAAAATTTGTAGTATCTAATTGTGGAACCAGAAAGCCATACCAATCTCCTCTGTGACATTTCCTGTTTTGCTTTCATTCCTTTGTCCAAACATCAAGCATTCACAAATAAAGGGAGAAGAAAGAGGAGCATTGCCTAGGAGCCCGGAGACCCTGGCAGCAGCCCTGTTGAGCTGGATACAAGAAGCAGTATTCATTGTGCATATGGATGCTACCCTATGCTCATATGAACCCAGTTACTAATTGCCATCTATGTACACCTGTATGTGTGTAGGAGTCATGTTATTTTTGTCCCAAAAATGTCAATATTTACCATGTATGATCAATTAACTTGTTTTATAACAGTATGAGCAGATAAATGACTTTATGGCACTGCAATTACAGTACTTAAAAATATTTAAAATATTAATTTTTAAAAAGCCTCTGAACTATAGTGTAACTGGAATGACACACTGTGATACTTTTAACAGTGCTGGGGTATGACCCTTCAGTTATAGGTTTGTCTTTTCAAATTCTGAGTTGTTTCAGCTTAAGACACTAAGAAAGCATTTTCCCTGAGCAGTGCTAATGAAGCTTTCTTCTTTATGGATTTTCTTCCTTTGTCCCTTTACATTTCAGCAAGTCCCATTGTCTCCATCACTTCTCTTGTAGGGACCCATAGGAGGTCTTGTGACTAGCAAACTATCTATGTGTTGGTTGTACGGTCAGTGCATTCATGATGTAGAACAAGTTACGTGGTCAGCTGGCTGCTCCCAAACAATCTGCATAGTGGTTGCGTTTTGTCTAAGTGTCTTCTGGCTCTCTCTTCTGCCTTTTTGTTGATCTTTCATAAAACTTGTAGGAAGTTGTCACTGAGAATTCTTTCAACTTTGGCTGAAACTGGCCAGCAAACTTAGAGGTTTTGATAGAAATGACAGACAGTGTGATACCACAATGTGTTTCCACAAGAAACCAAATCATCATTTTATTATTTCACTTCCTGTATGAAGTACAAGTCACCTTACTGATGGACTGCCTCAGTCACCTAAAATATATCAGGGATCATGTAAATCCATACTCTTATGAATGAAAAGGACAATGAATGAAAACTTTCCTTATTTCTAGCTGTGATGTTCATCCTTTTTTTGGAGGTTTTTTAAACTACCTTCTGAAAAAACAAATGTAGTCACATTTGGTTCATATTCACCTGAAATGCTATTGTAAAGTTCATTTATGTTGCCACATTCTTTGACAGAGACACGCCTCTTCATTTGTCCTTTTGCTGGCCTTTTTCTCTAGCCATGAAATGTAAACTGTATCTTTTTATTTAAAAACACTTTTCAGTCCTCTCTACCCTGGCGATCTTCTCATTCACCCCAAACTCCAGGTCTGACCCACCATGATGTCAACTTCTTGTTAAATTTAAAGAGGTGCTTATGTCTTTTGTATTTCATTCTGCTTGGGCAGAACTCCTCTCAAACCTTCAAAAAGCTGCACTATTATCAACCTCTGAATTTGATTTTTCTTCCCCATGGTGTTTATGCAAAATTTGACAGTAGGGTGCTACTACAAGGGCAGGCAGGCTAACCAACTTTACTTTCCGTATTTCGTTGTGCTCTCCCATCTATTCTATGTCCATATGTTATCTTTGTCTTTTAGTTAATCTGTAAGATACTTGTGTCAGAGAGCGTCTTTTCTCTTTCTGTGTAACATCTGTCCTGGTGATTTCACAGTCTCTGCCAAGGGAACTTGGGTATTGCAGCAAGGTTAATATTTCTGTAAATAAGTGACTATTGGGAAGCTTAAAATACATATAAATCTACCATGTGTAGCAGTAAAGCTTTATGAATAAAAGTGCTTTCCATCAGGTTTAATGAAAATTTTCTAGAAATTTCCAGTTCATACTTTATCTTCTCTGCTGTTTTCATTAGGACATATCTTTAAGTGGAGCCATTATTGTGGGATCAGAAATGTTGTATCTATTATAACAGAGTGAAAAAACTGGCCTCAGACTCCACATGTGTACCACAAAATAACCCCTATAAAAAGGTATTTTTAAAAATAGCTGCTTTGTTGTGGATGTTTTTTTAATGATTGACATCAGCACTTTGACACAGTCCCTTGACTAGCATTATGCAAGATGGTTCCTTAAAGCTGCTCCATTTGCAGCTGCCAACCATTGTACCAGTAGAGCTGGGGAACATAAGGGGCAGTAAGAGGAAAGCGAAGCCCAAATTTCCTTTATCCTGGCCTCACGTTGACCTGTTCTGTTAGCCTCCCAATAACTGTTATCAGCCCAGTGCAAAAGAACCACACCAAACTCAAGGATCTGGGCTACTGCTCACTGACAGATTTTTTGTCGGGAACTAATAAGGCTTGCAAGTAAGCAGATTCTTTATGAAACAGCTGACTCCTTTAAATTCTTCCTTCTTCTTAGTATTTTGAGTGTCTAAGAAGGAGAGTTTTGGTGATGATACATTTGAAATGTGTATTTCTTTACATGACACTGTTGCAAGAGGTGAGATTTGATATCTTAGCTTTTCTTATTCTAAAAATCCAGAGGGTACTGTGTGCTATAGTCACAAAATTAACCTACAGACTACTAACATACCCCCAGCTGCACCAGTTCCTCCTGAAAAACCAGTACTAGAAAGGGGTTTCACTGCTACCCTAAATTGTGAAAGCAAAGCTAGAAAGAGATTGCTCATATTCCCAGACAAAAAAATATCTTAATATTTCATATATACTTTGCAGAAATTTATTTCATATTATGGTCTGAAAACTATTGTAAGCTAAGCAATAGGATAAAGAGGTTAATTTTACTTAAGTTTTCTGAAATTTCTGAAGGGTTGTACTGCTGATGAAAACAGCAGTATCAGGCCTTGATGTGAAAAATCAATCTCTTGCAAGTATTTGTTTAATATAAATAGCAATCTTGGTCAGGGGTGAATGAGAATACTTTTATTGACATGAGTCACTAGACCCAGCACTTCATTCTCTACAGACATTTTTAAGTTCTGTGAGCTTTATTTAATGCTTCAAGTTACAGGACTCTTGACTTCATCACAAAGATCGAAACAGCCACAGGTTTCCACAGCTTTTAGTTCCACAGGCTTTTAGTTTAGTAGATGTAAATAAAATAGTAGCAGAAGAGCTTGCAAGCCCTTTAAGAAGCTGAAGTGCATAGAGGTGCATAGTAAGATTTTTCAAGATTACTTGCCCAATTAGGTCCCCTTTCTTTAGAAGATGAAATACCTGGGAATGTTAGGCAGCATGGTTAGAGCAGAAGGTCCAACTCCTAGTGACAAACATAAATAAAACACCACAGAAACTACTTTCATCCACTCTGTCTAACAGTGAGAAAAAGGCAATAATAAACCCTTTTTTCATGCAAACTCACGTTGAGATTTCATTTTTTATTTTATTTTGTGAGAAAATTTTGATTTTATCACCATTTTGTCGTTTCTACTTACATTAAGCCTTTGCATTCCCATTGAGTTTTCCAGTATTTAGGTAAATTGGGTAAAAATTATTTTTTTCAGAAGCTGGGATGAAGAGCACGAGGCTATTTCTTTTACTTAAATCTACTGATCCATTATTGCAAAAGATTATTTTTCTCCATTAGTTTTTAGCAGAGTACAAGGCTCAAGATCCAAACATGCGGAAACCGCAAACATTAAAAATCAAACAGGGCTACATCATCAGAACTTGCAAATTACCCTTATTATAATCCAAAAATTTTGGTGGAATGTTCCCAAAAACATTCCTAGGAGTTTTCAAGTTTTAACCATAAATTCTGCTGTTATGAGGGAAAAAAATCCCAAACTTTTCTTAATATTAACCTTTCAATCACAATACTAGCAGATCTGCTAGTAAATACTAGCAGGTATTTACAAGACCTACTCAAACTTCCTGTAGCAAAAAAACCCCATCATTTGATCTACAGATTTATGTAAGTATGTATGTTCAAACTATGTTTGCTTTAAGATTTGTTGATGTTCACAATACTGTTTTGCAGACTAAGCCTACACTTAAGCAAAACTGGCTGTGAATTTCTCTCTTCAAAACATTATTTCATACGTAGTAAGGAGTCAGCCTGCATCAAGCTGAGCAGTAGGCACAGAATATAGATTCTGATGTTATAATATAGTCTTATGAAAGCACCAGGTCATGAACAGTGAAAGAAGCAAATAGAGTGCCAGAAATTATTCAAAATGGAATACAGAAGGGAAAGCATTATTATGCCACTGCATAAATTCATCATTCAACTACATTTTGAATGCTTCCATTTCTATTATATTATTTTTGAGATGTGAGAACAAGAACTGAGGGAAGTGCAGAGAAGGGTATCAGGGATGATCAAAGTTAAAGAACAATATCTGTTTAAGGAATAGCTAAATAGATTTGGACTCTTCAACTTGGGAAAGAGATGAGTGAGGAAGGACACAATAAAAACCTATAAAATCATTAGTAGAATGAAGAGAGAGTAAGGAATGATTATTTCCTCTCTTTTCCAGTAGAAGAGCTTGGGGACATGAAAAGAAATAAGTAAACTGAAAAAATTAAAAGGAGATACTGCTTCACACAGCTCCTCAGGATGTTGTATATGCTCAGACTTTATGTAGGCTCAAAAAGGATCCGGACAAATTAAGAAAAGTCTTAAGGACTAGTCAAAAGCAAGAGTTGTAACTCACAAAACCCTGAGTCACAGTTGCTATCTGTGGAGATATACACAGAGCATCTGCTGTATTGCCTGCACTCTGAGATGACATTCTGGCCAAGGCTAAACTTTGGTCTCACTCAGTAGGGTTACCTAAGTACATATTTGTATTCTGTGTTTGTATATGTACATGCAAACGATGGACTTCAAGTGCATAAATGGATTTTGCCACTTTTTTTAATGTATCTTTGAATGTTCCCTGGTTTAGTAGATTTTTATGAAAAACAAAACAAAACAAAGTAAGAAACTGACAGAAATGCATTTTTATATTTCACTTTACCATATCCCTTACAATATTGAAATCAATAAATCATTTATGTTAAATAGTAGCTTTCTAGGAGCAGCGGTTTTATTTGACTTAGATCTTTTACGGTCTGAAATAGTTGAATTCTCTTTCTCTGAAAAAAGAAAATAAACAATATGACGTAGTAATAGAAAAACATTTACAGAATTTGGTAGCTTCTCTGTCAAGTTGTCCATCCCTAAAGTAGTTAAAGGCTCTTATGGGATTATGGACTTGTATTTGCCATCTTTGTGTGAAAACAACCCCCTCACACACAGACACATACACGTGCACTCCCAAGATCACTGCAAGACATACAGCACTTCCCTATATAACTAGACATAGCTCTTGACAATTGTAGTTGCATTTAAAATACATTCATTCTATGTGTATTTGAATTTTCCCTTTAACTTTGGGCCAGATGGTGCCAGCGGGAGCTCATAATGTGAACCTGTTCTCACAAACAAGGAACTTTTGAAGACATTGCCCCTCTGTGAACTGCTGTAATATCAAAGGCCACTGATGCTTTTTTGTACAGAGGCAAGGGTTGGTTTGCTGGTATTGAATGGGGTGAGAACAGAGACTTCTTCTTTTTTCCAGGTCTGAACATAAAGATGGTACTGATTATCACCAGCCTCTGCATAGAAAGGCAGAGGAGTGCAAAGCTTATTGTATATGACACAGACCCCCATGAGTATTGACACCATTTCATTTAGTTTCTTTCCATTTAAGCTGGTTTTACCCATTGGAATCCTCAATGTGTAAAATAGGTAGTACAAAAACATGTAATTTCAGCAGATAAATGGAATTCAACTTTTTTGTCTGCTTTTTTCTATTCTAGGCATTCTGGCTTGCATAGTTACACTAGCAAAGGAAGCTGGTATTTGAAACTGGGGAGATGAATTACTGTTTTCAATAAGTGCATTAGCTACTGCTTCAGACAAATGTCGTAACTTATGTTACGTTCTAGCACCCTTACACAGTGAACAAAAGGAGATTCACACACACTGTAGTACATAGTGGGGAAAGTAAAACTGTGCCAGTTACGCCGAAGGGAGAAGGACTCCTCAGCAATCAAATACAACAAACTTAGTAAGCTTTGTTTTATCTTAAGTCAAGGATACCCTATCTGGTAGAACTGAAAATGAGATTTTATCTCTGTGAGGCATCTGATATTTTGATGTTTTATTTTCTTTAACAAGGAAAATCTAAGTTGCAAAACTTCCCAGAGAACAAACATTTTCAAGAAAGGCCGATTCAACAGTGAAGTCATTTTTCATTTCGAATGGGCTCAGACTTATTTTACATCCACCTAAGCCGGTATTGTGGCTCACAGGAAAAGCAACACAGCTGTCTCACACTTTAAAAATTGGACTTCTCAACTGCCAGGGAAATGTACTTTAGCTGGGAGTATTCCTCTGTGGATAAACTTGCTGTGATCTATCATGAGAAATACAGTCTAGCCAAGCTGAAGCAGTGTGAAGTACCCATACTGTACTACTTTAATGAGGCTCTAAAGCTGCTTAGGAAAAAAAAAAATGCATTCAAAGCATCCAGATTGAAATCTGTCGAGGTGGACAGACTTAATTGGAGAAAACAAGTTTCACAACAGAAAGCAATTTGACAATATACTTTCCCACAGACTTCTTGATTTGCAAAACCTGGATTTTGTTTAAAAAATGTCTTTCATAAATATAAGGAGCTTAATCAAGGTCATGTTTTAAATAGCGATAAGTATGAGCCAGGGCCACTCATGGACCAATTTTCCAACCTTTACTTATGTTCAGTAACTCCTAAATTGCATGCAGTCCTGTTGATCTCGTTTGTTTTATGATATAAAGTTACTCTTTCCACGTGAACGGACACTGAAGAATTGTGTCCCAATTTATTCTGCAATGCAGTTAACATTGAACATAATACTTAGATACATAAGACATCCTGTGAGATGATACAAACATTAGCTAAATATTTTACCTAGTTTTGAATGTTTTCAGCTGCATCTACTGGCAGAAAACATTTTCCTTGGAGCATAGCCATTTTTTTCTGTGTGTGTTGCCTCTGTTTCTTTATTCTTAAGGCTAGTGTTTATAGAGAGGTAATCTATAGTTACTACTAAAATTTCCTCTTTCCTAAATTTCAGGTTTTTTGGAAGCTTCCCACTTCTTTTATTTTCAAAAGCACAAAGTTTTGAGGAAGCTGGGTGGCAAATAAAATAAAAGGAGAGCAATATTTATCTATTTCTTTTGGAGTTCCATATGTGTGTGTTATCAGTGTCTTTTATTAAGACTTTTATTGATTCCTGTGTTTAAAGTCACTTATCTTTTTCATGAGTTGATAGAATAATTTCCAAAGTTCTTTCAAACTTTATTCTTTTGGCTGAATCAAAGAATGAGCAAGGCTTAGAAACTCCAAAAAAATACCTGTTTTAAAAATACAATAAATCCTCATCTATAGAAAGAGCCAAAACATTTTTGAAATTACAATGTTGGAAATCATATCTGTGGTGGGTTTTTATGTATATGTAGCTCACAGTGCTACTTAACCTTATCAAAATCCTGACTGGATTTTGATTCAAGTTCCTAGAGAGGTAGGAGAATATTATCCTTACTGAACAAACAGTGGCAGCTTTTAGAAGAGGAAGTGATGGTCCAGGCATTTAACTAGCAAACCATCCATCCTTTCACCACGTTGTTGTCTTACTCTCTTAAAGGCTCAAATTCACTTAGTCTCAGGCCTGTTTCTAGGTAATAACAGAGAACAGATCACAAAAACTAGCTGTATCAGGGCTTGCATTCTTTGTTCACTAAAGCCTATTGCTGTAGGAAATTCTCTTCTGTCCATAAAAACTGTAACGGAAGCTGTTCTTGGGCAGCTGTATTTAGAGGCTAGACATCATATTACAAAACATTTAAATTTTAATGTGAGATGTATAAAATTTATTTCCTCTGTTAAATTCCCACTCAAATCTAGTGACTTTCCCATATTGCCTTCCCATAACTCTTTCTTCAGGTAAGTGTTTCTTTTGTATTCCACTTGAGACAGAGCATTAGTATAAACATTAGTATAGGTTTCCCAGTTAATATGCATGAGTTTAATTCTGACTCTGGCTAATAGTAATCAGTGCTTGAATCTTAGCATGACTTATACTTAATTAAATACAATTTTTCTCTTTAGAACCTTAAATATCTCTCTGATGCTTAGCTTACCAAATTTATTTTCCACACCTATGTCTCTTAACAAACCAAAAACAAAAAGAGGGAGGGGTGGGTGGTTTGTGATGTCTAAAGCATATTTCAATTTCATGACATGTCTTCTTTTTGTCCCAGACTTTCAAAATATTTTCCCTTATAGTTCTAAATTCTTTCCTGAGGAGCCACATAAGAAACTCCTTTAGCGCAGGACCAGCAGCAGTCTCACACTGTGACAGACATTTCATTCAATCATTGCTGGGTCATTTTGGCCAGACGGGTACAGCTGTGGAATTAAAACTCCAGTGAGCAAGTAAGTACATTGGAGAATAATTTGTGGTGTCTGGATGGAGACAAAATGATTAATATTTTCCATATATATTTGCAATACCATAGCAATCTAAAAATTGATTCATTGGTAAAGAAACCCTTATTGATGAAGTCATTTGATTTTCCTAAACCAGGAAAGAATTAATAAAGAACAGTTCCATAAGATACTTGGAAGGAAATTTATTTTTCCCTTTTATGCTCACCTTACGTACTACTAATTTATATATTTTTGTGCATAATCATTTTAACTGAGTAGTCGTGCCTCAAAGTATACCCTATTTTCTCTGACTTGCATTTTGTTGAATGACATAACAGGTCACAGCTATTTTCCATATAACCTCAAATGACAAAAAACAAATTCCCCACAGCAACACATCAATTATTCTGAAAGAATGATTACATTCTTCCTGACTGCTTTTAAGTTTTGTGGTATGCAAAAGTTGACTATCAAGGTTAACTTCAGCTGTAACAGAAATTAAAAAAAAGAACAAAATTTGATTACAAATTGCAGGTTCAGTAGAATGTGTGTATAACTTTGAATGCATTAAGAGTATGCCACACAATAAAATGCTAGCAGTGGTGGTTTTGCATTATGTTAGTTTATTAAAGTAATGGTCATTTTCACCATGTCAAAATAGCTGGCTTCTGCAATTAAAGATTACCTGTTTTTTCCTATGTCCCACTGTTTCATGCTTGTGTGTGCCCATGCACGTGCATGAAATATCTTTCCCTTTCACAGCATGTCCATTTTTGGCAAAGATGTTGGAAAGAAGAGACAGAATGAATCAAGCTGTTGGATATTCAGGTGTTCTTTTATTCCTAGTTGCTGTTCTCATCCTAGCTTCAAGCTGCTCATTACCTTTTTGTCTTCTTTTGCGTTAATGCCATGTTCAATAAACAGTTTGGGGAAGATTCTGACGATGTCTTCTCATTGTGGAATACGGAAGAAGGAATTATTTACCATTTTAAGGCTGGTTCAGAATGCCATTAAAAGGTAATTGCTAAAATTCAGTGTTTTCAATCAGCATACTCTCAGTAATTTGCATCCTTGAATTTTTCAAAAGACCTGGTCAAGTATCTCCCTGTATTGTTAATTTTCATTTTAAAAAAGTCTTACAGAAAACCAAGAATTCTAAAAAACTGGAGGAAAGCTAATATATCAATAGCGTAAAAAGGTAAATGGGACGACCTGAATAATTACTGGGTTGTCAGTGTGACATTGATCTAGGCAACATAATGGAATGTCTTAGATGGGATTTAATTAATAAAGAATTACATAAATAATTAATTCAAATGAACAGTGACTATGGAAATTGTGCCTTTCAAGCAATCTTGACACTTTTTTTGTTGATTTGTGTTTAGTTGGTTGTTAAAGACAACAGTACTCAGAATTTTCTGTAAAATAAGTTCTTCCCCTTGGTCTCACATTATCTTACATTTTCATCAGCAATGTGGAATAAAATACTATCACTAATCCAGTTTCCAGAAGAAAAGATGTAGGTGAGAGTGAGTAAAAAGTACCTTGCATACAATAATCTGGATTGTCTTTTTAAATTCCTAGTAGACTGAGTTTCTGTGTGAGCAAGTGTAAAGTCATTTAAGTGGAAAATCTGTAGATCTTATTTAAAAGATTTTGGTTTGGGATTCTGAAAAAAAAATTGGGACTGTGGTAAATAGAGGGCTAATCTTGAGCTCCTAATGGGAGCTCAAGGGGCTGACATGGGAGCACAGAGGACTTACAATTTGAGAATGCAAAAACAGTGGAGTTTTGAACAATAGGTGTATTATCTGTGTTGGTTTTGCTATCTGTTTCTCCATACACTATGTGTTTCCAAATAATAGAGAATTCCTTGATGTTCCAATTGAAGAAAGATGTGGAAAAAATGTGGTTTTTTAGTGTTGAAAATAATTAAAGGATTGGGCAGCATACCTTATAATGGAAGAGTCTTTAAACTGAAACTGCAAGTTAAAAGGAAATGGCTTGTTCATAATCTAGAATAATCAATATGGGAAAGAGGAACTTCAGAATAGAGGTTTTTCAATAAAGCAGACAAGGAGAAAATAGCATTCACTGGATAAAAGCTAAAGCTAGGGAACATCAGCTCCAAATGGAAGGCACACTTTCAATAGGGGCTCTAAATGGAACTTTCTCGTAGCAGTAGCAAATTTTCTATCAGTGGAGAACAGAAATGGAGATTGGCAGCTTTTCTAAAAGGCTTCTTCTGGTTCAAAGAGGCATTAATTCAGTAGAGTCCTGTTATGTAGGATAGGAGGCCAGAAAAGATGGTCAGAGTGATCCCATTTAGCTTTATTATCCCATTTAGCTTTATTATCTACATATCTGTTAGGAGCATGCAACTTTAATGCTACTGTACAATGTAAGAATGCCATCTCTACACATGCACATTTCTCTTATTTTGGCTAAAGGAAAAAAAATGGCATCTACTCTGTTCCTCAATATCAGAAGGTTGGAAGCTTTGTGTGTCCTTTTCCCAAACTGAGTATTATTCTTCCTGTGTGCTTTCCCTTTCCTAGCCAAGAACACTCAATTTGCCTTAAATTAGACTGATATTCTGTATAATGCACTGAGGACCACGTAATTTAGAGGAATGTAGGTTTTTGCCTATGTTACAATACAATCCTATGTAAATAAACTTCCTTATTACTCCTGTTCTGATTGTCCACTCTGACTCAGTGGCTGAAATTGGCTGCTCAGTAGGTAACTTCTAGGTAGGTAACTTCTAGGCTACTCAGTAGGTAACTCAGTAGGTAGCTTTTTGCCAGGCTGTGTACGTGCAGGGTATGTTGTTGAGGAATCACTCACTATGACACATTAAATTACAGTTATCTGCTTAGTTTACTTCTACCCCTCAAGGTTAGTGGTGAGTGACTTCACCCAATGTAACAGTGTGATCAGTGTTTGCTGGAGGTGACCAAAATAATCCAACATGCTGATCACTCATGCAAGTTCTGTTAAGGTGTCCTGCAGCGTGTGATGAGGGCTTTGGCAAGTGTCACCCTTGTTACGCCCTGAGAGGTATCCTGAGGAAGCAACTAAAATAAATCTCAACTGTGGGGGTGTCCTCAGCTTTACCCAGTCACAAAGTAAAACACCTAACACTCAGAAACAATTGCTTGGGATTCATTCACTCAGCTGAGTACATTGGAAGTTAAATTTCAGTCTGACAAGCTCTGCTGAGCTCATGCTGTTCCTGGGAGAAATGACAGAGGTAGTCAGTGAAAGCAGTCCAGTGGCCACAGCAGGAGTGTGAGATGGTGTGGATCTGGATCCACACAGAAAAGAAAGCTGCCGTTTTTTGTTGTGAAGCTCAGCTGGAAGAAAGTTAGAGAGCCTTGCCAAAACTGCACCTTGCATTTGGGCTGGCTGAGCTGGCTGGCAGCCTAGGTAGTGTTTGCTCTATTTCTTAGGTTGTGGTATCAGCTTTGTATGCCTGCTATGCAGTGTGAATTGTACATATGTCAGGTTTCAAAGGATCCTTAGTAAGTCCCCCCTATTCAAATGTCTGGCAATTCACGTTATGATCTCTTTTAATTGAGGCAGAACAGCCACATGAATTGTTACAACTGAAAGTAAGTGTAAAAAGCAAACAAGCAGCATTCAGAAGGCAAACAAATGCATTCATCCAGAAAGTATGGATTTTTACAGGTGTTCAATGCTTCTATGCTGTCCTGAAATGCCTCTCAGCTTTAGAAAGAGGTCATTTTGTTTTAAAGGCGGTAATTCCTTTCATCATTCACTTTTGTCTGTCCTTTCTCGAAACAGAGGGGGACAATCTGTCTTTCCTGAACTCCTAGGCCTTATTTGTTTAAGTATATAGGACTGGAGCTTGTCAATAACTTCCATGTGGTATCATATATCATACCTTCAGATGAAGCTATACATTATATTTAAATTTTGTGGCCACCAAGAAAATTCTCACTTGAAATCTATAATTCATTGAATTGCTACAGGTCTTACAAAGCCCCTGAACAATTAAGTAGTACTAACCTGCACTCCCTCCAGGCTCGTCAGTTTTCTTGACTGATGATGTGGCACTGTGTCCTCCACACATGAAGGCAAGATGTAAGACTTTTTCTTGAGAATTAGCAAGCTGATGGAGCTGTTATTAGAAAAGGAGAGATCATTAACCACTCCAGAGACCAATATGTCTTTCCATTTGTCCACGAAATCTAATGTTGTCCAAGGGCATACACAGGCTTATACAAGACAATAACTACATGACTCTGAGCCAACTTCAGATAACAGTAATTTTGACCATTTCTAACGTAACAGTGGACAAAAGCAATTGTAGGTTTATCAAAACTAGTTTTTAGTTCCTTCCTTCCTTCCTTCCTTCCTTCCTTCCTTCCTTCCTTCCTTCCTTCCTTCCTTCCTTCCTTTCCTTCCTTCCTTCGTCTCTCCCTCCCTCCCTTCCTCCCTCCCTTCCTTCCTTCCTTCATCTTCTTATTGCTATTTATTAAAATTGTGATTGAGAAAGTTCATTCTAACAGATACCCCTAGTGACTTTGAAAGTGTCTGGGGAGAGAGTGTATAGTCATTAAAAATATTGTGTGTAATGGCAAAGTGTATCCAAATCTCTTGAACTAGTGCTGATGCTGTCAGAGAGGAGAGGGTGTAAAAGATATAACATGAAAAGATCATGTGCACTAATATCCCACCTAATATTCAGGTATGTTTTCATCAGCTGAAAACTCATTTTGGACCCAAAGTCTTTTGACATCAATAAAAAGGCTCTGATTGCTTCTAGTAAGTTTAGGAGAGAATAATTTACCTAACTGACCTAAAATATTCACTAGATTTAATGATAATAATGGAAGTCTTATGACCCTCAGTTCATGTCCTTTCCATATGCTGAAGCTTACAACTGTAATGCTGCAATGAACTAGCATTATCTATGCTTAAGTAGCATGAACATTGACCACCTGATCTTCCTTTAATTTTTCAGTTAACCTACCACTTTTAGTTCACTAGCTTTTAGGTTAACAAAAACAGATGCCACTGAGTACTATTGAATGTCCTTTGAAAATTAGATTATAGAATCATAGAATTGAATCATAGAATCATTTATGTTGGGAAAGACTCTTAAGATCATCGAGTCCAACCATTAACTTAACACTACGAAGTCCACTGCAAAGCATTATAATGCAGTATTTCCAATGTTACAACTATGTTTGGAGTGAACCAACTGATGAGTTGTTACTTCATTTCTTGTGGGCTCCGACAAGTTTTTCACAATACTTCCTGTCATGCTGGTTAAATGTCTTTTATTTAAAAATATTCATGCATTTATTTTCTTGGACTTGTAAAAACAATGTTTTTATAGTGATGTCTTTCTTGAATAACAAACTTTTAATATTACATTTTCCAAGTCTATGTCTTTAAAAATACTCAATTAAAGGGCAGTCTGGGAATATGAATCTTGTTCTACGTGAATTTTCTTTAAATATAAATTGAAAGATTGACTGTGATTTCTTTTAAGAAACAGGTGGAGTTTTTTAATTACTCTACTACAAAATCTATTCTTAAAAAAATTACTGTTTTACAAAACACAGGCATTTATAGGATGACTGTAAATATTATGAGGTAATAACCCTACAGAAATCTGATATAACTTTATCGTTATTCATATCAGCTAACAAGGAGGAGAAAACAAAAACCAAAATTTTAGCAGTCAGTCTTGCTCTGCCTGAGGGACTTGTTAGCTGATAAAGTGTTATCACCAGATAACTCCAGAATTACTTCATAAACACCTATCAAAATTCATGAACTAAAATTAACATGACTTTTAAGTATCAGCTGATCAGACCAGAAGATTCTTATTTTATCATACATAACATATCCAAGATTAAATACAGTTAAAACAAGCAGTGTAGTGGCTCCAGACATTTCTCTACTAGTTGTAGTACTGATCTTTTCACATAGAAGGGCTTGAGTCCAAATTCCTCAGCTTCCAGAAAGGTCAAAAATACATACAACAATATCCAGAGTCTGTGATGATTTTGTGAATACAAACCCGAGTCAGAAGCTAAAATAGAAGTAAAGCAAGTCCAGCTTCTCTCCCACCGTAGTACAAGAGTGCCAGAAAGGAAAGCACTAGTTGTCTTATGGAAAAAATATTGTCTCTCATAGTGTTTGCATGTAAATCTGAATGTATGGAAACATAATTGGTGTATGATTCAGATGCAGATATGCTTTGGATATTCTTCAGAATGAAATATCTTGTTGGGTAGAAAATCAGTAAGTAGACCAAATGAACTGGAGGTGCTTAGTGAACTGTGGAAAGGGGCTTAGTGAGGGCATTGTGGTACAGGCTAAGTGGTGGTTCTTCTACAATTTCTTATGATAATACTAATTTCTATTTCCATATTAATGAATGGATCTTTGAAAAGACGAGGTGTGGAGGGTGTGTTATTATGAAACCTACAATGGGTTTCATATTGTGCAGTCAAATCCTCATGTAACCTGAAACTCTCACAGTTCTGAAAGTCTTCAGATAGATTAGATCTCTAATTAGACAAACCCAAACTTAATTTGCTATTGAAAACAAACATATAATTTTAAAGAAAGTAGTAAATATTTCATCTGTTTCAAGTTTATGGTATAATGGCTTACTAGTATATCACTGCATATTACACAACTGTAATATAAAACGGGAGATTAAACTTATGCTCCGTTTATAGTAGGTAATAGCTTGGAATGGCAGATATTCACTCATTAGCCAAAATGAGGAAAAACTGAAGGCTGTAAATTAAATATGTGATGAAGAAACTGTATTTGTAGTTTTTCCAAGGGAAGTGGGAGGAGGTGTTATTCTGACTATAATGACATAATTCAAAATGAATTCCTAGAAAAAACACTTAATTCATTCAAAATCTGGAAGTGAAGTTTAGCCACTTTACACCAATGTACCAACATAGTCCAACAGTACCGAATTCAGTTTATCACAAAAAGTTTGTTTTGATACCTCAAAAGCTAAGTTTGTCCAAGCTTGCTGCAACCAGATTGACCAAGTAGTATATATGGATGCAGTACGGGAAAGAACAACTGGTTTGGGAACAGCTTTTATGCTATCAGGATTTGTATTTCCATCTGTTGGGAATGGATTCAAATCCATTTGGCTTTGTAAACATGTAGTTGATAATAGTTCATGTTGGAATCTGAATTTACAGGAAGTACTTAAATTGTTAATTATGGGGTGGAGAACTTAAGGCTGCAGCAGGAACAGAAAGTTGATACTGTTTTCTGGTCTTACCAACAAACACAGAAGCAGACATTTCATTTTAGCATTTTGGTTATGGAAATCATAAAGAGCAAACACTCTTGTTTTATCAGGCAGTCCTGTGTTCTTCCTTTGGCTGGCAACACGATCCGGCTTTTGTGAACAGGGGTGTGAATGAGATATTAAGTTTGGGTAACCAGGAAATGCTATCAGTCAGTTTCCCAATTGTCTGCTAGGAATCATCTCAAGGAAGCAGGCAGTAGAAAGGAACTCTGCTGAGATTTATTTAGTAAAGTTCCTGCATCATTAACTGCTTAATCTGAGCAATGACAAATAACAGAGAGAGCTGATCAACGAGCTAGTTCTTGAGTATCCCTTGAGAACTATTAGATTATTGAGGTTTTTCTTCCTGATATAGGTGGTTTCCATAAGTCTTAGAGGAGCTGTCTATAGTTTCCCGATCTGGAGAGATATTTTTGCAAATTTAGCTAGCAAATTTGTGGGATTGCAGCCTAGGACATTCAGATAGTGCATAAGTATTTCAGAAGTCAATTGCTTGAGTAATCCTTTCTCTTCAGACTCAGAAAATAAAACAAGTCTCTCAGCTTCATTCTGTTCATCTAATAACTGCCCTCAAAGAGTTTTAAACTTAGAAAAATCACGTCCAACAAAGCTTTGACTGCTGTTTCATCCCTGAGAACATACTTGACTACGGGTTTTTTGAGGACTCAACTCTTGTTTCTGTGTTTAGAAACTGTAGTACTTGGATAAGGAAGATAATCAGTCTATGTGGCTTTTCCTTTGATATGAATTACAGTATACAATGTACAATGTAGCTGCAGCATAGCTGTGAAGAGATGAATCAGCTGCAGGACTGCCGACAAGGACAAATCACATACCATACTGTGAGAGCAAATTGTGGGAAAACCACACGCGCTTATGTTAACTGACATGTTGATGAATCCAAATTATCCTCAGCAGCCCTGAATAGTGTCATGGTCAGTATCACATTAGTCAACTTGGCTCTTGGCAGCTGTGATGCAGTTCAGTGTTGTAGCAAGTAGAGCCAGTACAGGAAGTGAGCCTCGCCTTGCTCCAGAGCAAGTCTTCTGAGCTTTCTAAGAGATGTCCAACCTGGGCAGTGTGATGCAAAATATCAGAAAAGGGATGTATAAAAGCAGTGTGACACATGAAAGTAATCTACTGCGCTCCTGAAAAAGGGAACAGAAGAGGGGTCTTGCAGTCTTGCATGGAGGAGGTTCAATTTCTGTTCTATCAGTCTACATTTGCATTTAATTTCCATTGCTTCAAAATGAATAAGGGTTTGAAAGTCAATAATAGAAAAGGATGACATTCTTTATTAACATTTCAACATACACACTAGATCTACAACACTGAAAAGAAAGAATTTGTTAAATAATTTTCTTCAGCATAAGTGAATTCAGTATTCCAATTGCTTATCCAAATGTAAATCCATGTGGGCGTTGATCAAATACTCTTTATAAAGTACATAATTAATATTAATCTTAAATTATTTCCTGACAGAGTTTTTTCTGTGAGGGCAAAATGGCCTATTTGGGAGTACTAATATTACCAGCAAAAAAAAGCAGGGGAGGATCATGAATTAAACTTACACATGCAGTACTGTATATTTGTAACAGGAATATGATTGCTTTGATTTAGTCAAACTATAAAATTAACTTTTATCTAAATATTCTGTTTCCCCAGATGCTTCAGAAAGCTAGTATTGATTTGTCTTATGGATGGATGAAAGTCATCATCACAGCTATGACAACTTGGGAAAACCTATGTGACGCATGTAATTAAAATCTGACTCAGATGTAAGGTGAGAAAGCATTATGGTAACACAAAATATTAACTTTTGAAAAAAACAATCCCTTCATGGTGAGTTGAGAAGGACCAAGTGTGGCTTGTTTCTGCTAGTACATAGAGTGCTGTGGCTTTTAAAAATTTTAAGGTCCACTGCTTTGTGAGGTGGTGCTCTGCCTCGATTTTGGTCAAGTTGTAATTGGGCAGATGCCTGCAACAATTGAGGAGATACAAAATAAGAACAGGCTTCAAGATTTTGGTGAAGAAAGCTGAACATTGAGAATGACGTTTTTCTGACAGCATTGTGTAAAATATTAGTTACACTCAGGTTAAGATCTGATGGCACCAAAGCAATTTGTGAAATACTCTCTGATGTTCAGCTTTACTGTTTTTGTTGTCATAAGCAATTACTTGAAGGGCATTCAAAAATTTTGAGGAACTGAAATATTTTGTTGTCACAAGGACTTTTTTAAAGCATAGGTCTTTCTAAAATTTTGATTTCCTTTGACAGCTTGCTTTTTGTATTAAAACTTTGAATGTTAATCAAAAAAAGCAGTAACTTTAGAGGCTTAAGGTCTTTTACTGATTTCACCTTAACAGAGTGATTTAAGTTTCAGATCAAATGAAATGTTTTTGAACCTTTGCCCCTTTGCCTTCCAAAATATTATTTTACTTTCCAAAAAAACTGGGTTTTTATCATTAGGATACAACTTGTGTTCTCAGTGAAGCAAGAAATTATCATTTACTCAGCTGTCTTAGTGTCTTCCTCCTTTCATTTCTTTGATGATAGTCTCCTCTGTCTTTCTGGATGTGATCCAAAATTTTGGCTATACTTTCAAATTCTGGACCTGCATTTGGGTTAAACTGGAAACTTTTTCCAGTGAACTTTGTACCCTTTGGGAATCAACAGATCAAGACACAGCAGTTCTGGTTCAAATTCCCTGACAAATAGCCAGGAATTGTGGGAGTCAGTTTCATAAAAAACACACTCATCATTTCTGGACACCACTAGATGTCTAATTACAGTAGACATAAGTTGAAAGATGTACCAGAATTTATTTGTCTATAAATGTTAGTCACTAAAATTGTCCTTTTTTGTAGTGGTAGCAGGTGTTCAATTCCTTCAGAAGCTTTGGAAAATCCTGGTCAGAATTAACACTATATTTCTCTATTGATATTTTTAATCTTGCCACCTCGCTTATTTCATGTACTCTCTAACTTCTTGTCTATTTTATCTTTTTAGGTGTAAGCTGTCTTTCATAGCAGAGATTCTGTCTCCTTCTTACACCTTTCTTTTCATTATTAGGACAGTTGTAACCACTGAGACTTCATTTGGGCTGTCACTTTATTTACTTATGAACTGTTACATTTTGTGAACAGGCTGAACTCTGAACACAAAAGAGCGAACTGTTTTATCATTTCTGTACTAGTGACACTGTTACTTAAAAAAAATGGAATCCAAAGTTTCAGGTACTCTTGCATGTTTGGAAGTGACCTTTGCACATCTTTTTTTAATTTATTTTATAAAATCCTAGTTTGAATAAAAGCACACGTAGAATATGTAACTACTTGGAATACTTTAGTTATAAAGAATTGTCCAAGTACTTGTGGTATTGCCTAAAGTCATCAAATTGTACATGACAGTCAGCCATTTCAAAATATGACATACTTGATCTCCCGAAAGGCGAAATTTTGTTTACAGATACAGAAGGGAAACCTTTGTGGGTTTGTGTCATTTCTTTAGTTTAGTTCATATGAGACTTTTACATGTTTTAGCTTATTATGCATCTGTCCCATCACGAAGTACCATTTATTGAATCATAGTAATGATACTTGGTGCATCAAAGTTTTGGGTTTCTCAAAGCATGCTTGCTATTTATATATATTCTACAGATTTCAGATCATATAAATTTGGAAAAGAGCACAAATGTATTTTCTATATTTTGATCCACTTTATGGAAAGAATATTATTTAACACATTTGGGCAATACATGGCCACTTACTATTCTATTCAGGCATGTACATATACTTAACTACATTTCTATGAGTAATGCAAAAATCTTCTCTGAGGTTAAGATATGCCAAAGAAAAATTATGCTACCTGTTGTCACTCATTTAGATAACTGATGTTAGTCAGCTATTATGGAAGGTTAATGTCATCTGATTACCTTTCATGTTAGGTATAGAAAAAGTAGTCCAAGGCAGATTTAATTCTTCATTGCCAGCTTTCCTTATTGAAATTGTCTATATTGTTTGGACATGCAATATTGCCATAATAACCACTGAAATCAGTTTCTCAATGTATACACACGTAGAATTTCAGCTAAAATCAATGGGTCTTCGTCTTACAGTCATGAAGTACAAAGCCATTTTGCTGAAAGCTAGGCATTTCTCTGTAAATTATGTTTTGCTTTGTATTACTTTTTCCTTCTGATTATCCTACATTGTTTCAGTGGTCTCTGGACCTAGTAGCAGGTATCCCTCAGGTGAGATAGATTGCAATTCCAATAGTCTATTGCTATTTGTCAATATAGCTTTAGAGAGTGGGAAGAACAAAACAGTGAGTACAGTTCCATTTGAAACTGGGAAGTGTTTTCCTAAAGACCTAAATTTTTTTGCATACAGAAATGCTAGTTACCATCAGTGTCCACATTTGTTTTGATGTAAGAGATGTGTCTACTGTATTTACAGCTACCAGTACCCATTAAAAAGTACAAGTTTCTGTAGAAAGGGCCAGCAGGCCCAACTCATTTTAAAGATCTCCTTTGTAACAAAAACTACCTGAAATAATTAAAACAATGAAGCTGCCTTAATTTTTCTTTGCTAATCATGTAATAGTAATAGAAAATACATACCATTTTCTGTATGTACAGTAGAAAATGAGTATTTTAATACACTGTATTTGCTGTCTCCCAGTTGTTTTGTCCCTGTTTCTACCTATGCTTTACCTCCAGACTCTGTTTTTCTGTGGAGGAGGAAGAGGGAATCAAAAAACCTTCAGTTTTCTCTGGCTTAGGGGACTCTTTAAATCCCTTTGACTCTTTCTCATAGACTCTAGAAAAGAGAATGAAGCTTCTTCTAACTTTCCATTCAGGGTTGGAGGTCTGCCTAAACAAATAAAGTCACTTGGCGAATGGTAAGGATCAATGACCAATAAAACCATTCTGATCCAATTACTGTGGCAGAATCTTCAGCAGGCAGATAGTTACAACATATGTGTGTATGTGCACGTACATGTATATAGAAACATTTACACAGACATGTATCTGTGTGAACTTTTAATGAGAGGAATAGCAAACTGAATTGCAAGGTTTTGCTTTTGTTCCTAATGATATGGTAACTATCTCTGCACTTAACTGACAAAGTACTCTAAGATGGCATCCAGTTGCCTAAACATAGGAGTCTATAGTCATTTGAAAAACTCTAAATTATCCTGTCTGTCCTCCAGAAGCCACTCACCAGCAATGCAGGTCTCCTAGGTCCTGTGTCGTATGTGCGAACCTTGCTGATCTGTCTGAATACAGCCTCTGAAATGGCACTGGGATACCTCTTTGAGGCAACCAAATTTCAGTCTAATCTTTTCCACAAAGTAATAGTTTCAATAGCATATACACATTGAGAAGGTTTGTGCCATTCAAATGGAAAGTGAATTTGACTGCTCAATACATTTACCTATGCTGATTTCTAAGATTTATCCCTTCTATTACTCTATGACAAAGCTACTTGTAAGAAAATAGTGTCAGATGAGAGAATATAGCCCTTTGTTGGCATACTTAACTTGCCTGTCAATTAGTTGTGCTAGCTTAAGTTTGTCCAGACGCAGGCCTCCGTCTTAGCATTTTACCTTTTATTGCTGCTCAGGAGGACAAACCTGTGGATGGAAAGGCAGGAACAAGTGGGAAACTAGCTCAGGTGCCTGCGCAGGATCACACTGGCACCCATGCATTCCTGCACACAGAACGAAGCGGTTGAATCGCCATTCCTGGAGGTATTTAAAAGAAGTGTAGATGTGGTGCTTCGGGACATGGTTCAATGGTGATTTTGGCAGTGTTAGGTTAATGGTTCAACTCAATGACCTTAAAGGTACCGTCCAACCTAGATAATTCTATGATTCTATAATTCTCCCTTCCCATTCTGTGCCAAATGCCCAGGTCGCCAAGAGGAGGAGTGGCTGAAGGATTCTGCTCCTGATCTGACATGACAGGGGAGATAGGGGACCTAAGTGAATGGGCACCAGCGTTGGCTTCCTTCCACAGTCATGTTGGCAGCTACCTGGTGCCAGTGAGAGTGGCAGCGCACCATGTGTCACTTGCACGTAACAAGGAAGGAAGCAAAAGGCACAGCGTGACTGAATTCGCTCCTTGGGCAACAGCTGGTGTGTTACCCTACGCACAGCGCACATGACAACATACACCACTACCATGACCCCGCTCCCTGCTGAGCTGCGTCAGACCCTGCTGATCAGCACTAAAACAGTTGTGCTTTATGTGCAACTTCTGTTCCTTTGGCTGCCTTTGTTTTATTTTTGTGTGTAAGCTCAATTTTTGCTCCCCTCAGTGCCTTTTTGTTTTGCTTCACTAAGAAGATAAAGTAAAATAAGTAGCTGTATCTACTTCTGGTTTATGCTGCCTTGAACACCAGCTCCTTGCGGATGCTGCACCCTGTGCTGGGATTTTGGCAGGGTGCAGATGAAGGCAGAGGGCCATCTCTCGGTGGGTACCTCGGAGTTCCTCAGCTGCAGCCAGATATCTGGCCCAGGGTGTTTTATAGCCAGTGATATGCCTCCTTACTGAGTTGCATTTGCTGACACAGCTCACAAATTCCCCCTGAAAGAGAGGCCCTGTTACTGTATGAGACGGTAAAACAGTATTTATTGTGGCCACTGCTCCGATGGGCTTGATCATAGCTTGAGCACCTAGCTTTGGACTAAAATAAATAGTCTGTGCAGCAGGTTTCCATGGTCTGCTGAACCGTCATGTAGAAAAATCAGAATTGCTTTGACGAGTGCTGGTAAATAGCATGTGTTTAGACTGACTTAGCCTGTTTTTTAGCAATTTAAAAATACTACTAATGCTGCCAAGCTGTCTTTAGAAGGTACTTACAGGGGGCTCAGGACAAGACTGATGGGAATAAATTAACTTTCTGCATCCTGAAGCTGAGTCTGGAGCTGCATCATCTTGTTTGGCAGTTTTGTTCACCATCCAGAGCTGTGCTCTGGCCTCAGGTTATGGGTGATGGGAGAGCCCAAACCTAGGAAAGTGTATTATGGTGTTAAAAGAAGGAGTAACTCAAAACCTGATGCACAAATCAGTAAGTTGGGCAATGTAATAATTCTATTAGGCAGGAGAAAAGAGGGTTGGACTTGAGGATTCTGGTATTTGTTATGTGTGTTATATGCAGTTATTACGTACAGTTATTATGGCATTGAGGCATTGTTCAAAGTACATTTTTAACAGATAAGATGAAGAAAGGTCAGTGTTATTCTCAGAACTGTAATAGGAATTTTTATTAATAAACGTGAGGAAATAATTTACAAAATAGTACTTTCATAATAATAAGATAATGAAAGATAATAATATCTGCTTCAGTAAGTCTTCTTTTACTCACTAAACTCAGTCCACAGAATAAGATTGAAGGCAATGAAATTCCACAAAAGTAATGAGACACCCCAGTATCAGCTGTTCAAATTCTGCCTGGAAGCCGTGTTGTTGCTGTTCAGCTTCGGGAAATTATTGCCAAAGTCACTGGAAGAAAACAGATGAACTCCTTCTTGGGATGGAAGCCAAGTTGAATGTTATTCTAAAAAAGTTCTTATGTTGTGTCAGTGTATCAGGGAAAATTTTCACCCACCCTTCCTTTATGGTGCTTACGATTACGAATGTACAGGGTTTCACCATGTTTCTTTCTTCTGCCTTTCTGGATGAAAATCTGAAAACTTTTGCATGAGTGTCTTAGAAAGTAACATAGGGGAAGGCATCAATTAATGAAGGTGGAAGCATGTGAAGTTATTTAAAGCAGAAGCAGTGCAAACAGAAAGCCTGTGCTCACTGAAATGTCCCAGTCATGAAAGACAGTGTCTCTAGAACAAATTTCTTAAAATTGAAAAGGGACATAAGTATAAGCTCAGAAAAAGCTTATCCTGTAGCTTTGAAGGTCTGAGGTTTTGATGAGACAGCTATGAAAAAATACAGCCACCAATGGGTGTAGTGTTTAAATAAATTCTAGTGTGGGCATATGTACCATCCAAAAAAAGCCGTTTGTAAATATACTTTAAATCAGTTAGCTTAATGGAATTAGCTATAACTGTAAAGTGTATAAGTGACTATAAGATCAGTTAACTACTGAAAGCTGCTTCTGCTGTAGAATTATTTTTAAATGTAATTCTATCGAGAGTCTATCAGCAAACTGTTTTAAGAGGCACACTTTTTCTCTGGAGAAGTGTTGTACTGCACAGAACCTAAGAAATAGTTGGCATGGTTCCCTGTACTATTGAAGTAGGGGTACAGAGTATCTATGCTATTTTCTGTATGCCTCCCACCTAAGCGTTGACTAGAATACACTAGGCAAAAATCCTCGCTCTTGTCTGTATTTATATGGTCAACATGAAAAATATACAGAAGGAAAACACAGATTTTAAAGTTCTTGAAGAATGCCAAAAGACGAGAGAACATAAAACTTTATAGCCTAGAAAAGAGAATTCTCATGGCGAGGGAAGGGGTGGATGAGGGATGGCATGATGATAGCTTAAAAATGTCTTCAAAGTAATTGTACAAATAAAAGAAAATTTCTTAGGCCCAAAAAAGGAAGAGCAAGCAATGCAAGTTTGGACTCCAAGTATTCAAGCAAGGCAACTGAGCAACAAAGAGGTCTGGCAGAGGGCAGGCTGGGGAACTAGAAATTCTAAGGAAAAAGATAATGCTGATGGGACCTGCTGGTGGCATTGTCCTGGAAACTCTAGTGTGACCAAATGTGTGTTTTCTGGCTCTGTTTCCTGTGAAGCATATCCTTATACTTCCTCCACAGCTACAAAAAAAGCTTGTCTGCTGTGGGACTGCTGCAATGGTATCACTGTGGGAAGAGTGTAGGAGTCTTTTTATCTATTTATACCCATTTTACGTATGCAGTATTAGTAGAGGTGTTTGGGTAAAGCTCAGTATTTCTGGTTATAAGTAACTCAAGCACTTAGCTGTGTCTTTAGGTACCTTAAAAACTGGGGGGGGAGAGAGGAAAGAGAAGTATTTTTGAAGAAGCCTAAATCTCTGCTTTTCTATAACTTGTGAAAGGGAGAATGTACATTTAATGATTTATCAGCACAGTATGTAAACTGCCCGTGTAACAGGAAAAATAAATAACATCTTTAATTACTCAGATCGCATAATAATTCTTATATGTACACATTTTCATAAAGTGTTGCAGTAGTTTGCAAGCTATATTTATTGCTCCCTAGATTCACTCTGTTCTTTCACTGAAATTTAAATGATTGTAGGTATGATCTGGCACTGTGTCCAAAATCACCTTATCAATATCAATGTCCTGGCAGAGAGCAATTTATGGTATAGTTAGTGATGTTCACTGACTCTCATGTTTATCCCAGCCTAGAAACCTAGCAGAGGCTGCCAGTTCTTGAAAACTGGCAGATGTTCCTGGGACATGAGAAAGTGTGATGACAGAAATGGGCTGGGCCTCCTGAAGTAGTTTACCTAGAACAAATGTATAGCCAGTGTGTAGTCTTCAGGCAGTGGCAGTTTCCAACAGTGGAAACTCTAATGGGAAAAATCTGTCTCCTGTTTCAAAATAATAAAGCCACACCTCCTCCAGACTTCTTCCAGCAACACTTCCAGGAGCAACCCCTACACTAACTCTAGTACAGTGGGTGGTTCTGTTCAAGTGAACCTTTTACTGTGTACCATTTGTTTTCAGCACAGTGAATCATATTTGCATAACGCTTGACTAACTTACTATCAAACTACTATCTTGATATGACTCCATACTGTATAAGCGGCTTACTCCTCTATCTGTCTAGTGCAGTAGTACAATGAAAGTATTGATGGGAAGAGTCTTGTCTCTCACAGCATTGTGCTATGCTAATACAATGGCACAGAAACTTGCTAAGACACTTTAAGGTATTAAAATATTAATATTTAATATTGATATACAGAATATATGAATGTTAATCTTGCCCATTGTAGTTCCTATATGCTGCCTTGGGGCATTAGGAAATAGTGTGTTTCTCATTAATCCAAGACTTGTACCCCATAAGCACATGTGCATTGGCCTGATAAGGTTAAAAAGTATGTTTTGCCATGTAAACATATTAGAATTCTAAACTATGTCGAATTACTCCCAGCTTTGAGGCTTTGATACTAACTTATTGACTTTTCTCACTGTTTGAAGAATAATTCTCCTCTTATTGACTCCACTGGAATTTATTAGCGATTTCTAGAACACTTTAAAAGTCTGTAAATCTGAGTTATTCATTGTGGCTTTGCTCTATTTGTAGAAACAGCAGCCTATGCTTTGCCCTTTACATTAACACAACCAAACAATACTTTTGGTGTGTCAGCCTCCCCATATCATAGGGTTCTTCTGGCCTGTGATCAGGTGCATACCTAGTCATATGAGAACTAGCAAGACGTCTGTAAAGATCTGAGGGAAGAAAACAGTTCTGTATGTCCAGCGTTTGTCAGATGGGTACTACATATCTGACATAACTTTTCTTCATGGAATAGTCTAACTTTTTCTGAAAGTCTTAAATGAAATCATGGAATATTTAATGAATTTCTGAATGTAGCTGGAGAATGGTACATGTGCAAAAAAAGTTTTCCTGTAAAATTATTTGCAAACTTGGGACACCCGCTATAGCTGTGTATTAGCCACAGGATTAAATCTTCATCTCTTTCACATGTTTCCAAGGCAGCTTTTTCATAGAGAATCTCAGCACTCAATGTTTTTCCCTGCACACTAGCCAGCTGCTCAGAATTTCTGGTTATTTTGGTGAAAAAGCGTTCTGTGTCAGCTGAGAAATGTTTAAAATGAAGTTAGCCAAATGAAGTTAGGCTGGGAAATTGCAGATACCATATGGAAATTATATTCATATTATCATAGAATACACAGTATTAATAATGAAATGCAGATATATCATGAAATTGGCACATGAATAGATGCATAAAACAGGCATATATGTGCAGATCTGTTTAATACAAAATGACTTGTGTATGCATGTAATTAACATGAACGCAAAAGAACTTGTGTTGCAGTTAATATAGATACTAACTACAGAAGATGTTGCGTATATGAAGCTCTTGTTTGTTTAATACTGTGCCAGGCATAAATGATGCAAAGTTTGAATGACTTCTGGGTACCAATATGGGAAAAACTGTTAAATAGTAATAATGATTTACAGACACCTAGAGAACATACTTGCCTTGATGTAGGATATAGAGAACATTGAAGCAAAATCAGCAAAAATAATATCATTAGCTGGAGTATTCTGTGGCCAAAAAAAACCCCTGAACTTAACCAAGTTCAAAAGAAGACCAAAGGTGACCAAATATGCAGAAAAATTTAGCAGCAGAAGAAACGTCTTTATCAGTAAAGGAGAGCATACCATGGCTTTAAAAGTTAAAAGGAGTAAATAATAAAGAATATTTGGTAAACAATAACGGGCATTAACACTGCATTTTTAAAGAATATGAGGCAAATAGCCCTGTGATACTGTGTTGGTAAACTGGTTGGATTGAACACTAGTAGAGAAATTTCATTGATGTGGAAGCTTATTAATACATATAAAAAAATTTTGCAGATTACATGCCAAAGAGAGAACCAGCATAAATGATTGCTGAGAGGAGCCATCCTTTGGAAAGTGTTACAACTACTGATGACATTTATTAAGTACTGAAGGCATTTAAAAGAAAAAAAGAAATGTTTTACATATAATCTTGATTATTTTTTTTTTTAGGAAATCTGGAAAGGACATAAAACAGGTGGTTCTTCAGGGATGTGTCTCATTGTGAAGAGAATTTTGTAAATTGTGAAAAGAAACAGGTAAACACTAGCCTGATGAGACACAGGTCATATTCAGTCCCTGTGGAAATACCCTGGGGCCTGGGGCAGCCTTAGTAGAATCCTCTGATGAAGGCAGGAGTACATTTAGGATGTAGCATTAAATGTATCTGTTGGAAAAAGTGATGGTGAAGTCGAGGCAGGCATATACTCCCTCAAGCTCAAAGGACACAAGAATGAGATGAAGACATAAGCTGGCAGAAACCATCACAGATGTAGTTTTAAAGAACTGGAAAAGAAAGATTGATTGGAGAGTGTGAATGCATAAAATTCCAAAATTGTGGGGAAGGGAGGGACATGGGAGAAAAGACAAGGGTGGGACTTGGCTTTTCTTAAAAGTTTGCTCTGAGCACATATGCCTGTGAGGGTGGGACATTGGAGTGACTATAAAGAATATAGAAATGTAGTGATATCTCTTAAGTAAGAAAACCAAAACTCTCTGGTTGGCTCGAATGATAACCTGGTTTTTAAATGTGATTTAAAATGTGATAGAGACATGAAAATTCAAGGATTTATAAAGTTTTCTATCAAATCTGTGTTGCATTCATCAAAAGCAAGAAAATATAGGGTTTGAAGTGCTTTGTTTCAAAATAAAATATTTAGATTTTTCATTGCAAAATTCCTACTTTGTTTCAAAAGTACATATAATTCTAGAGGTAAAAGGAAAAGACCAAGCAAAGTTGATGTGGTAATTTCACCAAAATATTGTGGGGTACTGCCTATCAGCTGAGTGACTGGGATTCTATGCTCATTCTTAACTATATAATTGTGAGGCAGTGTAGTTTCAGTTAAATTTCAGTGGAAAAGACTTTAAGCTAAGTTGCATTTCATTGCAACTGAGAAAGGCAAGAATATATTGGTATATTTTGATAAATGAACTAAAATATCAGGAGTCTGCCCAATGTTAATCCCAATAGTAAAAGGGTAGCAAATTTTGCACAGCTCTGAATTTTTGTGATGATTTCTGCTTACTGTACAATTATATAAGGCCTCAGAAGAGAGGAACCACTTTTCAGCCATTTACTAGAGGAATAAATGTGTTTATAATTGTTTAGATATATTCAAATGAATGTTTTTTATACTCATCCAAAGCAAATACTTTCAGTAGGTAGGAGTGGCTGTAGGTCATATGACCCTTTATGAATTTTTAGTTACTCCTTAACAAAAAGAAAACCTTGCAGAAAAGAAGCAGGTTCCCAGAAGGCTGCCTGCTGGTGTGGGACAGCTGGCAAGTTTTTCACACCACAGTTATTCAGTAGCGTTGCTGCAACAATCCCCCAGTCCTCACCGCCTTCTCCCCACGTAGACATGTGGTCGTTCTAGAGACTTGCTTAACTTTCTTTTGCCATTTCAGAACTGTGAAATCTGTCCTCCTCTCCAGACTATTTAGAATGACACTTTTTAGTATTCTGCTAAAATGCTAGTCACCAAGATCTGAGTCCATTGTACGTTACACTGGGGCTGGTCAAGCAGGTAAAGAATTAGATGGGAAGAAAAATTATTTCCTACCTTTTTAGTCTCTCAAATGGCGATAACAAAATTCATATGCAACATAATATATAGTTTAAAATGTCTAGAAATTCTACTTTTCCACATTAGGTGGCCAACTACAAATCAGAACTGATTAGGTTCTTGGTACTTAGACTCAATATTTTTTTCAGTAAACTTAGTAATTATTCTACCCTGCCCTCTGGCTGGTAATCAAATTCACTGTCTTACAGCACTTGTTAAAAACTCCTACAAGATTCAACAGGTACTTGCTGGGCTATTTCATATATATCATAAATATTCCACATATATTTTCACAGATTTTTTTTTCTGAGATAGTGAAGGGAAGGTAGTCTTTGAAATAATATTCACACAAACTCTGAAATTATTAATTAAATAGAATGACATAACTGTGTGGAAATACACTGAAGTGGCAGTCAATCCCAACTGAGTTTAACTGCGAGACAGAGTGCAGGCAAGTGGCTCTCTGCAGCCTGCCATTTCTCCAAATCAGAGAGTCATAGAATAGTTTGGGTTGGAAGTTTGGGTTGGAGGGGACCTTTAAAGGTCAGCTAGTCCAGCCATCCCTGTAATAAGCAGAGACATCTTCAACAAGATCAGGTTGCTTTGAGTTACGTCCAGCCTGACCTTGAATGCTGGGCTGGTTCTGCAGTCTTAGTCTGTTATTTCCTCGCCAGCTCCGATTTCTTCCGTGATCTGTTTTTATACTACGAGAAAGCTGTTGGCACAAATATAGCTGTTTTTTCTTGTGATTTACCTGATGTCTGTTTCCTTATGAGTAGATCTTATGTGTAGAAAAAAAAGGTCACTTCTGTCATCTGATGGCTGAATGTTATGAAGGGTCCAATCCAAAATTCCTTCCCATATACCTAAAAAGTTATTTTTATATATTATACCTAAAAGGGTTATCATTGCCTTTATACTATTTAACTCACATGAATACCTGAGGGATGTTATTTCTTCTTCTGTAAGGAAATATCCTGAGTTTCCTCAGACCTCTGAAAGGAACTGTGCTGCATGCACACTCATGCAAACTTATGAAATCCTCTCACTTGGTTTGGTTTTGCAGACTTTGACCTATTTTTGAAGGAAAACTGAGATTTGGTGGAGTGAATATGAAGATGTATGAGATGTTTTTCACTCCTGATGCATTTTATTCTCATTTTCACCTGTCTTTGCCCTCCATATAGCTCACTTAGAATGATCTGTTCAGTAGAAGTTATTTTCTCAGGTAAACATCCCTGTATGTTTTTTTTCAGCTTGTTTTATTGCTTTTTTATTTTTTATTTGCTGGGTGTGAGAGGGGACGGCAGATGACTTTATCAAGCATATTCTCATATGTGTGGCAATTCCTGCATCCCTTCTTCCCTGTCCACTTTACTGAACCCTTCCACATAGAAATAAAGACATCATATTGCTGTTGTAGCAGTAATCTAAAGGACAAAAAAAATCCACACTACTGGTGCTAATTTTCATCTGGGGATGCGTGGTGATGAGGTATGTGCATTTGTTCCCTGCTTCATTCCTTTCAACCTGACACAGCTTGCTGCAGATGTTCCCTCTAGGTCTCACTTCTGGGGTAATTTCTCCAGACTTGGAATTTACCCTTTCGCATCTACTGCTATAAAGCTTATTTTGGACTCAGAGATTTTATAGTTGTGATTGTTAGTGATAGTTTCTTTAACTTCATAAGGCAACTATTCAACTGGTATCAATTAGTATTGTGTCTCTGACTTCAATAGATCTATATCGAGTTGCCACAACCGCAGATTTGGCCCAAAATTTATTTGGCTTTGGGACATGTTCCTCTGAGAATTTCTTAATTAACACCAAATTTTCATCAATCCTTTCTCCCCTTCTCTTGCTAATTGCTACTACTTTCATGCATGCAGAGAAGGAACATATCTGTGAATTGAATCTTGTTCTGGATGACTGCTAACGTGTGTTTCCCTTTTCACTGGGGACAAGGTATTACAGGTGAAGAAAGATGGTTAGTCTTTCTGAATGTGTTTAATTTGTCATTGAAACTTGAGGTTCCATGTGTTTTTTATTTTTATTCTCACTTTCCAATAGTCAGATTCTCCACCCCAAGTTAAACATTATATGATTGTTAAATGAAGACAATAGAAATGATGGACAATATGAAAGCAATTAAGAGTAATGGAGAGGACTGATCCATTTGTTCTACCTCTTAGAACTTCATGCTTTATTATTTTTAACTTTTTAAAATCTGCCGAAAAAGTCGTTTTAACTATGCTCTTCTTGGCTATTACTTGTGAAAACAAATAATAGCTGTTCCATCGCTACGTTTTCGTGTGGAGATTCAGTTCTGTAGATTGCAATTTAAGTTTTCTAAGTTTATTAAATAATCATTTAACCATTTCTCTAAGCAAATATTACTTGTGCTTCTACTGATAAAATGTGTATCAGTGAAGAGCTAACATCTTGCACAGTTACTATGTCTCGCAAGAACAAATGTCCTGCTAAATTACACTAATATGTTTTTTTAGGATTGGTCTTAGTTCATATGATCTATACAGTCACAAACAACAGTTTGTTCTCCGCTTGTCATGTACAAGTTACTTTCTTGCATAAGTCACTATCAACAAGATACATGCAGTGCATTGAGACGCGTGCATTTTCTTTAAAGATGGATGATTGTCAGCTATGCTAATTAAATTTACTGAAATCTTTGTAGTACTTCTTCTTCAATTCAGTGTTACTTTAAAAGTCCTTAGTTGTAAACCAAAAAAGAAAACCTTAAGAGGTAAACTGTTTTGCAGTTTAAGAGACTGAAGTTAGTGTAACATATAGAACTTGGAAAATCTTAATTAAGCAACCTGATGTTTTTTGTTTAGAAATGACTTGACTTTTATGCAGAAATAGCAGTTTCTTAGGTGCAGTCAATGTACTTTTGATCTTTCTTCATTGCTTTGGATTTATTCATTTGATCTCACCTTACTGGGGGGATCACCATGTATGCTGCATTTTAGGAAATGCCGCTTCCTGTGGAGACCCCTTTGCTATTAGATTCTTTGATCACAGCTACTTCCAGTACAATTTACTTTCATCTTCAGGTAGGAAGCAAGAGACAGAAGTTAGAGATAGAAAAGCCCATTAAGTCATTCCCTTCTTTCCATTTTGCCAGAATGGGTTCATTTTCTGCAGTACATAGCGGAGTCTGCGTTGGCTTCCGGTGAAACAACCACCACCTCCCAGTACTTCTTGCTGACATAGGAAGGGCAGCGTGTATAAAAAGCCTGTGGGCTTTTTGGAACTGCAGGCCAGAACTGCAGGTAAGCAGCAATGTCTGCACTGTAAGAGCAGCCAGAAAACTGCCAGATACTGATAAGAAGCTCAGTGTAAGACGTCAGGGAGAATGAAGCATGTTCTCCAATGGATCAAAAAACCCATTTTGTTTTTCTTTTTATAAGCCCCAATGTTTTTTGGCTAAAACTGCCTTTACTGAAAAATGTAGGTTCAAGTTCATGGAAACATTAAATGACTGATGGTTTTGCCCCGCTATGTCAGAAAGGGAAGGAAGACTAAAAAAAAACCCTCCACGCTTCATTTCAATCTTTTCAAAACAAAATGGTATCATCTCAGTTGGAAAACAAAGCTTCTTTTTACAGTTAATCTGTTTTAAGTAAATTTGAAATAGAAGTTTAAAAAATAAAAACTTGCAACAAAGTGAAGTTTTTGGTTTAACCCAAAACACATTTTCAACTGCTGTTCATAGAGCCATGATAAGGCAGGATGACCTGCTGTTCACATAACTCTGGCAAAAATCTGCTTCAGTAGGGGGTCAGCTTGCAGACACCATGATGCAAGGTCTCTCTGCTCCCCGCTACCCCCAACACAGCTGATTTATTCCACAGAGTTTCAATCCACTTACATATTGTGTATGCTTCACCTTAGAGATTTGCAACCACCCTCATCTGTCCTCTAGTAAATCTGGGCATGATACTGACAAAAACACATGAAATGACTAAGCTTTAATGAAAAGAAGCTAAACCCCTGCCCAAATATGTTCTTCATATTTATCTGATAAATTCTATTTATTCCCTCGATTCCCCCAAATCTCTACTATTCCTCTGCATGTAATGCTTGTCAAATATTTGTACATGACTCTAATATAATGGTGTCTCTAGCTAATCATAGGCAAGGTAGCCATTTTAATTTTGTTAACCTTTCCTCCCAGGGTAATTCTTCTCTCTCGATTATGTTTTGTTGCTTTTTCAGTTTCTTCTTTGTTTAAATTAGTCGCACAGATACCCTAATTGATTTTAAGTACATCTGTACCCAATAAGCTTATGTAAGCTCACCATGGCAGTGACGATCAAGTAAGACCATCAAGGCAGTGGCCATCTCTCTCTGATGAACCTCTGACTTGGGCACAAAAGTTGCAGGTGAGTAGTGTTACTTTTTTCCTCCATCTGCTGAAAGCAGAGGGGTGCTGCCAGTCTTTCTGTGGCTGGTAAGTCAAGCCTCTTGTCAAATTATATTTTTAAGTCTGAACCAGCGATCTGTTGTGCTAACCTTTGAAATACTTCTCTTCACCACCCAAATTCATTACTTGCTCTCCTTTGAAGAGAATCTGGAAACTCTTCCCTTCCTTTTCTAGCACAATAAGACATTCCTCTTTGAGATGAACTGGGCATGTTTATCTCAGTGCTTGTTTGGGAGCCTAGTACACCCTGCTGCAGTATGTATCTGTAAACATCTCTGAGGATGTACATCTAAAGGAGGGAAAAGAGGCTCAAACAAAATCTGTCAAACTACCAGTTTTGAAGGAAATAAAACGTAAGTGGAATTTTGAACCTCTGATTTTGGCTAAATTCACTGGAGGTACTTGTCTTCATTCCCTTGCTCTAATATTGTCCTTATTTATCGAAAAAGCTTAAAAACACTTGTAATAATTGCTAAAAATTCTGCAGAACACACCAAAAATTTTTGAAGATATGGTATGTTTTTTTAACCTTGGTCTAATTCAGAAAAGCCCTTTTCTTTAAAAACAGAAGAGAGACAGAAAGGCAAAGGGAGATCTTAAAGGGTTTTCTGTCATGACTGAGCACAGGAAACTTCTTTGGGGCTTATCACACCTTCAGTGTGTATGTTTAAACAGGAGCATATTGCAGCTCAATCTTTACTACACTTAGCATAGAGAACAGAACCAGTTTTGTTACTGATGCCAGTCGGTGACCCAGACAAGGGGGTACGAATGTTATTTTTCCACTCTGCAAATCCTTTGTTTAAGCAGGTGCAGAGGCCCATGCTTCATATGCTGCCAAACAGTAGATGTTGCATTACAAAAGAGATCATTTCTGTTTTGAGAACCAAAAACTGCAAAAGCAAAGTTAAGCTGGAAAGACTAGCAGAGTTGAGGCATTTGATGAAGAAATCAATGACTGATTAAATTGGGGACGTGTTAGGCACTTACTGCTTTGGCATGTGTAGTGGCTCCAGGAGGGGAACAGTTGGTGGTTACAAGGACCATACTAACATTGATCATACCATACGCCAGATTGTCTGGCTGTGACCTATTTCATTTGAAACTGTTGTGTATCCTATGCCAATTCTTTGAAGTAAGAAAAAAAACTCATGATGAGTTGTTGGCTATTGTCTTGAAGCTCTGTCCAAGTCTAATTGATCCATGATCATGTATATTGGCAGCTGACAAGAATTCATAATAACCTACTTATTGAGCGTTGTCATCTTCCCTTCAGTTGTTCAATCTCATGACACACTGCAGCTGATCCAGTACTGGGCTGTGTTCCTCTCCCGTGCAACCTTGTCAACAAGAAGGGGAAAAAGAGCACGGGCAAGGAAATACATCTTAAACAGTTCTCAGAAACTTCCGAGCAGTGAGACTGGGACCCCAGCCTCTTTCCAGTGACAGCCCCAGCACTGTAAGGTCATAGTCACAACTCAACTAATGCTTACCAATTCACCCAGAGCAAAGAGAATGACAGTGCACTCTGGTTAGGGCTTTTGGGGAAAAGACTTTGAAACCATTCCAGCTGGGGGGATAAGAGGATTCAGATCTCCTGACTAAATGCTCTTAACAGTGAGTGGGGCTTGTATGGGAAGTATAGGGGAAATCATCAGAGATACTGGCTGCAGGAAAATGATCAGAGAGGCAGCTTCATCTCCGTCTCCCTATAGCTGCCTCTAGGAAAGCTCCTGGGGTTTCAGAAGGGAAAGAAAGAATTCAAAAAAAGGTAGAGAATTATGCCTCATGAGTAAACGAACTTCTCCCTTGTCTTTCAATTTAAGGCACAAAACCCCCATAGAAGCAATATTTAAGGACTAGCCCTCCTGGTGGCAATTCCTAGTGGATAGCTCCAAAAGATCACTTCTCAGTAGGCTGACTGGGAGGCAGCCCCTCTTCTCGGGTGTTTAGCACTACCTACTCGCTGTAAAGGAATCACAAGCATCTGAATGCACAACAACGGCTTCTGAAATGGGTGCAAAGTGCCTAAAATCTTAACACTCCTGTGTTCTAAGACACAACCCTTTTGTGAGTTAAACTTCTTGGAACCCTAAATATGAAAAGGGAAAAAAAAAATGTCAGGGAACTGCTGTTGTTTTATTAATACATAATTAACTATTTACAATACATTGAACCATGAATGGGTGTCACCCTGTGATCTCCATGTTGCAGGAACATGTGCTTTTAGCTGTTATTCTGCCTTGGTTAGAAATACAGACACGTGTGTCACATAGCACACACATGGTCAATCCCAAGGCAGGGACAGGTTGCAACTACTTTGCCAGTGTTACATAGACATTCAATCTACATGCAATTAGTTGAGTCACTGCACATGCATGAGCTCCAACAGGCCTCAGATACCTTGAATTCATCAGCTAAGCACATGTTACCTTGTTATTTCTCTGAAACCTTTGAATACTGCCACTTCTCTTTTTCTAAGAGGCTTCAAAACCTATAGGGGTCCTTCACAAATGCACAACACCAAGAAAAGAGAGATGGGATGATAAAAGTAGCATCACTGTTGTCTTATGTATCGAAACACAGTGGTTCTGTGAGTTTAAAAATTTGATTTGTAGCATTTTGGAATGCAAATAGTCAAGCTAAGGACTGTATTTGAGACCTCATTGAGTCGTTGTGTAGTTCTTTATTTTTTCATATGGAACACAGAAGACATATTCTTAACTATGAATAACGTTTCTAGGATAAATAGTTTCCAGAGACAGCCCCTTCCAATATTGCAGACTTCTATGACTGCTAACATCAGAAACATCTTCAGAAGTAGTCAGCCAGCCACAGATCTAATTGCCATAGCTGAAAATAAATGTAATTTAAAATGTGACACAGATGTTTCCAGACCATAGACGCTAGAACATATTTCCGTAATCTTCTGGCAATTTAGCAGTCATGCACTAACATCACCGTTGGAATTAGTGAGATAAACTCTTTTCAGCAGGGTAAGACACATGCACGTTTCCTGAGTTTCAGTCACAATTTCTGCAAACTAGAGTGCAGGAAAGGAAAACATTTAAGTTCATTCTCTGCTATGCAGAAACATAGATTCAAGAGAAAACAAGTGTACAGAAGGTGTTGTAAGCACCAACCCTCTGTTGGCCTATGAATGTTTCTTGGTTTTTAGCAATAGTAAGAAGCTGAAATATAAGACAGAAGAGAACTTCAAAAAGTCATATAGCTCACGTCTGTGCTCTGAGGTAGGATTAGATACACATGCCTAACCTGTTTTTGAAAACATTAAATGTATTTTTTCACACAGCTGCCTTAGTCTTTTGGGGCATTAATTATCCTTACAGTTATAAAGCTGTTTCTAATATCTAGCCTCAACCTTATTTGCTACCAATTAAGCTGATTATTAGTTGTCCTACCCCCCCTAATAATACGACTCTAAATATAAGATTAAACATAACCCACTTTAAAATTTCACATGAAGTAAGTATCACAGGCAGAACCATTTTTCTAATGCATTCCCCACGCTAATCAGTGATTGAGAAAAAAATTATTCAGATGTAATACATTGTGTGAAACAAGAAGATAATTGAGGAAAATATCTGGGTTGTTTTCTTCCCACCAGACAAAAATTTCTCTTAGCTCCCTTTTTCTTGAGGAAATATAATGAAATATAATGAACTGCCTCAATGGATATCTGCTTTTTTTTTTTTCTTTTTTAATTGTATCTAATTTTTGGAAGAATATAATGTAAAGATCCTAGAGTGCATTTTCATACAACCTTCAGAATTTATGGGTAGATTGTATTAGAAATCACCAAGAGGACAAAATTAAAAGGAAAGCTTAATGTCCTCAACATGGAAGCAGAATATAGATATTAATGTAACGTGTGTTAGATCAAAACCCAATATTAAAACAAGGTAATATTAAACTACATTGGAATACTGGAGTGGCTGTTGACTAAGTACAGCCTGTTACACAGGCAGACAAGTTCACCTTCTTATAGCATTTTATGAGGTCTGAAGATTAATCCTTCCATATAGGAGTTCCTGTCCTGAAATATATAGTAAGAATAGTAAGGTGTGTAAGGATATAGCCCTTCCAAATGAGAAAGGTAAGTATGTTTTAGCACACTGTCCTATTTTAGGCAGACTTGAGGTGACACGGCAGCTGTTCTGCAGGACACAATGTTTTTATCTATGTAACTGTGGCTTTTGGAGTAATATGCTAGTAATGTCTTCTTGGTGGGATTTACTGGTGACATGACAGATTTATAGCCAGGAACAGATGTTCCTTGTTCCTTAATAGCTGTAGAAGAGTTATGTTTACTGATGAAATTGCAAAATTATCTACACATAGTGTGGAATTAGTTCCATTGTTATTAGAAATGTAGATTGGTTGTGTGAAGTTTGTGCTTTTTAAATGCAGGGGCAATTGAAAATCAGTATCAGTTTGGAAACTTCCACTTGAAAATGCTTTCAGAAAAAAAACGAAGACTCACAACTAAAGCTCAAGTAAATTTATTTTTTTTGTTGTTCCTTGCTCTCTATTTATGAGCCACTAATCTTTAATCCATGATGAACAAGATAAAGGTGAAGTAATTCCTGCATCAAAATTCTAATAGTCAGTTTCTCTATTTCATCATGAAAATATAATGCCATGTAAAATATAAAATAATTTTATTTCATGGAGAGGTGCAATGCTTCTCTGAAGCTAAATTTTCCACACAGCAAACTGAAAGAAACTAAGAATATTTATCTATAAACTTAGGAAAAAATGTGACAGTAAAACACAGCAAATATAGTGAACAGTGGACATTAAGTTTTCCTTTTCAGTTTTTTCTCTGGGTGATTTTTAATACAATCTATCTACAAATTCTGAAGGTTGTATGAAAATGCACTCCAGGATCTTTATATTATTTTCTTCCAAAAATTAAATACAAGGTTTAATACTTTCGTTTCTCAGGGAGGAACTGGTAGCAGAGAGAAAAGAGGTATTTCCTTATGATGACTATTTTGAAGGTGGCTCCTCCATTTTGTTTTATTTAGTCTAAGTGCTCTCTTTATTACAGAGAAGTGGGGGGAAAAAACAAATAAAAACCAACCTAAAATCTTTTCTGTAACTATGCATTAATTTTTCCTCTGCACTGTCTTGTAGTGTTACATTCTGCACTTCAAGGTAAAGTAATTGCCTAAGGAAAAACACACAAACAAGCCTTCGTAATATCATCTCTGTGCTCTACTAAAAAGGGAACCAATTTAGTATTACATATAATGTAGTGTTTTCTCAAGCTGGTAGGTTTATTCAAAGTTTGAAGAAAAAAAACCCTTTACATGCAAGTCAGTTCACTTAAACTAATCTAAGACCCGTGCTGACTGAAACTTACATTATGAAGCTGAAACAATAACTAGTTGGTGACCTTGATGAAATTTTGTTTCACTGCAAGGAAGCATTTGTGGGGCAGATTTCTCTACAGTAAAACTTCCTATCAGAGGTGGCATCTTGGCACATGACAGCATTTTGCTCAGTCAGCATATATTGTGCAGTGCTGTACAGAAGCTGCCATGGATGCTACTCACCTATCCCATGAAAATTTTGCTTGTAGTCTGCAGACTCTACTTGCTTGTAACATCAGTGGCACATCTGTGATCAACTGTATCTTCAGTTCAATACTCAGGCTACCTAGGGTTAGCTTTAGTGGCTGAGTACTGTGTGAGGAGGATGAGGGAATAAGAACAAGCCTAGTGACAGTATTGGCAAGAAACATCTTTAGCAAAGGCAGCAGAGCAGGTTGATGTGAACAGCAGGGAAAAGTAGGCATTGGGCATAGAAACTCCTGGTCACAGTAGAATAATACCTTAAAAAAATGTGCAGTGTGGTATTACCTCTGCACAAAAGTAGGACACTGAATTATCACCCTAGTCCTACCTGCAACTAGTCTGTCGCTGCCTTTTCAGGGAATATACACAGCAGACGCTATGTTATTCTGCCCCTCTGTTTTAGCAGAGCAGGCAAAAGTTCATTCCTGAACGGTTAGTTATCTGAGGAAGTACCATAGGCTTTATTTCCAGCTCTGCAGGGAGATGAATTTTAACTCAGCAGCACTTAGCATGTAGCTATCTTCTGAGTAAGTACCCCAGAGAGGTGATGAGTGCAAACCCTTTCCCGTCTCCTTTATCACTTACAGAATCAACATTTGGTACTTAAAGCTTAAACCTTGTCTAAGATTTAAATGGTAAAACAAACATCATTCTGTGTGGGTAAACAGTTTTCAAGACATTTCAGGAAAACAGTGGCTCTTGGCTAGGACATGAACATCATAGCATTATTGGTATATTTATTTCTTTTTACCTCTAATGTTTGCATTTGGAAAGAGACTATGTACACGTAAGATAAACTTGTATTTTTTTATTGCTTTATGTTCCAGAGTTCTTATAAGTGGAAAATGTTTTGAGGTTTTCAAATGTTACTAGCTTATATTTTTATTTATTTATTTACTGGCATGTTTATCTGCTCTCTAGGAAGTTTCTCAGAGCTCAGTGTTTTATTTTGAGAGTCAGTTTTTGTCCTTTTTAGCCCTGGGATTGTTAATGAGTCCAGGTGACAAAAACTGCTCTGAACAGCCCTCTTCCACTTCTTCCCAGCCTGCAGAAGAGAAAAGTATTTTCCATTTTAATCATTGTGCTTCTTAGACTTCTTTGTGGGAGACAATGTGAGGCCTGTGTGTACCATGGCCCTCAGACTGAATGACAGGCTGATTCTGGTCTAACTCTATAGAATTTGTCTGAGCTTAAATCCAAAACTTTCAAGGAAGTGAATACAAACTGCCTTCTACTCTCTACATGCCCACACATGTACATGCACATACACACATACTCAAATATATGTACACATACAGTTCCATTCATGAAGAAGTAAATCTGATTTAAGCTCTTTACTAGATACTTCTTTCTCTCCACACTTTTATTCTTGCCATCTCAGGTATTATTTATGCGGGATTTTTTCATTTTATTTCTTCATTTATACCAATTCTCAGAAATTCCATCAGGATTATGGAGTTAATAAATGCCTTGGAGTTTAGTTTGTATTGTTTACACAAGTATCCATGTGGATCTCTTTATGAGTTAATTATCCACAGTCTGTTAGATTAAGTACATTATTAGGTACTGCAGGTGTCATTTTATTCAATCTTTTCTGAGATTTTGGGGGAAGGAAGGGTTTGGGTGTTTTTTCTGTTTGTTTGTGTTGGGGTTTTTTATGTATTCTCTGTTAATACATTACATTTTTCTTAAAAAAAAGGCAAAAAAAAACAAAAAAAAAAAAAAAAAACACCTCAACTCTGTGAACACCAATGCCATAGTTTTGTCTAAAGAAAAAAATCTGTTTACCTTACCTGGAAAGGGCAATTTTGCCGTTTCTAAAGAGTGGTTCAACGAGATTACCCTAAAAGTGGATTAAAGCTTTCCTGAGAAAGTGACTCAAAATCTGAATGACTGGATTAGATCATTGACAGAAAATGGGAACTTCACAAGACTACATGCAGAAGACCATGCACCCTTTTCCACTGAAATGACCTTAAGCTATTGGAAATGTAGCTGCAGGGTATTCACTGGCCAACTTCCCGGTTGCCTCTGCCATCTGTCTGAAATTCAACCCAAAGGAAACAGGAGGCTAGCTAGAGAAGATATTGGTGTCCTGTATTTTAAGTTGTTTGTCATATTATTAACTAACAGTTCTGTAAATGGTAGAAATGGTCCAAAGGAGAAAAATCCACAGCCAGATAATGGTTTAGATCTAAACTTTTCCAAATTTAGCAATGTTTCAATCTGTGGTTTTGATTTGGATCCAGAAGAAATTAACATATGTTTAATAATAATCACAAAGGCTAGCTAAAGATCTGTTTGTGCTAGTACCAACAACCCTTTTACTAGGGCTGTTCAAGCAGCAAAATTCATGAGTTGCTGTATACAAAATAGTGTGATTTGTTATATTTTGTGATGTTACGTTATTCATTATTTACGAAGCCCTACCAGCAATCAGGTCTATATAAATTTTCCAGCTTTTGTGCTCAGGTTAGCATTAAGTGGTTACTGATTGATCAAAATTCAAACCAGAAATGATACGTAGCTTTTTAGAATATATCAAATTTGAGAGAATAAATAGTAGCATGTGACTTACTTATGTTCAGAAACAGAGCATGATGAGAAGATATTTTCTCAAAAATTTGCTGAATATATACAAATTAAAGCAGCTGTGAGATCATAATGGTTGGCTAGGATGTGACTTACTAACTGTAAAGTGGGTATCCTATCTAGTAAATATAAACTCTGCTAAAGATGTTAATGCATTACTTTTCTGTATTGCTGCCAGATTATGCTACAACCGTTCAGAATAAATTGTTTTACAGCTTCAGTTGTTTTTCTTTTCTAACATGCTGCAAAGCAATCTTTATGAGAAATGTTAGAAAGTAAGGATAATCTGTTCATAAAACAAGTTTTAAAGTCAAAGAAAAGGAGGCAATATGGAATCAGTATAACAGCTGGAGATGTGACATCTTTGAATCTCTCCATCAAAATGAGGAAGATATTTTACAAAATACTGACAAGCACCAACTAGAATATTCTTCTGCAACAAGAGGAGAAGAGTATATAAAATTTACTATTTCTCCTGAATTTTCAGCATAGCTGCCAAAGAAAGAGAGGGTAGTATTTTACATGGTTTATGTATAACATCCTTAGAATGAATGAGATCATTATTTTATGTATATAAAAAGGAAAGCAGGTACAAACTTTCACTAACGATTGAGAGGCTTCAAATCCACTTACACATTTCCTATAATAAATGAAAATTCTGCAGCTCTGGATTAGAAATGCTTTAAAGAGCAAAGATACCTTCAGTCTTACTGCAAAAGAGTTGAATAGCATGATTTTTCAGGTTAGAGATATTTATCTTTATTTTTCATGCTTTTGTATCTGTCAGTTAAACATGTCTCTAGTATTGGTTCTCATGGTCTCTAATTGTCGTTTTTTAGCTACAAAACTACCATAGACAGGCTGAACAACTTTCTTGCTCATCTGGTTTTGCTGCTTTAGTATATGCTGCACCTACATACTGTTTTAGGCTGATGTTTTTATCTTTTTGTCTCTCTGAAAATGGTGTTCCAGTGGTGAACCTTGGCAATAATTTTGGCTATATGTATTCCCTCCTCAAAATGTTTCATTTGCTTGGTGTCATATTTCTTGAAATTGTGTTTTTTCTTAACTGTGCAATACACGTTATGATGTATTGCACCAGAGAAGCACACTATTTCAACTGTGAACTCTCATAGCTGCAGAGGTGTAAACATAATGCAGTCACGTTTTTCCATGGTACTTTACTTAAAGAGTTGATAAATTCATATTTGTGGAGAATGCCATGTGAGGATTAATTATTTTATGTACATTAGTCCTTGTTTTTCATTAATCTGTCAGCTGCAAAAATCAGTCTGGTGTTGTGTAGGTTGGAACTGCACATAAGAAGTATTACCTAAATTGTTACCTAGCTGATCTTGAGAAAAGTTCATTGAAAAATACAGATGTTTTAAGGAATATCATTAAATAAATATCTACCTGCTTTAGGCATAGAACAGAATAACTGACTCTTCTGAATGAAGTAAAAGAAAACTTTTTCTTCTTGATTTTGCATGAAAGTAAAATTTGGAGAGGAATCTTTGTGTTCTCCTTGCTTAAAATGCATTGATTGTATGGTAGACTATTTTGGTTAAACGGTACAGTATTTAATTTTCGGTTGTAGCTCATTTGAAGTGATGTTTCTCATCTGAACTACCCTCACCTCTCTGGGGCTAAGAGGAACACCATTACTGGGGCCTAATTTCTCTCTGATTCACTGCCAAAAATTACATATATTGGAGAACATGGCTGTAGAGGAAGAGAGATATTTAATTCCATTTTAGTTTCTGTGGGAATACATCGTGTTTGTGCTTCTTTTTTCCATGCTGCTGTTGCAGTTGTGATGATCTAGGGATAGAAATAAAAACAACTTGTATAAGGAGATAATAGTTTTTATTACTATACACTGAAACGATCTATCAAAAATCTAGATGACTGAAAAAGAACTGTGTTCTGTGTGCATCTTTCCAGCACCTTGATAAAATAAAAAGACAATAATACCTTGCTTTGTTTTACAGAATGTATTGTGTGCATTCTAAGCATATCAACCCTCTTGGGTCTGAATGTAGCCATACATTTTTGCCAGCCACACATTGAATTAAAAAAAAAAAAAAAGCAGAATTAATTAGTTAGAATCAAACTAATGCAATAATAAAATTAATAAAAAAAGAAAATAAGACAAAAACAGGAAGGCTGTAGGCTATATGGAAACTTCCTCGGCAGTAGTGATGCATTGGTCAGTTATATGCAGGGTAAAGCATGTGTCATTGTCAGGAAGATGGAAGTCATGACCTCATGCAGCTCAGGGAGATGTTACATCATTGAAAAGTTCATCCACACTTTATAGATTACAATGTTTTCATATTAAACAGAGTTGCTGGCTAACTAGGTGCTTCTTGCTTGTGTATTTGAATTATTAAAGGTGTACCATGGTTCTCATACTCTTCAGGGCCCTACATGGACAATGGAGGAAGCAAGTATCTTTTTGTTGAGCTGGTGCATTGGTAAATAAACATTGTGAACAAGTCAGAAGTAAATATGCCTCTTTTTTTCTGCTGGAAATAGCCTGGCTGGTTCACCCACCTTGCAACTCCTACCCTTGGCTAAATCACAATTTCTCAAGTAACCATTAAATAGTTGGAATTTCGGTTGAGTGGAAAAATGCATTCATACATATCTTGTTCTCTCTCTCTCTCTCTCTTTTTCTATCTTTTTCTCTGAAATATTTCCTTATTCTTCAGAAATATTCTCAAAATTCACTTTTTATGTGTTGGCATTCAGAAATTTTCAACGTCATCTTTTATTGCTTATGTAATGAAAGACTTAATAATTTTTTTTTGTCCTAAAATTACCCTATGGATGTTCAGGTTTTAAATGTAGGCCTGTCTCGCTCAGTTCTAAGGTTGCTCCTCCATATGTTCTGTCAGTCACATAGGTATACCTACGCAAATATGTTTCTCTAGACTGTAGCAAGTTTTCTTTGATTTTTACTTATTATATATTTCAACTGTGCAATAATGCTCCAGCTTTCTCTGTGTGTTTTAATGGAGTATATTGGTATTTCCCGTCTTCTGAAGCTTTGATAGTCATGAAAGGATCACTTGAGTGTTTACACTGACAAGCCGAACATGAGAACATGCTCAAACAGCACATTATGAAATTGATGTTGATGGTGGATGAACTAAAGAATCTGATTCTAGCCGCAACAACTATGATGTATTCATATAATCTGTGTGCTTTTATTTGGCTGATCACAGGTTAAGTACACACCAATTGTACCTTGGCAGCCCACCTAGAAATTACAGACGTCTGTGGATTAAAGGTGAAGAAGAAATTTCTATGTAGAAACTATTTTCTAATAGCAATTGCGAAACGAGATGGATATCTGAACATAACTTGCTAGAGAGCGCTATTGTGTTCAGATAAAATCGCAGATTGAGCTACAGTCTCAAAAGTCTAATTCTAATCAAAAGAGAGGATCTTCAGTTTTGAAAGATTGTTCAGTAGAGAGTCTTGAGAATGGATTTGAATCAGAAGCTACGTGGACATTGCACAGCATCAGTATGGTACCATTCTCTCATTCTGTGAGAAAAAAAAAAAAAACAAACTTACGAACAATGCCAGGATGTCATAATGAAAAGACTGAGGAAAACATAAGGTCATCTTTACAAGAAGCAGTATATGACTTATTGGGCCATTTTGTTCAAAGTATCGATTATGGTAGCTAAATATTTCTCTTTAGAGAAATATAACAGTCCCTCCAGCATCAACTTCAGTGTCTGACATACAAAATACCTTAAATTCACTGACACACTGGTTTTATTTACAATGTGTTCTCTTAATTAAGTGTCCTCTTATTTCATTGAAGTTATACATTACTCTTTATCAAAACTAATTCAACATTTCCAGAAAGAGACTTTTTTTCTTGAAATTCAACTGACATCACTTTATAGGTTATAAAATATCCAGCAAAATGTCAGAATTTGGTAAAACAATGTCTCCAGCTAACTTTCATATTGCACTTTGATCTTTGTTGAATGAGATCAAAACATTTACTGCCGATTTCAGTGAAGAGGAGTGGATGGCCACAAATGATTGCCTTCTATTCAGTCTAAAATTGAATGAGGTGATGTTGGCCAGAAAGTGGATGAAATTACATGGTTATTAACTTTCCTTTTGTATGAGGGCATATTTGTTTCTCTGTGAAGTAGGAGAGTAATCTCAAAGCATTCTGGATTTCTTTTGATTCCTTTGTTTTTTCTGTATCACCAAGTGATTCTAAGACTTGATTCTTTCTTCCAGATCTAACAAGTGAGAATTGTGATTTAATACCTTCCAGAGCAGACAGTTAAAAAACCCTCCACCTATTACTGCTGTAGAGTTCCCTAGAAACTCTTAAGGCTTCAAAGCCAGGGCAGACCAAAGAGAATTTTTTTCTTGTGCCCAACTCTCTAGTTGTTACTAAGTCAGTTTGGGATTTAATTCAAGTTTCTGATCAGCATCCCTGCAGCTCTTTCTGGTAATACCTCTCTCTTTCCAGTGAAAAGAGGATTTGGCTTTCAGTTCAGTGGTCAGAATTAGCAGGGACAAGATGCGTTCTGTTGAGAGAGCCCTTGAACGTGGGATTCACTGCAGCTGGAGATCCATCTGAGCCAGTCTTGACTCCTGTAGGGTAGGATAAAAGGCTCTTCTCTTTGTTCTGCCTTTCCTCATCTTGGATTGCAGACTGCTCCTAGCAACACTGTTCTGGACACTGCCTTGTTTTGTTTCATTTTTAAAATGAGCTGCTACATTATAGGGGCACATATTGAACTTTACTTCTGTGTATAATATGAAACTGGTGACAGCCATCGTAGAAAGGAAAAGGAAGAGAAGAAATACTTTACAGGATTTCTGTTTAGTTACGCTGCATTTGGGTACTCATTTGTAACAAAGGTAAAGGCATGATGCATTCATGTACCAGCAATCATTAAGCGTTTGTCACACACGGTTTGTGAATAGTCAATACTTAAAAACTGACTAAATTCTTCAGGTGTAAATATAATTCAGTGCCCTCTTTTTGACAGCTGTCCTATTGATTGTAGTTGTTAAATGTGAATTTGTAACTCCATCAAGTACAGAGATTACAAGGAGATTACGCTGATCTTTGCAAGGCTGTTATTGCAGTATTTTTCTAGTCTATCTGCATACCAGAAAATGATGAAGGTTAGAGTGGAAGCATGATGGGAAGAGAATGATGTGGAAAGGGGAGATTGAAACAATCAATCAAAGAGAGGATGCAATCAAGGAGAGGAGCATTTACAAGGAAAGTTAGGGAGCATTACAGAAAGTCATAGATGGAAAGTAGGGAAAAGGAAAAATTATTAGATGAAGAGGGAAGATGACATAGATTATGCAAAGGGCCCTGGCTTTTTCTTGTGTTCATGGGCCCAAAATTCTCTTTCCAGCTTCGATTGTCATCAATAAAACTGCTTCCTCACAATTACCATATGTATCTGGAAGCTAGCCACACTTCTTGTTTAACCACAGTACATGCTTTGGAAATTTCATTTAAATGTCAAAATTGTCTGTTTGAATTGAATTGGATTCTATTTAACTGTTTGCTTTTATCTAAGTCAACTTGCTGCACCAAAATAGCCGCTGATTTTTCTAACTTTTAACCTTTTCTTCTCCATTTCTTACTTTCTGCAGTGTCAAAATGCATTTTTGGTTTTGCTATGTGACTCTCTCACACACACATACACGCTAATAAAAGAGAGGGGCAAGGGAGTCTGGAGTTGTGCAGAGTGTTCCAAATTAGCCTGAACTCTGTATTTAACGTTTACTGATAGCACAGCATTGAACTATCACATGTACCAGGACAGTGAACCGTAAAATGCTCTTTTCAGTCCTCCTTTTGGATCGTATGTCTCTGTTGTTCATGATTACCAAGATGTCCTGATACATAGTTAGAACAGCCTCTCTCAGCCGTTTGTCTTGTACCCTTTTTAGGTTTTCTTAGAGCCTCATGGAGGGTAGGCATAAGTGGGTTGCTTGCATTTTTGCAGATCTAAAAATATTCATCAGTTTTCTAAAAAAGAACTCCTTTAAACGATCTTTTCATACTCATCCAAATATTTCAGAACTACGTCAAATTTTGAATGAGTTTGTTAGCCCTACTTCAGCAGCCATTAAATCATCTATATGTGTCTTACTGTAAGACTTTTCAGATCCTTATCTATTAATAACTGGAAAAGCAGCTGGTGCCAAAGCTACACCATATGGCAGAGCCTCATAGTGACACAAGTGCTTATGGTGATATAATAATGAATGAAAAATGAAAAGATTAATTGATGATATATGGCATAGCAGAGAGGCTTTAAGAGATTGCCATTTGTATGGATCACACAAATAGTTCAGACCTGGCTGTTAAATACAAGGGCAAGGTCTTTCATTTATGCTTATCATTATGGATGACTATATTTTGGAGTAGTACCCGTTGAGCAGGCAGCTCTGACTAACTTCTTGTCTCCAGAATAACCTGAATCCCATTGTTTCTCTTTGGTTTTGCATACTACATGGTTTTGAATTACCTAGGAATGCAGAGTGATATAACTTATAGCCCTAATTGTGCTTTTTCCATTTTTACCACTTTCCTGCTGAAGATTGCTTGCTTCAAGCCTCACCTTGCCTGTTTTAACATCTAACCCTCTTTCCTGCTGGTTCCATTATCTTTCATCAGCTATGCTTTTACTGCTTCATCTCTCCCTTGGTGTCCTCTTCGGCTTTTTGCTTTCTTTCTTTCAACTCGCATTATAAAATGAACTACAGATGTTTCAGTGTTAAGCATCTTTAAAGCACCCAGAAAACATGGATGCTTTATCAGATTTTCCTTGTCTCCTTGCCTCTAAACCCCTGCCATGTGCAGTTCTTCCCTTACCTGCTATGTATTCTTTTTCACCATTTTTCTCACCTTAAATTCCAGAGGCATTTCTTCTATCTTCTTTCCTTGACATGTGAAGTGTCTGCCAGTCCTGTACTTTCCTCCTTCTGCCCTTTCCGTGTTCATGTACCTCAGTAGGGTGAATTCAATGAATTTTACTGGTCTTCATCATTACTTTCTTCTTTTTCCACAAAAGTCTTCACTGCCACCCTTTAGTTCTCCTTCCTCATCTTACCTAGTGCACAAACACAGCCACAGTCTCTGTACCAGCTGTCCTCTTTCTCCACAACCTGCCTCTTTGCCTTCAAACCAGAAGCTCAGGCAGTCTTTTGAATGTTTCCACAATGGTAACTTCTGCTCACCTCAGGCACAGCATGACGTAAAAACATCTCACATTCACTCTTATTGTCTAATTTTTCTCTCTTGGTGCTTCTGCAAAGCAATTTATCACTCAGGCACATTATTCCAAACAATAATTTTCTTCTTAGAAATATCACTAAATTCTCATTCACATGCGTATGTGAACGCAAAAATCTCAGGTCCTTTGCAGCCCTGGATCATTTATTCCAGCTTCCTTTTCATTACTCTTGACAAATGCTGTTTTTACCCATAAGTGCCCATCTTGAATACATCCACAGGGGATGTTTTCCTGCCCATTATTTTCTGCTTTCTTCTTTGTCCAACATGAGGAGTTTGGTCTTTGGTTTCAAACCTTTTCATGGGAAATCACCAGTTATTTTTCAATAGTTCCTTTTCATACTTTCATCAGCAGTTGGTAGTTACGTAGAAGCAAGCACCTTTGTGCCTTTTCTCTGTGATAGTTTTCCTAATTATCCTCTGTAAAACTGTCTTTTGATGTACTGCTTGCACATCACTTGCTAGCTGTTATATGTGCCAGTCATCTCTGCATCCTGAAATCATGTTATCCTGGCACCCCACTTTTGTCTTTATCTGCCTCATATTATCTAGATGGCATGCACCGGTGAGGTCTCTTCTTTTCATAGGTGAGCATTGTGATTATTTCCTTGCCAAAGCTCTGTGTAAAATTTTGAAACTACTGAGGTCAGGACATTCCCCCATAATGTAAGAGTAGCAGTATTCCATTTATACAGACTTAACCTTCTGCTAATGCAACTTCAGAAGACAGAAAATGGCTCTAAGTGGCCAGTGAAGGAACCAAGATCACGTGACTTCGTAATGCTGACACAAATTGATATAGTTCAGTACCAATCTCAGACACTTTTGGACATACCAGCATTTTCAGTTTTTCACCCACATCTTGAAGCAGTTTAATTTTTAAACTTCCTCTATGGAGATTTTTGGGTTTGTTTTCAGGTAGAATGATCTTCATGAGTTTGTGCTAAGTTCTATAACTATGAACTGGTCTTTTGCTGCACCTTCAATAAAAACTACTAGTGCTGTTTGATAGTACAGCCTCTGGGGTAGGAATAGACAATTCTTATTTTTTTCTTCTGAATTCCCTTTCCTGGCATTTTAGTCACTCTTTTTACTTTTTACTTTACAAGTTTAAATATCTTCACTTTTCACATCAATTCACTTCTGTTTCTTTTGGTACTTCTCAAAAAAATTGTTTCCTTTTTTTCTTCTTTTTCATTCAAGTTAGTGTGTCCAACCCTATGGGATTTTGCAATTCTATCATCTAGCTCTTCAGTACACGTCAGGGTAAAACATTTCCCATGTGTTGAGCTTATCTTGTGAATGATGTACTGCTCATTTGAATGTTTTTGTCTAGTCGCCTACAGTCACATAGCCCTTTGTCTAAAGTTTTTGCCATACAGACACATGCTTCTGTAAAAAGTCTGTAGTAGCAGCTTTTGTGTTCTCTGAAAGGAACTGTCCCTGAAAATCATCAATATATGTGGGTTCTCCATTTTTCAGGATCAGAACTCTGTTATTAGCCTTGTTGTGCTAATAATACGTTAAAACATGCATCTACTGAAATCTATACCTTCATGATGTGACTGCACGCTTAAATATTTTATATCAAGTGTTCTTTGGACTAAAACCCAGGTGTCTTCTTATCCCAACCCCAAGCAGTCTCTCAGCGACCTCTGCTTTAGGAGGCAGAGGTAGCTCCATCTGCCTATTTTTTTCTATTGAACTTATTTCTCCATCTTTTAGCTTTTTATGCTTCTAAGATAAGCAGCACTGAACTGACTGCACTCAGGAGACTTGAAAAGGTGGTGAGTTCTCTCAGCTATATGCGGCAGGGTACCCTCATACATTTGCATGTCCATCCAGCATCCCTTTGACAGCTCTCCATAAGTGACGAAGAACACTCAGCTAGTAGCTTCCTGCTGCTAAAAGTGATGAAGATTTTGTCCATTTAATCCCTCAATGTTATCATGAGACATGAGCATCTAGACTTTCTTCATAGCCCAAGTGATGGTGTGAAGCTAGCATCCCTAGTGTTTGTACAATCTGGTCTTTTTCCTCTATGTATTCGTGAGAGTAAGTAGCACTCTTTTTTGTTGCTTTTCCTTCTTTTCAACCCTGCAGTAAAACACAACTGAACTTCGGATACATGTTTTAGTAAAAGATACTTTCCAAATTTGGTTCACATAATTCAAGACGGTTTTTGTACAGCAACTCTACAGCCTTTTTGCAGAGCTTCACTAAGACCTCACTAAGATCATTAAAAGCAGCAGAGTTCCTGTTTCTTCACATTGTATTTGTATATGATTTTGTGTCTTTATTTTGTCATAGCAATAACTTCCTCCCTGGTTTACTTAGTTTTTCCATTTTCAAAGTTTTTACAGCTCAAAAGGGAAAGAGATGAAGTTATACCAGGAATGAGGCTGACTGTTTTTCTTTACCAGGGGCACTGCATTTCAAAATGGAAAAGGTTCTTTGGAAACATTCTGCTTTCCAGTTACCTACAGTCATTCACGTGCCTAAACAAAATGTAAGCATTTAGTGCCAATTTAGGTGCCTTCAGGTATCTAAGACATCTGCAAGGTAATATAGTATGACAGAGGACTACCAAGAGCTCCCCATCTGTCTGGAGCAGCAGCACAAGTCCAAATGGAGTGCACTAGCAATTTTAAAATGGTACTGGAAACCATACATAGGCAGCTGAATTGCTCCCTTAGGATATATACTGATTTCAGCATGAGAAGCCTCTGGCCTATACGCAGTGCTTTCTGTGCCCACCTTACAGAGTTGCACAGTTTAGCAAGAATAGATTCTTCATGGCTAACACTGAGAATAGAGCTTGACTGGAAGCATTGTGTTTCCTGTATATCATGTTGAAGCTGAGTACCAGGGAGGGACGTTTCCTGCTCTTGGAAGTAAACTTTTTGCAGGTCTGTTGCTTCAACTGTGAGATGCACCTGGAGTACTGTGTCCAGTTCTGGGCTCCCCAGTTCAAGAAGGACAGGGAACTGCTGGAGAGGGTACAGCAAAGGGCTACAAAGGTGATTAGGGGACTGGAACACCTCTCTTAGGAGGAAAGGCTGAGGGACTTTTGGGTCTTTTTAGTCTGGAAAAAAGGCGACTGAGTGGGGACCTTATCAATGCTCATAAACACTTAAAGGGTGGGTGTCAGGAGGATGGGGCCAGGCTCTTTTCAGCGGTGCCCAGTGACAGGACAAGAGGTAATGGGCACAAACTTGAACATAGGAAGTTCCATCTAAACATGAGGAGGAATTTCTTTGCTTTGAGGGTGGCAGAGCACTAGAACAGGCTGCCCAGGGAGGTGGTGGAGTCTCCGTCTCTGGAGACATTCCAAACCCCCCTGGATGCGTTCCTGTGCAACCTGCTCTACGTGACCCTGCTCTGGCAGGGGGGTTGGACTAGATGATCTCCAGAGGTCCCTTCCAACCCTATGATTCTATGATTCTATGTATGAGTATTCATTTATTCAAACACAATCTTCTCTTAAGCCATTACACCACTGTTTTGTCTCTAAGGCTGTGATCTATTTTCTGTAGTTTACATTTCACTGTCATGAATCTTTACAGTCCACCAAATTCTGGGAGCTGCCATTACATCTAGAGTAAATTATACATTTGTTTATGGTTTGATACTGTGAAAAAAATTGATTGTGACAAATCCACATATATGTATGGTGTGCAGAATTACCACAGAGTAAGTGACCGTGCATATGTTTTTGAGTTGGTACAGAATCACTGATGATCACTAAAAACAGATTCATCAGAATCACGAGACTGTTTACATCTAGAGTAAAATTAGGGAATGTTGGTGGGATGCCTGATTTATCTCTGATGAAAACCTGGTGATGTACGGAATACTTTGTTGGCTATTCCTTTTATTATCAGAGTAGTCTACTGTTTCTGAAAAGCATCCAAATATGTTACCATTTCTAGCAGAGATTTACAAGAATACAAATTACCCTCCTATTTTGAGCTAGGAAATATCTCATGTTGCCAAAAATAGTTGTCCAACTTCCTACTTTTTATTTTAGGACTTCTTGTCGCATGCCCACATGGCCAGTTGTCACTGAATTTTATTTCATGTGTCCTTTCATTTCACACTAAGCTTCTCCAGCTGCATTAAAACTACAGTTTAAAAAAAAAACAAAGCTGATTTTTCTGTCACCCATCTCACTTCTTTATTGCAATTATTTTTAATCAGGTCCTAAGACAAGATTTAGGACAACAGTCATAATATTTTTATGTGTTTAAGATGTAGCACAGTAGGAAACTCTTATTTAACATGTTGTCAAGGTACAACTTAGTGCCTTTCATTGCTGCATGCTGCCTAAAGGATTAGGCTGCTAATGCTAGAAGTAAACATAAACAGAATTAATGCAGAGACTAAGCAAGGTCAAAAAAGTAAATCTTCAAACCAGATTAGATAACTTGAAATTTCTCCTGCAGTAATTACTTATTGGGTCTCTCCAATTGTATACATCAGCTTCCCTCTTTTCCTGCCTCTCCCTTTCTTCTCAACTGCAAGGAATACAATATTTTTTCTTCTGATAAGGAACTAGAAGGATCTTAGGAGTAAGATAAATATAGGAATATTTTCTATCTCTTGAATTTCAAAATGCCAGTCCCTATTTTCTTAAGATCTCAGAGTCAGTTCGAGCTCTTGAATCAAATACTTCAATTATTGAAAGGCAGTATCACTTACTATTTCACCTTAACAGGCACTCTAATTTTCTTCAAGTTACATAGATTTGAGAAACATGTAATTAGGGATACACAGCCTGCAGACTTCTTGTGGTAGGACAGAATTAGCAAATGGAAAAAGGGCTGAGCAGTCCTGTGTACATTTTTGTGATGTATAGGGAGCTGTGCTGCAATTTTCTGTGCAAGGATGCTTGCTTAATCTCTGTTCAGAGAGTGAGAAATTAAAGTTAGCAGAATGAGCGTTAGTAAAACTAATTATCAGTTATTGTGGGGTATTTCCCACTTTGTTACAGAGATCTAGAGTTCTTGAAAGGTACTTTCTGTCATTCAAGACTAATTGCAGTATGCTTACATAGTGGTAATGTGAGAGGCCAGGTAGAGCAAAAGCCTCTTCCGCAAGTACACATTATATAAACTTAATGCGCTACTGTATGCAAACTTAAGGGAATTAAAGTCTTTACAGACATATAGCCTACTTAAGTGGCTTATTGTCATAAAAAATAATACATGATATATGGATAAGACAACCCTGGCTAAGTCCCCCCTGCCCCCAGTTCTTGGATGCCTGACAAGCTGCCATGCTGAACTTGTAAGTCTTCATGCTTTCTGGAGTCCAGACAAAGCCTGCACGTTGCCTGTGCCTTTGGCTTTACAGGATTCCTCTCCTTACGTGGATTTCTCTTTTTAGCACTCAGAGAACTGAGAACAGTTGTCACCTCTTGCAACTGGCACCAGTTTTTCATGGGCTGTTATGTTACTTAAGCTCACCCTTTTCCACAGCAACAACCTTGAAAGTACTTTACTTCAAATTTTATCCCTTTAAAGAATATGGCAGTTGATACATGTATATCCAAGCTTTATGGAATTCACGTCTGTGTAAAAATACTGTCCAGTTTCGGAATTAACGTTCATTTTCAACTGGGCTAGATTTGTGTGACTATTATACAGTTTATCATGGCAGTGTCTTTTGTATTATTCCAGCTACAGCAATAATTCTGGGTCATTCAGGTTAACATGCAGTATGCTGTGTGTGCTAAACCTGAATGATCACTTCCACTACCATGCAGAAATACATAAAAATATATTCAGTTGTCTTATACTCCATCAATATTCCTAATTATTTCAAGCAGTTCATCTGCAAAATTTATGAAAGATTAATCTTTTCCTTTTAGCCCTTCTATTCTTCCTACTGTATTCTCAGAGTGTATTGGGAACATACAGGTATTGAAGAGCATCTCTTTGCCTCCATCCATGGGTGCAGTGAACCTCCTGTTTTTACAGTCCTGTTCATTAGACTTCTCTGCTGGAAGAAACTGCTGTTCCTCACCTGAACTCTGGCTGTTCTGTTTTGCGTAAGTTTGAAAGCAGATGAAGTCTACATTTTTTTATTCCTTCTTTTTGAGTATGTGACAAGAAGTAGTCTTGAATAAGTATAAAAGTGAAAGATGGGTATAAGAAAGAGCTTGAAAAAGAGATGGAGAAAATCTGAAAGTGAAGTTGGATGCTTTATTTGGGCAAGTTGTGCCTGAGAATCAGAGGGCAAGGAAGAATGACAATTTTGAGTAATTTTGAGTGCATGTCATTTTCCAGAGAACATAGTGATCAGAAAGAGGATCTATTTTACAGTGCAACTCCTGGCTATGTTGCATGACTTCCCAGAATAAAGTAGCGTCTGGAATAGGGGAAAAAAAGAGAAAAAACACAACTTTTTTTTTTATTTGATCACATATGTTCAAAAGGCAGAAGTCACACAGAATTTTCATCTATATTACTGTAAAATATCAAAAATATTTTGGAAAGATTTGTAAGAGTCTTGATAAGTTAGACAGTTGGGTAAAAAACTACAGTTAGACATGTTGACAAGTGATTTCAGAATAATTTTATCTATTGTCTAGCTGTTTGTTTATATAACATATAATTTAACAACAATGCATTTGAAGATTAAATATTTTTCCTTTGAAACATTACTAGCTGACCAGGGCCTAGCCTGAGCTAGAGCAGGAGCAAGAAATTTTTTAGGAGTAACATGCATTTAATAAATGGTGATATAAAAATTTTCTAGATTATGTGATGTCATCTTCCTGCCATATAGGTTTGGTAGAGAAATTATTCCCAAGGTTCAGTCAACAGCCCATGTGAAATCATTGTAGATATTTTCACATGTATGTCTGCGAAGTAACCAAGCCAGGGAAAATCCCACATTAATCTTCATGTGACAGAGATTCCTTGCAGCTCAACTTCTTGAGATTCAAATGCATGAGAAAGAGGCTAAATAAAGGATATAGAAAAATATATATGCAAAAACATAAAATGCTTTGTAATTCTCTCTATTGGTATGCCCCACATCGTACTCTGTACTAATGGCCTGAATGTATTACAACTTCCTTTCTTGTACATTTCTTCTGCTCCAACATGGAGTTAGAATACAACTGAAATACATGGTTGGAAGCAGTTCAATTTTTTTAATTTCATAACTTGGCAGATACGAAGATTAAGAACTGTATGATACCAATGAATTGGCAATGATATTTAAAAAAATAATGCTTTTACCATTTTTTATTTCAATTCTTTTCCAAAACCAGGTGGTTATCTTGCAGCTATAACTAATGTACATTAGCTGTCTCAATTTAAGATCCTAACAGAGACAAGGCATGAGTAATTTTTTTTTGCTAGCACTGTGTAACTAGGCAAGGTTAACATTACAGCCCAACCTCACCTACCTACATTATGGTCAAAAGTTTCATTTCCATTAGGATTTGACAGAAAGCTAGCTAATGCAGACAGTTATCTCATTGTAAAAAAAAAAATGCTTTTTTGACAGTGAAGACATAGCCTAAGTCTACATAGTGAGACAGATGGGGCTTGTTGTGTGAGCGAACAGGATTTGATTCCGTATAGTTCTCAATCCGAGGAGCCATAAGCAGAATGGAGCAAAATAGCAGGAGGTAGCTGGAAAATGTGAGGTACATTTGGAATAGAAAGAATGAGTACCAGTAAAAGAGCAGGTTTATATGTTAATATTAATTTTGGAAAAATTTCTGCCAACAGATGCATCTTGCTAAGGAACTGTTTTCTTTATTGCAATAACAGATGTATATAATCGTACCCTGAAAAAAATGGCATGGGCTAACATCAATCCCATATGCTTTTTGTTTTAAGGTAAAAAAAAAAAAAGGTAGTTATGCTCCAACCGTTCTGCCAACGTTAGTTCATTTACAACTCCGAGCTGTTTCTTTTTAATCTAACAGTTATAATCTGAAATGTTACATTTCAAATTCACAGGTCACTATAAAATTTTATAGTGGTGAACAGATGTTTGTGTGAGCTTTACTTAGCTGTAGAGCACCTTAAAAGAAAAACATGTCAGTGGAATGTCAAAATTAAATCTCTGTAGGAAATGCTAGGGTGCTAAGTGTTTCAAAAATATGCTCGTTTGCTATTAGTTTTGCTGTAACCCCTTGTTCTTTGTCCCCCGTCTTTACTCGAACAACATACTACTACTGGTTATTTTAGCAATTTATTCACTCAGAAATGGAATTGCAACACTTATGTGGCTTTATTTATGCCTATGTGTTTCTGCACGTGTGCAGATAGTGTCTTACTCCAATGTAAAAAGACTTCTACCTGTTAAGATGTCACTGCTACCGTTTTTGTACTTGATTAAGTATCTCATGTCAGTTAGCAATGATCATAACAATTCAAAAAAAAAGAAAGAAACAAATTGTCAGTATCTCACTTTTCAGCGACGCAAGCAGCTGTTCCTTAGCTTGTCAAATGAGGAGGAAAAAATAGAAAAGTGTGAGAGAATTTATCAAAAAAGTTAGCTGTAACTTCTTAATTTAAAAACAAAACCATTAGCTACAAATGTTTGTGTCCAAGCTCTTCTCTCAATACTGATGTATTCCTAAGTAGCTCCATAAATGACTTAGGGTTTGAAGTGGTGAGCAGCGGATCAGAATCAGGTCCTCAGAGTTTGGTTCATTCACTTGGCTACAGGTGTCACAGGTCTCAAAGCTATGAACAATTTCACAGTTTGAGCTGAAGTATTATGATTTGGTTTTGTCTCTCACAGAAACATATAGGCTCAGAACAATGGTTTGTGTCAATGTCACTGTATACATTTTAGCAGGTTATAAAACCAGTCTGATCAATATTTTTGTATGCTGAGAATGACTTGGGGCCTCAGCATTCTTCATTTAAGGAGAAAACGCTGTCTTTGGCACCATCTTGACCCCCTCCCTCACACCACAGCCCTCTTTAGAAGATAGCAGGCTGATGCTCAAGTCAGCAACATTATCAGTCCCATCCTGCCCTTATCCTTTCCTATAGGGCAGGAAAGCAGCAAAAGGAATGTAGAGGGTTTTGTGAAGGAATAACAGAAGGAATAGAGAGGGTTTTTCTCAGGCCATGTAATGTGCATGCACAGTGCAGAGCTGCCTGAATGTAGCACTCTCACTCCATCTGGAAGGTTTCCGAGAACAAGCTTGGATTTTGTTTGGAACAAGAATATTCCAGCATATGAAGCATCTTTGCAATGCTCTCCTCCTAATGGATAACATTCAAGTATTTCCGAGTGAACATTCCGCTTAAATTCTGCTCAATCCAAATCAACATGTGTGTTTGGGTGGCCACAGCCAGATGAAGGTCACTGGTCAAAGAAGGCCTGCTCATGTTCCCGTTTCAGTGACAGCAGACTTCAGGCTCTAATTTAGCAGAACCTATGCTCTGGCTCAAAACTGTTCCCTGTATATTCTGGGGAAAAAATTGTTACTTCTTATCTTGGCACATTTTAATGTGTTTTTATAGGGCTGTCAACCTTCTTATCTTTGCTTAATTTTGCTGTTGGAATAAAGATAGTAGTCTCCTACTCTTATTATGAGACATTGCATCGTCACTACTTTATCGTTTTGTCCCACTGCAGCTTGCTTTCTTGCATATTGCTTTTCATCCTATTGAGTTTGCGTTGGAGTGAAATTACAAATGTAATTTGATTCTAGTTGTGTTAACCAATTATATTGCTCTTTAGACACGGTGAAGGATTGAAAGAAAGTGTGTGTAATGATGCTAATGATGAGGCATGGCTCCATTTACTCTGCTGGCATCTCGCTGTGATCCGAATCATCCCGTAGATCCCATTTACCACCCAACCATGCCAAACATTTGTGCCCCTGGGAGGAGACAATGGTGTGGAGGCAATAGCAATCAGTGATGGAAAGGAGGTAGGGTTGCTTCTGTCAGTGACATTGGCTAACAGTGTTACATTATGACACCATGACACTTCTAATAATATGATAACTGTTAACTAATCATGGAATCATAGAATAGTTTGGGTTGGAAGGGACCTTCGGGATCATCTAGTTCCACCCCCCTGCCATGGGCAGGGACACTTCCCACTAGACCAGGCTGCTCAAAGCCTCATCCAGCCTGGTCTTTAAAACCTACAGGGATGGGGCATCCACAGCTTCTCTGGGCAACCTGTGCCAGTGTCCCACCACCCTCACAGTAAAGAATTTCTTCCTACTATCCAATCTAAATCTACCCTCTTTCAGTTTGAGGCCGTTATCCCATGTCCTATCATTACACCCCCTGATAAAGAGTCCCTCCCCATCCTTCCTGTAGGCTCCTTTTAGGTACTGGAAGGCTGCTATAAGGTCTCCCTGGAGCCTTCTCTTCTCCAGGCTGAACAACCCCAACTCTCTCAGGCTGTCTTCATAGGAGAGGTGCTCCAACTCTCTGATCATCTTCATGGCCCTCCTCTGGACTCACTCCAACAGGTCCATGTATTTCCTGTGATGAGGGCTCCAGAGCTGGACGCAGTACTCCAGGTGGGGTCTCCCCAGAGTGGAGTAGAAGGGCAGAATGACCTCCCTCGACCTGCTGGCCATGCTTCTTTTGATGCAGCCCAGGATACGATTGGCCTTCTGGGCTGTGAGTGCACACTGCCGGCTCATGTTGAGCTTCTCATTCACCAACATCCCCAAGTCCTTCTCAGCAGGGCTGCTCTCCGTCCATTCCCTGCCCAGCCTGTATTTGTGCTTGAGATTGCACAAATTCAATATTTAGAAGTCTTTGGTATTTGAGCATACAATTTTCTTTTAAGCTGCAGTGAGACCCAGCCATTTGCAACTTTTCATTTAAGCTTAAGTCCTGAATCCCCTTTTTAATATTTGCTGACAAAAGCACAAACTCAAATTAGACCAACAAAGCAGGTTTTCCTTTAAAAACGTGTAGCCTTGAACTCTGTCATCCCATTGCCTCTTTATTTATGCTTCTAGCAAATATTATAAAGAAAGTCATACTTTCAATCCATTGCTGAGAGTGGTTCTTGGCTTCAGGTCGAAGGTCAGAAATTATCCCTCATTTACAAGAAATGCCTTCCATTATTCCAATAGACATCATTTTTGACGTCACTGAATACAGGGTCACTGAAACTCCAGTTTGCCTGTGTATAGTCTGTTAGAGCTGGCATTTTTCATTAGAGTTTGTAAATTGCTCTGATAGGAAAGGCTGCCATAAGCCCGTGTGTACAACTAACCTAGATGTATATTAAGCAGTGAGCTGCGCATGGGCTTCTTAAACATGACTGCTCTGGCCCATCTGCTCAAGGCACCAGCTTAGTTGTATCAGAGCCCTTGAGCATTACAACATCTCCCTTTTCACCAGACTTCTTGAGAGAGAAGAATTTTAGCATATAGCCCTTGTTATCCTGTTTCCTCTTCCCTAAGTGCCTTCCTGAAAACTTAGCGCTCTCAATAGGATGAAACATTTTGGGGAACCTGCCCAGCTGTGTTTTCTAGCTGCACGATAAGTTTATTTAATATGATCCTGCAGACCAGAGTGCCTGTGTTTTTCAGGTTGCCTGCTCAGAAGGGTGAAACTGTGCTGGTGCTGTCACCTGCACAACACAACTTGTAGCCCAAGGAAAGAAGATGAGTGAGGATGGATACCAGCCACTTCTTGAGCTTCCCCTTTCCATGCTGCTGCAGGGCTTGTGGCATAACCAAAAAGCCCCGAGGGACCAGTCTCAGTTACAGTAGTCTGCCAAGCGTGTAGTTTTTCATGGCTGTGTTGGAGGTGGTTCAGACAGATCAAGTCAAACCATCTGTTGAAATCACAGCTGTCTCCTAGCCTGCTAGCTACAGCTTGCCTCCAGTAAGCCCTGTTCTGGTTGTGTTTGTGTCTCTGGGGACACACTGCCCACACTTGAATTACCAGGAGACTCTTCCCAGACAAAATATTAAAACCATTTCAGCTTGGACACAGAAGTCCTTGCTTGGACTCAGACACCCCTGACTTGCTTTCACGCTTCTCATGCCCACCTCCCAGCTGAGTGAGCGTTATTTCCTAATACTGAAAGGACAGCACGTCCTGCTGTACCCGGTGCAGTGCCGCTCAGTCTCCAGCTCCACAGCATGGGCAAGACAAAGTCGTTCTGGTGCCAAGGGGATCCAAAGGGATCTGCAGGTAGCGGTTTTGCAGTTCCTTCACACACTGTCTTTACTGGAGGACTCTCTTAATTAGAAGTAGAGCTTACAGACTGCTTTTTACATAGTCCTCGTGCTTTTTCCCTGCAAAAAGACAATGAGCAAATCAAATATCCCCCCTTTTTCCTAACGCCTTGCTTGTAGAACTGCAGAGCAGGTAATAACGCCTAACATGTTAGTGGGAGGCTGAAACCAAATTCCCTACTCATAAAAGGTCTTAATCAACATGTCAGACATGTCAGGAGTTGAGTCTGTGTAGACTTCTTTCCACAATCCTTCCCCATGTAAGGAGCAGTCCTTTCTCATGCAAATAGCCCCTAAAGCCTATTTGGTTTCCTGAATGAGTAATGCCATTCAGGACTGGCCCTGCTTCCTCTCACAGAAATCACAGCTCCTATGCCCAGATAAACTTTCACCATTTTAGTGAGCAAAAGGCACACTTTTCAAAATACCCTATGCCAGTTCTGCAAACATTTCAGCTGTAAGGAAGGATGTAATTATACACGCTCATTGACAGATATTAATCGCAGACTCTGCCTTCTCAAAAAAAAAAAAACAAAAAAAAGCAAACTCTATAGAAGTGCAAAACTGTTTATACATGAGCATAGAGTTTTGAAAATTGGCTAAAGCTAGAAAAATAATCTACTTCATTGAAGCATATGGGATTGATTATAAATCAGATGTAAATTGTGAAAAAGAACGTGTGACTGTATGGAAAGGTAAATTCTGGCCACTTGCTGTGAAATAAAATGGACTGTTAGCCAGATAATGGAATCATAATACACGGACTGCATTTTTCTAGACATTTTCAGGAAAGGAAATATAAAGCCGTTTGGGTTTTTTGAACAGATTTTCATATTTTATATTTTTAATAGTTTCTCTTTCAGTCAGTTGGCAAAAGAGCTTAAGGAAAAAAGCTGAATTGTGCCTTTCTTCACCATGCAAGTTATCTCAGTGATTTAGACAGAATGACTGATGCTAGTTAGGTAAGATGTAAAATAATTAGCACAAACTGCCTGAGTCAGGCCCATAGAGATCATTGGGTTCAAGAGAAAAAGGGATATTTTTAAATCAAAGAGTAGCATTCACTCCTGATCGTACTGAAAATGTGGAGTGTTTGCAACCAGCTTCAACAGGACCTGTATTTTATTCAAAACTTACTGTCTTTTGAACTAAACCTTTGAACTGAATTTGAAGTTAAACTAGCAACCAAGTGACTATTTAGTTCATTTAAAATACCGACTTTAAATTTAAACTACCAACTCAGTAATGAAAAATAATAACTGCATGGTTTACTGAAGCACTAGCGCTTGAAGAAACTGTCTTCCAACTCATGTAAGTCAACTCATCATTCTGCTACAGCAGCGTAACTGTCACATCTTTGCACCACAGCCTGCACGCCTGGCACACTGAAGCAATGGATATTAAGGTTGTGTATTTAAGGGTTACTGGACTAACTTCGGTCATTTGTGACTGAAATGCACTCTCTTACGGAGCCTTATGATGCTTTCCACATATCGCATCTCAAAGCTCTGTGTGGGTATTTTTAGCCTACTTATAAATTAGTTGCATGCAGAGACATATGCACCAGCTCACCTATTCAGCAAGTGACAGCTTAGAGCGAGGATCATTTGTTTTACTGCAATCTGTGTTAATCTTCACTGGTATTAGCTGAGAGAGGGAATATAAGCAAGGACGTTTTCCTTGTTATCTATTACTTTTTTCAAAAAATAACAAAGAATTTTAAGCATCTATTTAAAAATCACCTGAAAAGAGAAGATACGGTATTTTGCCCAGGGGATATAGCTCAGTATTCTGACACCATCTTTAGATAAAATGCAAGAAGTGTACAAAACTCTAGCCAGTAATAATGAAATTTTTGATCTAATGAATTTACACTGCATGTTAGTTAGTTAAGCTTTCAACTTTACTGCTGTTCCCAAACACACATTCACAAAATTTCTCAGGGATCAATTATTTGTCTAGGTTTTTGTTGTTATTGTTGTCATTTTCAGGTCAATACATGTTAATGACATCTTTCAGACATTTTAAGACTAGCTCTTTATTTAATATTTTCTAAAATGGAATGCAGGGAAATGTTCACACTACATAGTTCATGGTACTAAATTGGGAGGAAGAATTCAACTCTCTTGTAGTATCACAGGTTTTTTAAGATCCAGAATCCCACCTATTGAAGGGCCATTATATTCTAGTGCTAAAACAGCAGTTCGTGATTCAGCTTATTTCATTTTAAACATTATTGAGGTTAACAGTGAAAAACTATGGCCCTTTAGAACAAAACATTGGTCAACACAAACAGTGAGAGGAATTACTCTATGCTACAGATCATTTTTTCAATATCAAGCCTTACTCTTCACACTAACTTTTACTTTCATTTTATTACACCATATAAAAATAATCTTAGTGCTGTAGTTTCCTTTACAACCTGATGACAACTTTTTGAAGAAGATTGTAACACTTTGGCCACCTGAGGCCGCAGAATCTTTTAGGACCCAATTTGAAATCCACTGCACTGAATGCAAAGACTTCGCTGACTTCAGTTAGCCAAAGTATGGCACTGCAAGAGATGCAATATGGGATATAGACTGATCCGGACTGTACCCGTGCCTTTTTTCTGTGTAAGTTAGTGTGAAAAGCACCTTTAATTCAAACACTCATGAATGTGAGAGAGCCATATATAAAGTGAAGAACAGAGAGAGTGTGAGGATGCTTGGAAGTCAGTCATGCCTCTGATTTTTGTACCACTCGGCACTACCAACCAACAGATCCTGACAGTCACCTCTTGCCTGCTCCTTGCCATACTTGCTTCTGGAATTGTTCAGTCCATGCATGCAGAAAGAGCAGGGGCAGGAGAATAGCACAGAGAGAAATAGTTCCTGCTCTATCATTTGCACTGGGTAATAAGAAAATTTAACCGAGCAGAGGGAGATAAGACTTTAAGCAGCTTTTGGTGAAGAGGGCTACTAAGATGACAGGAAAACTGCTGACCAGAAAATATATTCTGTTCAGAGTTTAGGAAAGGCAACAAAAAGTGTAGAGGACAATAGCTAAAATGCCTGCTTTTGCACTGTGAAACATAAAGGGCATTTGTTATTGATTTTACAGAAAAAAATGCTGAGGATCACATCTTGTTCACATTTATTCTAGGAAAATTCCAATGCCTTTTGGAGGAATAAACCCAGTTCTTTTCCAGGGAAATGTTCCATGATTCTGTAACAACTGAGAATTTCAGAAAGTACGGTTTCACTTAGGTAGGCTTTAGGGCAGATATACGACTTTTTAGAGAGTCTTATTTTTTCATTTTCTATAAAATTTTCAAAAAACAGTGAGAAATCATTATATACATAAATGCAGACAGGATCTAACCTTGTGTTTCGTTTCAAGTCAGTATTTTAAAAGGCACCTATATGGTTTCTAAAGAGAAGAAAAATACACGTATACTTTCAAAACATTAAAATACACCCTTGAGATTAAAATGTTCCAACTCAGCTCTTGTAAGGTTCCCTCAACTCCCATTGAAATCAAAGGGGCACGTGCTTAAACGCTTTCCAGGAGAGAGACATTTTCCTGAATTAGTCATAATGAAAATGAATTAATTTTGGTCTACTTCCCAGTTTTTCCCTAGAGTCACAGTTTTTATATTTTCCTCCCAACTGTAGTCTGGGTGAGATTTTGTGCCTGGAGTTTTTGAGCTATAAGGTTTTGTAGCCTATATAGCCTACTTCTGCTTGGCACAACCTCCTGCTTTGCCTGATTGATCATAAAGAAGGAAAAAAAGAACTCTGCCACAACACTAGAAGTAATGTTTTCGAGTGTGTATGTATGCTTGAATCACCCTGAAAGAGAACAGTTGATGTCTCACAGTAAATTTTTTAACCTCTGTGTACCAGCTATAAGGCGGTAAATCTAATTCATTAACAAAAATACAGCATTCCTAGAACGAATGATACAGGAACAGTACTGCCACCTTGCTGGAGGAACAAAGTAATGTGATTTGTGTTTCTCTACATTGTTTGGGTAGCCTAGAATTATCAGAATTAAGTATGGTAATAACCTGGTAATTAACAGTAATTTCTTTTATCACTGTGGAAATGGCATTACAGAAGCAGCACTGACCTATAATTTTTTTCATGAGTTCTTCAGTTATTGTCACTACATTTCTAATTACCCTTGCAGTCACCCAAACTATTTCAGAGCAGTTACTGAGATGATGCCAAAGCACCCTGGATCATCTTATTTTCTTGATCAACTGATTAAAAGGTCAGAACCGCCAAAAAATGTTAACCATGATGTGACAAGCATGTCACACTGAAGAGGTAATTAGAACTATCATCTGCCACTTGATAACTTTTGGGAATATAAACGTATGTAAATAGACAGAATTGAAAAGAAAGAAAGCCAGGTTGTTATCGCTTTAGACTGCTCATCTGGGATTAAAACGTAATTAAAAAATACAGCAAAAAATACAGACATTGAACAAAATGCAAAACAACTACGTTTGTTGTTTGACCTGTCTATTAATTGCTATTACCATCAGTGTTTTATGTGCCTCCTCCACATCAGAGGGGAGAATGAAGCCTTAGAGGTTCAGCGAATAGTTGGTGGCAGTTTCAGTTTGATCGTGGATTTCTCATTCCTTTTCTTCCAACCCTGTGCAGCACGCAAATGCCATTTCACATAGCTGCTTGCAGAGCAGTGACCCAGAAACATCTTTGCTGGAGCAGGCGTTGGAGGCTGTGGGTCACAGGGCTGTGCTGGCTGCATCCCACCGGTGGTGACCATGGCACGTCAGGAGTTGAAGGACCACGTACCTCCACATCATCCCTTGGGAACTACAGGGAACAGAAAAAAGTTAATGTGTCCCTAAACCCAGAAAAGGAAAACTGTTTTGTTAGGTAAAAATGCCTTTCCTTCTCCCCTGCCCATTTTTTCTGCCGATGATAGTTAAATAAGGACTGGTCTTCTGATTGCAGTAACAACTAAAGAACGAATAAAAAGTTGCTGCTGAGGGTGGTTCACAGCAGCACTGTCAAGGCCACATGGCTGTTGTCACCTAGACGGCCTACTCTTTTGAAGCTTTTTTTAGTGTTTGAATGAAGATCACCTTCTGTAGGACTGCCTTAATACTTTAGAAAAAGGTAATCAAATACTAAGTGTTTGGATTACCCTAGAAATGGATCTTCCTGCCAGTCATTTGGAGAGGAATTGCTGTCTATAAAGGAGCTGATGGGGACATCGGAAAAGACCATAAAGTGTTCCATCAGCTAATTTGCACGAGTGGAATTAAATACTCAGTACAGACATTTGTAGGTGAACATGTAACAGGACAAAATAGTAGGGAGAAGAACAGAAATGATACACAAACAAAAGGTCTGAGTCATGCTACTTTTGTTTTTAAAAGGTTCCAGTTTCATCATTTTGTCAGCTTCTCGCCTTCGCACTTTTCCGTCCCAATTCTTTCCCTCTTCCCACTCACTTCCTCTGTTTCGCCCTCCACTTCTCTTTGGTGTGCTTCTTCATCTGGAAAGCCACAGGCACTTGCCTGTGAATCCCTGGGTAGGACTCCAAGCTGTCTACAGCCCTGCAGCCTGAAGGGTTCACGTTTAAACACGCTCAGCAGGTAGCTTTGGAGATCACATGGCTCCAAGGGACCCTCCCAGTACCAGTGCCAGTAAATATTAAGCATGTGTGTCATAGAAATATGTTATGCTTATAAAATCTATAATAGTATGTTTGCTGTTTCAAGTGCCTTGCTTGACATAACAAGATGAAGGGATTGAGTACTTCTGAAGTTAAAGTGATTGGGTATTAGCTGGACTTAGCAAGACTATGCCTGTGATTTTACAATGTGTGCTATGAATTGACTTCATGCAGCTTTTTTCAAGCACCACTTCTGCAACTTGTGCTTCTTCCTTCAAACTCCTTAGAGGTTGCTATGGCCACCTTAAATACCAGGAGTTCTTAAAAAACCTGTAACACGTGGCTAGCTTCATAGCTGTTGCTTCCCAAGACAGTCCCATTTTATGAAATGCGAGCCTGTAGGCTTTGTATTTTGGACTTTTCAGACTCTATTATACAGATCATCTTTTAATATAGGTTGTCTTGCCAACACTTCCCCTCCCCTACATGGCCACATAGACCAGACCTTCCATTTAGAAATGGCAAAACATTTTTTAAGAGCTGTTTTTAAGAAAGAGAGAATTACTTATAAAAAAACTGCTGGATTTCATTAAAATGAGAAAGAGCTGGAAGTATGTAACCCCTCAGATCTCAGCAATCCCTGAACACTGCTCTGTAAGCCACGTGGAGCATCTCTGACTTAATTTTATCAACAATGAGAGTTGGTTTTCTAGAAGAACTTCCTTCCAAGAAAGAAAAGCTTAAGTGGTTTGGTCTCAGTTTTTATTTAAAACGGTGAAGCTTTACATTGCCCTCTGTCTCCGAAGCCAGCGATGCTAGCCAGGAGAGGAGTTATCCATGAGTAGGAAGTGTTCACCAGGGAGCATTAAATCACTCAAGTAGTAGCTTCCGCCTCCTGTGTCCTGAGCCATTTCTGGAAAAAGTCTGTTCCTGGCAATCCCGGCCTGTTGTACAGACCCAGCAAGGCTTATTGCTGATGTTGTAAAGTAGGACAGCCACTACACTTCCCTAATTCACATTAGTTTCCTAGCAGCCCCTGGATCAAGAGGTCACAGCACTAACTGGACTGCGTCCTTCTTTTTCCTTTGAGTGTGTCTTTGCATTTGCTGAGCGGACTACGCTGGATGTGTGCTTTGTCTCATCCCAGTTAGGCATACCTCCAGAAAAGCCAAAAAAATTACATCAGTGAGACACGAAACAAGATATTTGCATTTTGTGTGTGAACTTGTTTTATTCGCTGCATAAGTGGTTATCATCGCACAAACATGCCTGAAGATGACTCTTTTATTTACTTTTCCTTACAGCAGTTCTAGTATTTTAAATTATTATAGTAACAGCTATGAGAAAAATGTTACAGAGTTAGTTAGTATCTCTCTACATGGAGAATTTATGTAGCCTATGACTTGTTGAGGCTTTTTTTTAGTATACTAAATATTTTGCAGCTTAATCACTCATGCATAATGTGAGAACATATGACGGTCACTCTCTAAGAATGCAAATACACATTACTACATAACCAATGAGTTTAGGCAGCTCAAGCGGGGTTCTCGTTGAACTTCGCTTGCAGGGTTAGCTGAGTTGTTTTATCTAGGACACTTCTTACGTTTCCTCTCATAGATTTTTCATACCTCCCTTCCCACCAAGCCGTGGGGTTTGCCCCTGATTTTCCTTTGTGAAATTGAAAAGAGGAATCAGGGAAAAAAATCTGCTTGTTGGACAAGGTGACAACAAATCCCAATATTGCAGCATCCCATTGAGTGTTAGATTATTACTACTGCTCATTCACTGTAGAATGTAACACAATGGCTATTACAGTTTTCACAACTCTCAGTTTAATTATATGGTCTTTGACTTTTCAAATACAACAGAATTCTAGTGGCATTTGCCCTACTATAATAGCCCTTTTTATTTGCTTCAGGACTTAAATTCTGTACTTCTTGATCAAAGGATGCTTTCTCTTACATTTCAGAGAACAGTGGGTTATGTAGGAGGCAGTTCCTATTCCTGAAAACAATCTTTATTTGCAGAAATATAAATTTCTTATGAAGTCTTTGATGTCACAGACCTTGTATGAACTTTGCTCAGTTTAGGCAATTCATTTCAGAGGAGAAGTTAAATGAAAAGAAGCATGATCAAACAGTTAAAACGTTACACTTAGCTTGCAGCTCTGGCATTTATGATAGGGGCCTCATATTTGTGATCTGTAAATGAGTCATGACATGTATGTGCCTCAGTTTCTTGATCTTTAATAAAAAAGTCAGAAATAAGAATTTCTATGATGTGCTTCATAAGAGTGTCAAAGGGCCTACACTTAGCAACGCTCAAACAAGTAATCCAAAAATCAACCTGACCTTGTGTTTTGTCCAGTGTGGTTTGAAAGTTGTGAAAAAAAATCTGATTCTATACTTACAGTACACTGAAATGAGTTTCAGGTTCATTAGAAACTAATCCAAGATTTACCAAAAATCAGACATGTGCTTGCTTCAAACTTGGTAAATCTTTCAGGATTTAGAAGGTAGGAGAGTAGGTGATAGTAAAAAGAAAGATTAAAACCTCAGGATTTCATATCTGCTTTATATTTATCATGAAAATACAAAAAAAGCACACATAATAAGCAAACGGAAAGCTGTCCTCTAAATGCTAAACCACCTTGTGTGGTGCTTCAGCATGTCATATGCCTTTGAAGGCATACGCCTCAGGAAGTAAAAAACAAAAGTAACTGGTTAACTTCGGAAATCATCAGTTCCATATAATTACTTTGATTGGACTCATCCCAACTACGAGTTCATGTATGCATTTCACTTACGCCGCCTAATATATAATGGTAAGTCATGTATTGCAATAAAACACTGACTGGAGAGAAATCCTTACCTAATTCAAATCCCCATTGACTCAAGCAGGGCTATACCTCAACTTTAGTTCTTTCATGTCTCTTTTCACTCTTGGATGTCAAAATGCATTGGAAAAGAAAGCACAGGACATGATCTCAACACTTCTGGGTGAAATGCCTTGTTATATAGCATGTAGAGAGTCATCCATTTACTTACATACAAGCCTATATACTTACAATAACCTCACAAAGGGATTAATTTCTCCGGCTTGGTAAACAAAAGGCAAAGAGTTAAAATCTTGTTATCCTTAGCCAGAACATCTGCAGCTGCTACCTGAAATCCCACATTTGTGTTTAATAGTTATTGGGAGACCCTTTCAGAATATGGGCTCATCTAATTGATTCCAGATACCCGATTCCCTGGAGGGTAGGTAAAATAAGGAGAGTGGCAGGTGGAAGGGAAACAGCATCAGTTTCTTCTATATAGACTTCAAGTGTCAAAGATCTGTTGCCTGTGGTTAAGCTTTATACTGCCAGAAGTTCCCTGATTTTTGGAACTAGCTGGTCAAAGGGAATCCTGGTTTTCTGCTAGAGAGTTGGTTCTAGCTCCCATATGCAGTGCCTATCTGCTGCAAAGTAGCACATGGAAAACACTCCGAAGGGCCTAGGCTTGACCACAAAAGTTTGGGCATCAGAGGAGTTATTGCAGGAAATCAGGGCCCTGAAGAAACCGGAGGCTGTTCAGAATTTCTTCCATACCAACTGTAACAGGAGCATCAGAATTGCTGTTCTTGAGGGGATATTCCTTTCATGTGTATTGCAGAAGTGAAGTAATAGAGAGTGTACAAAGTGAAGTAATAGATAGTAAAAGATAACTCCTGGTAGTGTTCCAGCAGCACACATTCCTAGTCTGTGCCCTGGTATGGATCAGGCACTAAAAACCATAACAAGGCAGCCTGTTTCATCAGAACATGTTGATCTTTACAGACTTTAGCCTGACTTAGTAGTGTGGAACGAGAAGCTGAAACTAGAATTTCACCCATCAAAGTTAACGAGAAGTTTGAGGGCATGATTGAAAGAAAGAGTTGTAACGGGGATAACATCCACAGAATCACATAGATGTAAGTTTTATACAGTCTTAAGTGAAGATTTTCTGAATACTTTTTACTCAGTTTGAACTTTCATTAAAAGACTAGGCACTGTAGAAGCTCATTTTTTTAAATGAATTAAAAAAGGAAAAAATAAAAAATGTACAATAAATTCTTACTCTGCCTTGCATAGATCCTGGACACTTCACACACTGCTGCATATCCTGGAGGTGTTTCAAACTTGAGAAAATTTAAGGTTGCTTCAGAGAAGTCCTGAAATAGCATCCAGTTCCCCACCATCCTGCAAAGACGGGCAAGTCCTTCAGGTTTTCAGAGATTTGTGTGCATTCATGTGCTTTCTCAATTTCCTGAGAATTACCTAAAGTCATTGAAAATGTAGAGAATTCCACTTTTACTAAAGGAAGGCTTGGGTAGCCAATTCATTGTAGGGATGTAATCCCTAAGTGAACACGTTCTGTATGTAAAAATGTGCCTTAATTTTTTATAAAGTTCTTAAAAAATTGTGCTTTGTGCTAAACGGCTTTGATGCCTATCAATCCATAGAGAAAATAGGCATTATTAGAGGAACAGAAATATATCTTCTGTGTAGTCAAAGGCATCCTCAAGAATTTACATGTTTGCAATGCCAGAGATTTATTTAGCTGAACATAGACTCAAGCATCAATTTCAAATACGAAAAGAATATTTCTCCAGCTGTTGCCACATCTGTTATCAGGATCTGCTGCCATATCAGTGAATGCCTTTAGGTAATTGCTACAAGAAGCAACCTTAGGCTCTTTGTGCCCAGAGGAAAGTAGGATCCATTGGAGGCTGTGAGACATTAATCTTTCGATGCAGAATATCAAAAGTGGATTTAAATCTTAATGGAAGAGAGCATACTAGGATATCAAAATTAGACTGGGGAAAAGATTCCTGCAGTACTAACATAATGTGCAAGTGAATGTGTCTGGAAACTTAAACACAGTATTAGGAAAATTTATGTAAAGTCACTTTGAGAAATAGAATGATAGACCTTCAGCTGAGAACAAAAAGACTCATATGTGTAAATTAGCATGTGTCACTGATTTAAATTTACACCTGTTTACTCTAGCTGGCCAAGAATTCTCAAAGGGTTTTGTACAGTATTTTAATGCTTCTTAACACACATACCATTCTCACAAAATCTGTCTTGGAGCACTATGTGAAGTCAGAAGCAAGGAAGTTCTTTGAAAATATAAGCAACATCACTGATTAGTGCCTATGGAGGTATGAAATTCACCTTACTAAACTGTAAAATTTTGCCAGAGAAACAACTGGTTTAAAATACATATATTTTTTAAACATTTTAAACATAGTTAAATTTTAAAAGAAAAACTTTTAAAGTTACAGTTTTGTGAAAAACTTGTAGAGAGGAGCAGAGATACAGAGTATATTACAAAACTTCTATCTAGTCTGTAACAGGCTGGATAGCTTTCATGCCTGTGGTTGTTGCAGAGTCTTTCAAGCTGCTCAATCAGTAAAGAATACCAATACAAACAATCCTCTTCAGTTATTTTATTTTCAGATCACTTCTTTCATGATGAATTTACCTTTTGGCATATTTCTTACTGTATGTTCAGTGCACTAGTCAAACAAATGTAGTGTCACAGCCATCATAAAAAGTCATCAAGTATTCCAAGCTGAACAAATTGGTTTACACCTGCCAAATACTGGGCAAATGTTATTTTGATACATTGTGTATTAAACCAAAATCCATCAACAGAATAGTTTGAGAGGAAATATAGTGTCTTATCTTCTGGGAAGGCCTAAAAGACCAGCTACAGTGGTGGTGAAGTTTCTGTGCCGTGGTTTAATTTAAAAAGAACATTGTCTTATCCTTTCACTACTAGATTTTGAGTCAGATAGTCTGCTGAAGAGATAGAGGTAGTAGTCCAGATAATAAAACTGCTATTACAGCTGTTCTTCCCGTGCAGCTATTTCTGCACCTTAGTACTTTATCTGGGGACTGAGGCCTTCCTCATGGTGTGCACTGTCCATATATCCAATAAACTGATAGTCCTAGTTCGAAGAAGATGGCTGCTATCTGTGAAGAGCAGGGAGCACAGGAGTACAAAGAAACCTTATCAAAAGGTTTACATTTAACAGACCTCTCCCTTTCCTCTTTCCTGGACTCTCTTCTTCACTGAGGTACTGCTTTCTACCTTGTTTTTACTTACTTCCCTCTTAAAGTCCCAATTTCTAATCAACATCTTTCTTTTTCAAAAGGAAGGTGGAATGCAATTTCCACTGGAGATTGTAAATCCATCTTTGCTGCAGAATTTATACAACACACTTCTATCTTCTAGAAACACTTGCTGCTCTATTTTAGACTTCTCAATCTGTCATTCAAGAAGTAACAGGCCCTAAGGTTTTCCTGAACATATACACGTATGTGCAATACAGCCGTATGCTTAGCTGGACACTTCTTTCATGTGCATGCAATATGGACCTAGTCTACTTAATCCAGTATTTGGTAGCCGTTTGTCTTTGTGGGTTTAAAGCAGCTTTGGTGTATGATTACAACAAAAGTAGCACTTTTAGCAGTAAGAATTTTCCATTAATTTTCAGTAAAATGAGAATCCTTACATTTCAGAAGGTGAAGGATTTGTGTTTCACTACCTACTATTGTGCTGGTGCTTCAAATGGGAGACTGCATGTCCGGAAATTCTAAACCAACGATCCAGAAAATGGTAGGGCACATAAAATTACAAATGGCATGTTCTCCTGCTGCAGATGCAAAACACCTAGGCCAGTTCATAAAAGCCCCTACTGCACAGTGAGCTCCTTAGAGCATGGGATATGGCAAGTGTAATTCTGGCTTTCCTCAGCAGAACTCCAATCTGGAACAGGGCTTTTGGGTACTATGGCCATATAAGGTGCAAGACATAAATCATGTGGGTTTTGCCTTCCTTTGTAATGCAAAGGGGGTCCTCACTGTACTAGTAAATGAAGAATGCCTGCTTTACTGTATATAAGTTTGCCTCCAGTTATCAGTGGAGTTAAAAACATAAAAGCTGAAGGGGAGTGAATATTAGACTTTGTTCAGAAATCTGTTGTCCTAGGCTGTTTTGGACTGGTGCAGTGAAACTGCAAAGTACACGCTGTGTGGCTGCAGAAGTTTTCAGTTATTTCAAAAACATCAAAGGTAACATGTCTTGTATTTCTCCTTTGGACCTGGAAATTGGAATAATAACAATGAGATGTGTTTCTTTTAACTTTCTGCATGGCTGGGCTCACTTATTATGGAAGCCTAATGTTGATAAATAGGTTAAGCATAGTTGAAAATTAGTCTTTCCTCCCCGAGAGCTTATTTGACTCAAGAGACTTCTCAGATTTTTAAAGGTAAACTGATTTTCTTCAGCACTTGAGCAAACAATCATATATACTTATGAACAGTCAGTGCAAACACAACATTTGCCATTTCACTTTGCTCATTTGCTTCTCTCTCTTGCATCTTGGCAAAAAGTGCCACTCTGGTTTTCTCTAACAGCAGCCTCAGAAGTGCGCCCACTTATTGTGCCAAATTCTTCATGGTTGGTATATCTTTATAAGAGAGAAACACAGCATAATAATTCTATTTTTAAATAGAACAGATTTTTGCAATGTTACAAACAACACAATAGCTCAAGCTCTGTGCTTGATTGTGTTAATTATATGAACATTTCTAAAAAAAATTCCAATTCTTACATAAAATATCCATGTGCCTGTGTTGTCTTCAAACCCTGTTTTTTGCCTCTTTCTTGTCTTGCTGTTGACTGTTACTAAAGACCTTTTCTAGGACTTACATTCAGAACTCTAGTTGGGCGGAGAAACAGTCCCACCATGATGAAGTTGGCTATGAACCAGAGACTATATGTTTTGCCTTTGAAGTACTTTCATCTCTCACTTTCCAATCCTAAAAGTATCCCTAGCAGTCTGATATAAGTGCTCCTTTAAACATTCAGTTTTTCTGTGCAGAGGGAAATCATTCCCCTGGGAACCCAATGCAGACAGTACCATCCGTAGGTAGCTCCTGCCCTCTGCCTTTGTGGTGCAAGGGGAAGTTGCACATTTTCTTCAAACTAAGAGGTGCACATGGGAAAAGGGAGAAAGAGTCCCATTCTTTGAGCTCTATCCAAGATCAGCATTTCTTCTGAAACAGTCTCCTTTTGTGTGTTATTGCCAGACACAGACACAGCAGTTGCATGGAAAGCGCCATGGTTAATCCGGTGATATTCTCTGCCAAGGAGCGAGAGGGAGACCCAAGAAATATAGGAGCTGGTGTGAAGGAACAAGGTTTCTTTGTACCCTGAGACTCAAGCGCATCCTGTAATAACAGCAGTAGCTTCATGGTCCTAGGAGAAGCAAACTCACTCTTTCTAATACAAACAGGAATGGTGACCCTCTCTGTGTCACTCATAGTGCAATTGAAGGGCTCAGCTTCTCTGTGGCTCTTACTTTCAGAAGGAAATATCTTCATTTTACTGTAAGCAGAATCTATTTCTGTATTCACAACATGAATACCCGATAGACACTTTTTGATTGCAAGCAGCTGTTGCCATCTGATCAGGGGATGTATTGCAAATATTTTAGCAAATGTTTCTCCTCCTCTTCTCTTTCTCCTAAGACTCTGACAAAGTTGATGCGTGACTGGGAAATCTATTCATGTGAAGAAATTCCTCGTGTCGACCCCCAGACAGCAGGCAGCACCATTTCACAAGCACGTACATCAAATGGCACCTGTTAGAGTTTAAACTTTGTTCTCTAAAACCTTGACTAGATGGAGTGGCAAGAGAGTTGTGTGCTTTTGACTGTGAATCTTGGAGGTGACAAGGAAGTGTGGCCCCCATTGACTGAACCTGAAACTGAAAGCTGACCATAAGCGCAAAGCTAGACCTTCATTGTGTCTTTCCCTAGGTGTTCCACTGAAAACAGCGGTATTCAAATCCATGAGATGTGATACTACCCCAGAAACTGGCACTTCAGAAGTATTATTCTGAGTGCCAGAAAATATTTTCTGCTGTAGGCCAAGGAGAGGCAAAGAGCCTTAATCTCTTTGGGAAGAAGAAGGAGTTGTTTAAATAAAGGCCCTGACTCAGATCTACAGGGAAGAGAGCATCTACAGAGACAGAGCTCCTAATCCCTGTTTTTAATTTGATTCATCACTCTCTTAACTGTTATTCTGAAACCACTGGGGCAAAACCTGCTTGTTCCACTTCATGCTGACACTTTTCAACATGAATAAGGCGAGCAGGACATGAATGGTGCCATTATACTGTGGAATAGATGCCATTTGAGTATATTATATTTAAATCTAGACCCAAATTCTGCCTTAGTATATGCTCAGGTTCTCATTCAAAGGTGGAAATCTACTCCACAATTCCTTAGTTACTATGTACTTTAAATCGGAAGTAAATCAGAAAACTTTGTTGCACAGAAAGAGTACCATTTTATATTTGGTGTGTAAAGCAGAATCCAGCAAGGTGCTGAGTGCCTCCAAGCCAGGTCTGCAGTCTATCACCTCCCAGCAAGTCCAGCAGAGATGGCAGGTGCTGACCTTTTCCTAGAAAATACTCTGTAGCATCCAGAACACCAACCGAACGGATAAGGCAAGCATCCAGTGGCTCACTTCATGTCCCTAGACAGTTTGCTGCAAGATTAATTTCAAGTTTTAATGAAAATAAATGGTAATGATCTAATGAGGTTCTTAATTAGAAAATGTACAGTCCTTCAGCACATTCCACTCGAGTCCTGGGTGGCTGAAAAGCAAATCAGAACAATCACCAGTTAATACAGAGATACTCATTCTGATTATTCTAGGAAATTGTAGAGCTTCATACTGCATACCATAAACACTGTTATCACAATATTTCTAGGCATTTCTGGCCGAATAGTGCAAATACACACAGGACATGTATAGCAACGATATAATCATTACACCTACATCTGATAACACCTCTCATTAGCATCGGGAAATAGACCATTAAAAAAAAATACATGGGTGTATACAATACTTTTGCATCTGCTAATGTGACTGATCAAGTGTACAGGGTGGATCCTGATTCCTTGATCTCCACGTGTAACTTCTGTTTACTTCAGCGCTTGGGAGCTGATTTCTTGGTAGGCTCGTCCAAGCATAAGGTGTTATACCCACTAACTCTAGAAGTAAAAACTACCCATGCTCCCACAAGCTTTTTCTCAATCTACTCCTCTCACTTTCTCAGCTTGAATGCTTCACATTAGAAACATTACCCTTACAGTTTCTTCTTCACAATCTTCATTTCTTTTTATGTTACACTGTTCACAGGATGCAGAGAGAATAAGAGTGCTTATGCTTATTAGATTTAACTGTAGAGAAAAATATTTATTGTTAATAAAGATCCCAGACAAATCTGAAGTGTAAGATTATTTCTGGGACTTACTGTTTAAAACTCTAATCCTTTTCTCTTCGGTAGCTCTGCTCTAACCTAAAGTTCCACAATGAGTATTTTCAAGTTTCTAAAATTTTACAGCGTAGTAAACTCTCTGATAGATTCTTTATCACCTTGGGTAAACCAAAAAATTTGTTTTCTTGAGATAAAAAGATATTGAGCATGTTTAATGGAGATTCACAACAAACAAAAGAAATGTAGTAATAAAATGCAAAACAAAGGAGAGAAGAAATAATACGAAAAGCAAAACAGGTTTCTAGGGCAGCATTTTAATGGTGCTTCTAATCTCTTCTTTCTAAATGCAAAATTTTTATTAAAGACTGAAAAATAAATAGGCAGCTAAATAACACGTCTCACAAAAGTGATTTTTATGGCTGTGCAGAAAACAGAGATCAGTGTATGGAGAGTAGACTGTTCTGGTGTCTGAATAACCTCCGCTAGAACAAAGTTCACAGTAGTATGAAAGAGACAGACCACTCTCAAGAATGATGAGGAGAAAGTGTCATATGATGTTGCATGGTTTGAAATATGCCTAACTGTAAATGAAACCATTAACCAGGAAGCTTTCATGTGAAAAAACATCTACAGTTACAGTCTAAATATAGTCTGAGCTCTGACTTTGTTTCCTTTTTACCAGGAAATACTTTTTATCTGCTATTTTATATAGACAGCACAATAGCTGATTAATATTTAATGCAGCATGAACTCTTTAATGATGATAGACTTTATCTTGTGCACTCGGACTCTCATGCTCATGGACTCCCTTTGATTTTCTCTGCATGACAGGATTCTAGAAAAATAAGTGAGGATCTCTGCTTTTCTTGAAAGAGTAGTTTTAGCTGACTGCCCTGTCAAAACAGGGCTTGAAATGTGAACCAATACAGAGTAAGCTATTTCTGTTGCTGCATTTTTCTTACAGATGGCTGGAGAGCAGGGGAATAGGCCAGTAAATTACTTATACACAAATATGCACAAATGAATGCACACAACCTCTTTAGCCAGAAACCAGTTATATTTGCAGTTAACCTAAAGTAATCTTCCTGGTTGCTTCTCCAAATCTGTAGGCTGGATCTTTGCTTTGTGGACAAAAATAGGTTACATTTTTGTGGAGGAGGGTGGACATGTTTTGCAGGCTCAGACAGGCTCTGAATACTAACTCACGGGTGCAACCTATATATAAATATTGCAAAACTATCTTTTTCTATCCAAATGCGGGCAAAATTGTGTTCTCTCCTTATTCATCATGACACACTCTGCAGTGTTTCTGAAGACTTGGATTTAATATTTTGTTCCTGTGGGGACAGGATTGCTATGTGGGATCAGGGAATCTTTGGGATAACGAACTGTCGTATCAGAATACTTCTGTTTAGGCTGGTGATGAGGGACGTAGCTTGATCCTGCTAGAATGTTGTGTCATTAATGCTACTTGAACAGTACTTTTTAAATTTCTGAAATGTAAAAATTATCATCTTTAAATAGTGCAAATTGAAGTTACTCATGATGTCTTAATTTCTTCTGTGCTATTTTACGGATTTTGTAAGGTCTGAAAATAATATATTTATATTATATTATATTACAGTATAGTATAGTATAGTTTCTCTTATACATTAATATTTCTCTTAACTAAATATCAATAACATGGAAGTGATTACCATGCTATCATCATCTTAAAGCCATCAAAACAAACTCATAGTCTGTAAACAAGTACTTCAGTTCTTTCAACTCAGGAATGTTAGCAGAGCTCCTCTAGATCAGAGTTTCTCAGTAAATTCTTTCTCTCTTCTGAATCTTGTTACCTTTCCCAGCTTCATGGCTTTCTTCAGAATCCTTCTCAAGGCCTGATGCTCCTCTCCGTTTTACATCCCTGCATCCCCAGGGGTACTCACTGATCCAAGCAGATGCTGCAACATTTCCTTTGCTGCTGCTGGCAACCCCAAAACATGCTTGTGCATGAGGGTTATTTTTCATGTTTAATGAGGTGTTGTGATTATACTGGAATTTCTAGTGTTTGCCATGATGTTAAAAAGTCACCTTGTCTGACATTGTAAATGAACTGTATTTGCAAAGTAAATATTTTCTCAAAGGTTTCAGTTCCCAAAGAGCAAATTTGAAGCTGACTAGTGTTCAGATGTACTTGAATGTAATTTATATGATTGCTCACTGAACCACGTCCGCTATCCTGCAACATTCTTCAAACTAAGAGCCAAAATTTTAGCTTCTGCCATGTGTCTTGACTAAGCCACATAATTATAGTCACTTAGGTGACACTCGATAACTATGACATTTATCTAATAACCTAGTAAAGGTGACTATAAACATTGTATTCTGTGCGTGTACCAGTCAGTTCACATTCAATGGGTCTCTGGAGTCCAAAGTCTGCTACCTGGTAAAAAGAGCACGATGGAGATGACAGCATTGTACTGAGTTATATGAGAACCACATCCAAATCCCGAGCGATGTTTAGCCTTGAGGCAGGAGGGTGCAGCTGGCTACTGTTCTGGGAGCCCACACAAAGGGTGCAAGCAGAGGGTGGTGGCCCAAGCAAAGACACAGGCTGTATCAAAGTCATCTCATTTCTCCATCTACCAAATGAGGAAAAGTAATTGCTTTGTTCACAATGGCATTGTGAAATAAAGACTTTAGTTGCCTGTGAGGTACTTGGAAATCCTCTTATTGAAGATACTGTGGATATGCAGATTATTTATTATGTCTACAAACTGTATGTACCTGTGGCATTGGCTTGCACAGAATACACGATGTGTTACTAGCACAGGCCAATTAACTCAATTTAAAGGTGTAAAATAGACAAGGCAAGCTGTCTTTAATGTATGCTAAAATAATTCAGTTTGGGGCTGATTTTGTTCTCTGCTTTCAAACGCGTGTGTGATGTGACCCTATAACCTTTTATCCCACTAAGGTATCTGTCTTGTTAACCTTTTTACTTAAAGAATCTAGAGTTGGAAACTATCTTTATTTGAGATAAAATCTACTCTCTTATTCTATTATTTTCTTTATTAAAAAAACATGATTATAAAAATAGTAAGAGTTTTATTATATTAGTGAGTGGTACATTACTTTTTTCCTATTAAAAACCTGATTAAAAGTACTTGGATCCATGTTTTTGTAACTCTGGCCCTTGCCGTGAAAATTCAGTGACTTACCATTGTATCTATTGTGTAATTACCAGGCTTGTTAAAAAAAAAAATACTAACTCTCTGCCAGGAAAAAAAAAAAAATCAATAAAACTTAAAAAACTGTGGCAATGAAGTATAGCCACTGTTTTCACTCTGATCACGCCTGTATACAGATTACCAATATAAATCCATTCCCATTCCAGACTGCAAAATTACCTTTGGTGGGTACTCAGTTTTGGTCATGAAGAAGCTCTTCTCAACATCTCTCTGGAACTACAGGCAGCTCTTAAATTTCTTTGGCCAAATGTCAACAGGTGCATCTTCCAGATTTCAAATTTGCTGTACATAGTACTGACTACTTTGGTGTGATGGTAAACTAATCACCACTGGGAAAGAGACTTTCCATTAACCCAGTTGCACCTGATTAAAACAGTTTTTCACATAAGGTCTTTTAAAGAAGTCTTCCTCCATGTGTACGTAAAAGGAAGTCCTGTAATCTGGGTAAATTTACTTGTAGAAGAAGGGATAGCAGCTCCTGTTTACCAAATGAGTTTCTTTCCTTCGTGCAGAGCAGGCTTTTCCTTAGAAACATGCTGCCATTAATTAATATAAATTGTGACCTACCACTTTTCACGTTAAGATACAATGACATATCCCTACCTGCATTAAGACTGTAGAGATGCCTGGACCATGGCTTCTTCCAGGGTCTTGTTATTGAGCGGGGAACAAGCAAGTTGTCAAACATCATAAAATAAGTAGCCATAAGAGCCATTAAAGGGGAAATGTAGACATTGATGAGAACAGTGAAAGCAGGGCACTCTGGTGATAGGTGCTCAGACTGTGAATGGGACCAGGAAGGAAGGTGGTATGCACCTTGGAATGGTAGCTGCCATCCCACTGTCTCTCTAAACTGCTCTCTTAATAGACAGCTTGGGAGTGGTTGGTTTTATTTTTGCAAACAAGGAGTCCTCTCCTGTCACTGCGTAGTATGTAACACAAGTAACTGCAAACCAAAGAGAACCAACAGCACAGTACAGTTAAGCAGAAGACTTTTCTTAAGCAGAGCCCTTCCACTTACCAGCCTTGGCAAAGAGCCTCAGTGTATATTTTGTATCATGACCCCATACATGAAATACTGACAGAAATGGAGATTCTGTTTAAAGATAGTATCAGCATTGCTTGGATAGGCTCTAAATCTTAAAAAGCAACTCAGCATGTTGTTTGCTGAATTATGCTGTCTGTTCATATGTTTCAACACAGAGTAGACCTTGAAAACATAAACTGTTTATTTGTAAGGTGTTTGAGGCATTTACATGCTTCACAGAAAGAACAAACATGACAGGATATAGTCTTTCAAATGTTTGAATTTAATACAATTAAATTATTTTTAAAGGGAATAGAGAAGAAACTCTGGATTTTTAAGCCTCTGATACCCTTTACTAAGTAACACCAGTGCTGCCTTTTTTTCATACTTATATCTAAAGAGCCGAAATTAAAGAGAGTGAAAAACAAAGGGCAGAGGATGATGTCTGCAGTTCCAAAGCATCGCCTCTTTCTCCTTCAAGAGACCCTTCCTTGCTTTCTTCCTTCACACAGCTATCATTTTCAGAGCGCTACTAGGGAAACTGCAGTTCAGTTTTTGGCATGCAGCAGAAGGCAGTGGACAGAAAGCCACTGAAGCAGTGTCAGGTATCTAAGCCTACATTGCCATGGTTGCGGATCTTGTCTGTCTTACTGCTTCTGGCAGATGTGCAACTCCATCTGTCTGTCCAAGTTTTGCCGTCAGCTTGAGGATTCAGCAGTTCCTGGGCATTTCAGTTGTAATAAAGTTACAAGAGGCCTGACTATAACAGACTTGTCTTCACCTATTGATACCTAAACATGCAATAAGAATCAAGGCTACCAAAATTTTTATTTCCATTCCTCAATATAGAACGGTGTCCAGTGACTCCACTAGATACTGTTACACAGACCTTCAGAGTCTTTCTTTTTGCTGTTGTTTCCCAGTAGACTACAGTCTTTTGTCCCTTTCTTCTGGGAAATCTGTCTTAGTGCTTTTTCTGGCTCCAGGATCAGGGCACATGGGATTCCTTCTCACAAAGTGATTTGTGCAAGTTAAGAGCTAGCCCTGGCACCAATATGTCTAAATACCCTTTAGTGTCCTTGACTTTTCTCATCATTTAGATTATGCAAATTCAGGTTCCATAGACTTTCTTTAGAGCCACAAATTTATGCAAATATTTTTCTCTTTCTGGGAGTTAGTTGTTTGGTTTTAGTGTCCATCTTTCTCAGATTTTCCATTCATCTTTTGCAATTCATCGTGAGAACTTCTCGGGGCTGCCTTGTAATCATTTAATGTATTGCTATAGCCACTAGACAAATACCACTACGAGCAAAAGCAAGTCAAAATGCTAATCCAGTGTGCAACCCTAGGATGTTAGTACTGTTTTTTTAGAGTACCTCAGCCCTTCAGAGATGTAGTGAAACTTCTGGGGGATTGGGGGTTTGTTTGTTTAGGTGTTTTTTTTTAGGAAGGGCTCCCACATATTCTTCCTGTGGGATAAGAGTGGAGCGTTTGAGCATTTGACAGTTTAAACAAAGCCCCTGCCTCATTGTGGAGAAGGAAGGCAGCAGCACTTAGCAAGCACGGACAATAGTAACATTTTCTGCATAGCTCTTATTTTGCTGTAGAAAAGTTGACTCAGTGATTTCACTGTTTAAGATGCCAACATGGGAAACTCTAAGAAGTGGTTCTAAATACTTTTCCCTGTTTGTGTTTTATGCTCCACTAGGACTGTATTAGCCTCAGGAAATAGATATAGCAATATCTATTACACTGCAGAGGGAGCAAGCCTCAAATGGAAGCTGTAATGAACCTCATTGTCACTTTACTGGAGGAAAGAAAAGTCCTGCAGAAATTTCTGGAACTGTGTGTTTTCTTATTCATGTATGTCTGTGGTACTGAGTACTAGAAATGTCTTTTAATTATGGAATTTACTGCTTTTTTGCTTCTTCCTGTGGTAATGGATTGGGAGGTTTTCAAAGGCACTTGTAGAGAGTCCACACTGAAATTTCGATTAACATTTCCTAAGTGGATATGGCCAGCAGGGACAGACCTCTCATTTATCTCCTAGTGGACATGTTGTTTCAGTGGAAGGAGGAACAGAGAGAGAGAAAGAACTAGATCATCCACATTTGCCATGAAATGAATAAATCTCACCTTCTCCAAATACTCTCTAGAGAAATTCAGCCACAGATGCCTCAGTGACCACCTGCCATCAAGTATGGGACAAGTTGCAGAGATGGTGAGTACTCACAGATATTTTTGCTGCCAGGAACTAAGGAAAGGTTGAGCAGTCTCTGCTGCTAGGAAAATCAATGAGATCTGTGTCGTGCTCCTTGTAACATGCTCTAGCAAAGCTAATCCTTTTCAGAAATTCAGCTCCTCCCTCATTTAAAATGGACATCTACAATTAATGCACTCTTCTGAACACTTTGATTTCACCATGACCTATGTCTTCCCATCTAAGATGAGGAAAATAACAACGCTTCATCTAATGGAGATTATAAGGATAAAGGCAGTACTTAGAAAGCTCTCAGATAATGTAGTGAGGAGAATTATAGGAAAATCTATGAGGAAAACAATGATTCTGGACTGAGCACAAGGATTGACTGGCATATAATAAAAAGAAAGATTGGTGACTACCAATTCAGAGATTGCAGTCCAGCCTGTGAACTGCAGAAGATAGGATGTTACAAAGGGGGAGACTCTATAGGATTATATTGTCAAAAACTACAGAAAGGCAGAGTGATTGCCCTTTTATCCTCTTGAAACCTCACTGTGGTCAGCAAGAAAGAGTTGGTTCAGATCTCAAGAAGCTCTGGCTTCGGACTTGGGGGGTCAAGCCGGGGATCTCAAATGAGCTCATCAGAGTGAGATGGCAACATGTGGTGTCACTGGAGGGCCCACGCACTGCTGTTTCACTGTGCATGGAAAATAGTGCAGAAACTTTGACCTCACAGAGAAATTTCAAACTTTTGTCTTTGTCATTTGTGTACATACAGGATGCGTATGTAAATACGACCACTGCAAATGGACTCTAAACTCAAAACATATTTGGGAAATTTTGGGAGTCTTTGGGATTGATTCAGCCACTTTGTGTTTCACTCAGTAAAAGAAGAGGGAAAGATTATGTCCAAAGACTGGAGAAGGAAAAAATAGCCCTTCCTGCTTGTGAGATTCATCCTTAAATGTCAGCAATAGTTTAGAAATGAAAGCACATATAAATTGTTTGTTTATATACGACTTACAATAAAAAAAGCTTTAGAAACAGCAGTAAGGGAAGGCAAACAAGACAGAGTGCCCTGTCTGCATCAAATCTTCCTCCTGACATCAGCAGATGTCAACAGAGTTGGCTTTCTGAGTATCAGCAGCAAAAAAAGTCAAGACGCAATTTTGTTAGGATAGGTGGAAAGAGTAATTTTCAGCCTTTAGTGATGCATATTTTATCACATGCTAGGAAGAAGCTGCAGTTAGCCCCATAGCACTGTGATGCATAAAAAGGTTCATTTAATAAGTCCCAAAAATAAAATAGAGCTAATTAAAACTCTCGTATAAACGTCATGCTGCAAATTTTAGTCAGAATGAAGGATCAAGTAAAAGTTTTAAATAGAAGTGAAATGTTGAAAAAATATATTCGATGGTACTGAGGAGTTAGGTGTGCTTCGTACAAAGTGGAAATAGCATGTCTGGTAGGTTGACCCTGGCTGGATGCCAGTTGCCCACCAAAGCTGCTCTATTACTTCCCTCCTCAGCTGGATGGAGGAGACAAAACACAAGGAAAGGCTTGTGGGTCGAGATAAGGACAGGGAGATCCTCAGCAACTACCATCATGGGCAAAACAGACTCAACTCAAGGAAATTAATTTAATCTATTGCCAAGCAAATCAGAGTAGGGTAATGAGAAATAAAACCAAATTCTAAAACACCTTCCCTCACCCCTCCCTTCTTCCTGGGCTCAACTTTACTCGTTATTTTCTCTACCCCCTCCCCCCAAGTGGCAAAAGGGAATGGGGAATGGGAGCTGCAGTCGGTTCATAACACTTTGNTGCATAAAAAGGTTCATTTAATAAGTCCCAAAAATAAAATAGAGCTAATTAAAACTCTCGTATAAACGTCATGCTGCAAATTTTAGTCAGAATGAAGGATCAAGTAAAAGTTTTAAATAGAAGTGAAATGTTGAAAAAATATATTCGATGGTACTGAGGAGTTAGGTGTGCTTCGTACAAAGTGGAAATAGCATGTCTGGTAGGTTGACCCTGGCTGGATGCCAGTTGCCCACCAAAGCTGCTCTATTACTTCCCTCCTCAGCTGGATGGAGGAGACAAAACACAAGGAAAGGCTTGTGGGTCGAGATAAGGACAGGGAGATCCTCAGCAACTACCATCATGGGCAAAACAGACTCAACTCAAGGAAATTAATTTAATCTATTGCCAAGCAAATCAGAGTAGGGTAATGAGAAATAAAACCAAATTCTAAAACACCTTCCCTCACCCCTCCCTTCTTCCTGGGCTCAACTTTACTCGTTATTTTCTCTACCCCCTCCCCCCAAGTGGCAAAAGGGAATGGGGAATGGGAGCTGCAGTCGGTTCATAACACTTTGTCTCTGCCGCTCCTTCCTCCTTGTTCTCTTCCCCTGCTCCAGCATAGGCTCCCTCCCATGGGAGACAGTCCTCCACGAACTTCCCCAACGTGAGTCCTTCCCACAGGCTATAGTTCTTCGTGAACTGCTCCAGTGTGGGTCCCTTCCATGGGGTGCAGTCCTTCAGGAACAGACTGCTCCAGCATGGGTCTCTCACGGTGTCACAAGTCCTGTCAGCAAACCTGCTCCAGTGTGGGCTTCTGTCTCCACAGGGCCACAGGTCCTGCCAGGAGCCCACTCCAGCATGGGCTTCCCATGGTGTCACAGCTTCATTCAGGGCATCCACCTGCTCCAGCATGGGATCCTCCATGGGCTGCAGGTGGATACCTACTCCACGGTGGACCTACATGGGCTGCAGGGGCCCAGTCTCCCTCACCATGGTCTTCACCATGGGCTGCAGGGGAACCCTTGCTCCAGCACCTGCAGCACCTTCTCCCCCTTTCTTCCCTGGTGTCTGCAGAGTTGTTTCTCTCACATATGCTCACTCCTCTCCTCTCCAGTTGCTGTTGTTCCACCCCAGCAGGTTTTTTTCCCCTTCTTAAATATGTTGTCACAGAGGCATTACCACCATCACTGACCAGCAGTGAGTCCATCTTGGAGACAGCTGACATATTGACTCTTATCAGACATGGGTGAAGCTTCTAGCAGCTTCTCACAGAAGCCATCCCTGTGGCATCTGGGGGATTCACAAAGACTTTTTGAGGTCCCTTCTGCAGTTCACAGGCTACCCTTCTGGTCTTTCACATGAACGTATGCAGGGAGCATTTCCCACACAGTTCTCCAGTTGTATTCCATAATGCAGTAGCTCCCATAAAGTAGGAGATGTTAGCGTACCACTTTCCCTGGGAAGGAGGTAGGGGAGGAATAGCAGCAGCAGTGATTGCAGGACATCATAGAGTGTAATTCATTTTTCAAGGGTCATGCTACCAATACTGCCATTTACCTTACCAAGTCATGACGACACAAGCCTTTCAGCTTTCTGAATCTATTATTTGAAATACTGTAACTGCTCATGTTTTTCTGAGGCTGAGATTTGTCCTTTGTAGGAGTGCTTTAAAGTGCAATTCCTTTGATACACACATACAATGCCTACTTGAAGTAAATGGAGAAGAAAAACAGGAAAGACCAAAGTGTGAGGGTGTCCACATTCCCCTTCTACACGTGCAAAATTGTCTGTGTGGGATGAACTGACATACTCAAATGGAAATCTGATAAATAAAACTGAGGAGAATTAGGAAAAGAAAGGAAGGGANGGGAAAGGGAGAGGAGAAGAAGGGGGGCGGGGGGGGGAAGGGAGAAGGAAAGGGAGAGAGAGAGGGATAGGGAGAAGGAGAGGGAAGGAAAAATTTGGCCCATAGACACAGAAGAAAAATTTGTTTCTGACATCAAACTTGGGAATCCATTTAGCTCTGTACATTCTAGCAAGCATCATTGTTGTTAAGACGAGCTGGAAAGAGCATATGGTTCATCATTTATGCCCAAGTAGGGCTGCTGAGAGCTTCACAAATCTACTGAGGAGACAATAGACCCCAAGGTTTTAGTATATGGATGAAATATTCTTTCATGAATTGAATTTCAGTCAGTCTGGCCTAATTTTGAACCATTTAAAGTAAATTTTATGGTTTCAAGTACTTTTTCTTCTTAGAGAACTCCAAACCAGTTGTAATTTTTTTAATAACATTTGCAGTCAAATGTTCCCAAATGGAAAGGAATTAGTGTTTCCCATTTGGAAAATATATAAAACTAGATTGGGTTCTTTCATTTATAAAAGCAGATATCATTCATGTTTTTAATTTTACTTCTTTTTTTATATTAGGTATAGAACTATTGAAGGTTCCTTGAACTGAGTCATGGCCTTTTAACTGGTCATTTCTGACACAGTTGATCTTAAGAAATTAATAAAAAACAGTGCAGTTTACTGTTATTAATGCTTTAAAATGATCCTGGCAAAATTCTTCCTCCTAAATGCTTCATTAATACTTTTGTATCTTAGTGTGCCAGTGGTCATCAGACATTATCCCTGGTCTTTGAGACATAAGAAATGCTTAGTGAGAGAATTCAGAGATTGTATTATGATGTCCTAGATAAATTTAAGTATTAATTAGTGAAAAACATCACTTTTCACTTAGCATTGCATTGTGGTTTTTTTACTCAGGCTCTTTTGTTGTCACTTTTCTGCCATCATTTAACATAGGTTTAAAATGTGTTTGATGTCTTGCCTGTAATCAAAATGTTTATATCTATTTGGAACATACTTTTAGAAATACTAATCTCTATATGGAAGATCAAAACACCATTGACGGAATATGCTAAAATGGCTTCTTTCATGAGTTTCCTCTAGATTACTCCTCCAGAGATCGAAACCTTCATCAGTACCACAGGAAGAGGGAATTGGTTCCTTTGCATAATATTTGAATAGAAGCCTTGTGTTCATACCTGACTTCAAAGGATGCCTTTACCACCTCTCTCTCAAAGGGATTTTGTCTGGCTCTGTATGGGGATGAAACTCCTCCTTCAGGGAAACACAGGAAAGGAAGGAGTACAGCTAGCCCCTTCCCCACAGTAAATGACTGGAACACTGAGAGCATTTGTCCTATCCAGTCACACAGACACAGACATTCAGATCAACTTTACTGGTCAGAGACAGGGAGAAGGGCAGGAAGATGCTGGGAAGAAAAAGTTCTCCATGCCTCCTCATCATGACATCCTGACTAACATTTTATTTGGCTAGAGCCTATTGTGCAGCATTTACAGAGTATGAGGAAGACACTGTCCACCTGAGTCCAAGTGTTGTTCTAGGGTACCTTCAGTGAACTCAATGTAAATGAATTAAGGAGTTAAAAGGCCCATTTGATATTGTGTTAGTTTATAATATAGGAAGTGAGAATGTTACCTTTTCAACTTTATAAAGATTTTAGGGAACCATCTATCAAGTGCAACCTAGCAAATTATTTGGCTCAGCATGCAAGGGCAAGGAGTTTATCTCAGCATCAATGATTGAATTGGTGGTTTGGGACTGATTATTCTGAGCAATCCGTTTGCAGATTTGAATGAAATAAGTGATTTGTGACTTAGGGAGAGGGAGCAACATCAATAATGCAATTCCCTACAGCAAAAAAATAAGTTAATGCAGAGGGAATGAACTTATCTTAGACTTACTTTACTGGCCTATACAATGTTAGAAAAAACACTAATAAAGCCTAGGTGACTGCTGTATTTCAAAATAAACTCCAAAATAACTCTTAAGGTGTATGACATGACATTAAAGTGAAGTTTCTTGCCCAAGCAGAGATAGCACACAAGTCCTTCAAGTCAACAAACGTTGTGTTTTGGACTGTGGCAAAACTCACTTACCCGAGTTATTAATGAATAAGAACATCCTTGACAATGCGATTAAAATGTGAAAAAGGCAGTGATAAGGAAGAAGACATGTTAATTATGTTATGTCTTCCTCAGAACACATTGCTTTCTGCATCAGCATTATAAATAATTGAGTAACCTCTTGAGGCAATCATCCAGAGACTGTTTGCAAAAGCAGTAACTTAAAAAAAAATATATGAATAAATGGCTTTACTGAGAAGAGTGGGAATGTGCACTTGTAAGCCAAAGGTCAGCAAAGCTTGATACAATGTAGGGTTCGGTCTTTCTGTTGTACTTTACCAAAATTTGTATCATTATTCTGTAGCGATTGGTTTTCCTAGGAGATTAAAGTGCAGTTGACCTCCTTCTCCTTTCAACATTTAATTTTAGATTTAAAATGTCAAAATGTAGTTGGCTATTAAATAAAATTACATTCTAAAGGGTATTAGTTGAGTCAAAGCTCACTTCCATGGCTTGTGCATCAGTTATTTCTTTCATATTAACATATGCATGTAACTTTTTCCATCCAGATGTCAAAGGGTTAAATTATACTTATACATAAAATGTCACCTCTGATACTCAGACAGCAAGGACTGTGACTTTGAATTACAGAAGAGTGCTATACACCAAGGCCAAAAATAACCCCCAAGAGGTCAAATGAGTTCGGAGTAATTTAGGTAAGCACGTGTGTGTCTGTATGTGTGTGCCTGAGTGTTTGTGTGTCTGTGTGTTTGTGTGCATGTGTGTTTGTACGTTTCATATGAAAAAAGAAGGCCCATGCAACTGCTTTGCTTTTCATCATCCCCACTGTTCATAATAACATTCCCTTTTGGTGAGCTTTCACTGAATTTGACAGACAAAAGAGGTCGTAAGCAAACGAAGCTCCGATATATTTAATACCTTTGACAGCTAAGCAAAGAATTGTAACCCTAATACTGGCACCACCGGTTTTAGAGAGAAAAGTAGCAAAACCAGCCATATCCGTTCTGTCTGGCAGCTGCCTGCTGGCTGGGTTGACTACTTGTAGTAGGATCTAGCCACAACCATGCTGCCCCTCACTTGGTTGACATGTCAAGGAGGAAGGAAGGGCCATGTGAAGGGAGGTCTGTGTGCTACGATGGGCATGAAGGATGCCCAAATCACTGCAGTGAACATCTCATGTGAGCCATGGGTGTGTATGGAGTGAGTATAAGGGGTACAGGGACATTGTGCTCTCTCCTCTGCAAACACTTCTTCATCCCTTCTTTTTTAATATAATATCAATTCTGCTCTGATGTATTTCTCCTTTATAAACCTAACCATGGAGAAAGAGGGTATTTCCACATGTGGAAAAATCTATTGAATTCACGGGTTAAGAAGATGGGGAACAGAAAAAGACAGGAGGGTATAAGACATGGCTTTTTAGGTGTTGCAGGCAGAAAACCGTAAGTGTAAGCCACAGTCTTGTGGGACGGTAGGCGGAAGGGTAGAGCATCTTGGCACCTCAGTCCAGAAGATTAAGCAGCTCCCTTGCCAGTGCCAGAATAACAGAAAAGAGGCACGTGAGGGCAGAGTAGGTGAGAAGGCAAAGGCAGTAGCTTGTGCAACACAGTAGGAAAAAGCTCTGGATGCTGTTGAATAGAAGCTGCAGTGGAGACTTCCCTCTCCCGAGCAGGTCTCAGATCTCTTCCACTGGAGCACAATGGAGCGATCCACCTCCAAGAACTGTCGTAGGAAATCTGGTAATCCTATTGCAGATAAACCTCAACTGCTGTTACTGCTATTTCCACTTACTCTTGGAAACCATCCAGCAAAATGACACATGCTGAAAAAAAGCTTAGCAGCAGTTGTTTGCCAGCATAAGAAACCAAAGAGACTCTTGAGCATTACAAAGGGATTGTTTTGTCTTTCTTTGTCATCTCCTGGAGATTCAACGATTTGAAAAGACCAAGACTTGTTTCAGTACCCTGAAGAGCTAAGGTGCTGTCAGTGACTTCAGTGCGACAGCTGCAGGTTTCACCTACACAAGATTGATGTGCAAACAGCACAGGTGATTTAAGCACAAGCCTCACAGGAGAGCAAAAAGGGAAAAATAGATGTGGCAACTGATCCTTCCAAGTACGAAAGCATGAGCTTGACTTTAGACACTCAGTTTCAGCATTGCTTAATTTACTGGAATGATTCACCTTCTTGAGATAAGCATATGCCTGTGTGCTTTTCTGCATGAAGTGTGTTTAAGCAATGCACTGCATTCTCAGTTACCCCATTTACACTGATTAAAATGATACATCATTTTAGTGAGACACAGCTTTAGCAACTGGAAGAATAAACTGGAGCACAGAGAGAGTAAAAGCTTGTGAAGTTGATTTGTGTCAGCCAGTTTGCTCAGTATCTCTTGGAACACCCCATGGCAAACCATGACAAAAGTGAAATCATCGCAGGATATCTGGTTGCTGAAGTACTTTGTCTGCCAAATACTTCTGCAGTACAGCTCCCCACATCTCAGGTGCCGCTTTGTTTTGGGGACATGTTAAAGAAAAGCTAATGAAGAGTTAAGAAATGCTTGTCTTCTATTCAGTCTGTTTTTCTTTCTGTTTTATTCCTTTCCAGTGTTTCTAGGGAGTTTTTTTGTTACTGTCTGCTGTGGTAAGATTCCTGAATGCTAGCTGTTTTCAGCCACTTGGTTCAACTCCAGGAAGTCGTGCTGAGCGAATTACTGTAATATGTGAAAATGGTGCGACAAGTATATTTTACATTCCCCTTGAATCAGAGGGGTGAGTGCAAATTAAATTTTGCACTAACCTGCCCAAAACAGTTAGCACACAATTGGTATTTGAACATTTAGGAGGGTTCCAATATGAAAAATATAGAAATTTTGGCTTTTTGAGCATTGTACAAATATAGCAAAAGCATTTTTCACCATTATCAAACACCAGGGACTTTCAGCCACTCTGCTAGAATGATGTAAAGTCGAGCCTTTGAAGAACACTAAATAATACAAGTCACATTATACAGGTTTCAAAACCAGTCAGGGCCTATTATCAGATGGGCAGGAAGCAGAGGTCTCCAAAGAATTTATTACCCAAGAGGATACAAGGCACTCTGACCTAGCAGTCTGAACATACGAAGTGGGGAATTTAGTTCTACTCTGTTACCGATTAGCTATATGCACTGAAATAACTTTTATTTGCCTTTTTTGCCTCAGTTTCCCCTACCATGTTGGGCAATAATCATCTCTTGTCAATGTGTCAGTTGACAAAAACTGTAGGCTGCTGTTGTTTTTCCCCTGTCCTACGTTAATACTGTGTATTAGCAGTCCATCCAGTCTCGGAATCTTGCAATGTGGTTTTCTGGCACCTGGAAAACTATTGTTTCTGAAGGTAATCACCCAAATGATACTGTTGATAATCTACAAGCAACCATTCAACCACCTCCTTCCCCCAGGGTCTGTTAAGTGGCCCTCAGGTACACCCAGAGATCCTTACGTGCAGAAAATGTGTTTCATCCTGCTTTCTCTTTACTAGCTCCTCTTTAACTAGCTAGTTGCACCTGAATTCAGTCTTCCTTCCTTCTGATACTCCCACGCATTGAAGGGTGGCACAAATGCAGAACATCTCTGGGTCCACCTTGAATGCCGCTGATTCACACAAGCACCTAGGGTTTCTGCGTTTCTGTGGAGCAGGCATTGCAGGCTGTGGGAATCTGCAGTATCAGACAGTTTCTCTTCAGGACAAACCTGTTAGGCAGCATTCGTTCTTTATCAGCATGCAACAGGGAACACCTTCAGGGGCTGAGACATGCCCTGGGACACTGTGGAAAAGTGCTTTCGCTAGCGCTGTGGCATCATATGTGGAAGAAGGGAGACATTTGTAAAAATGTTTGGTAAAATTCCCCTCTCAAAAATGCAGGAAAATTCACACTGTATGGAGCAACTTCTAAATTTTACTCTTTCACAAAACAGCAAGAGTGAAAAAGCAGCCGTGAAAAACGATTGGTTGTAGCTGCAACTTCTAAATTTACCTTTGTACCTTCATACTGCAGGAGACAATGGCAGCACACTACAGGGTTCACAGAGATCAATGCACCCTCTATTTCAAATGTCATGTTTGAATGCCTCAGGCCTAATTGTTGGTTCAGTTGTCATAAACCATGGGGAATGTTGACTGAAGGTCTCATGGCAAAAGAGGATAGAGGCATTGTGTTTTAAGTTGCCTAGGGCATATGGGACAAAGGCTTCCTTGTTTCAAGCAGAGTAAACTCATCAAGTCCACATTGTTTCAAGTTGGGTTTTACCCTGGGTGCAGAAATGGTTAGAATGAGTGAAAGCACAAAAAGGCAAGTGATTTACAACCCGGTGGGGAAAAATTACATTAAATGTAGTAATAAAATGAGAAACAAAACATCTTTCTTTGGTTATTTTTCTTCCATATTCATCTATATGTGGTGACTGTTGTCATCGCTGCTTTGTAAAGAGAGAGTGAACTTTATCACTGCATAGTTAGGGTTTAGGTTTTGGTTTTTGGGTGGAAGGGTTTGTTCATGAGTTTTCTGGGCTTTTTTACTTTATGAAAAGAAGAAAACAAAGTTGAAGGAATAGCATAACATGACTGCTTGCATGTTTCTTTTTTTTATCAAGGAACAAAAAGGCTCAGACAAACTCTGAAACGGAAAACAGAAAGTGTTTCACATCGTTCATTCATGACTCTTTCTGCTGTAATTAAGCAGCTAATGCTCCAGATGGCTTAGTTTTCAAAATTAATAAATTTCAGCTCTGCTGAACACTTTATTTCAAAACGTGCAAAATACTAACCAGAAGCTTTTAGTAACTTCAGCTGTAAATGTCCCAAAACACCGGAGGCTTTGTGACTTCTGCCACGTGGGTCAGGGATGTAGTGTCCCAAACTTTGCACTCTGTGTTGCACTGTGACACTTGGCTCATGCAGTTCCCAGGATCCATCCCATAACCAGCAGCCCCTCTAGTGCACATTCAGCATTTTTCTCAGTTAGGCATTGCCTGTCCTGTTTGCATCAGTTTTGGCAAGGGATATTTGAAAGGAGACATCTGGCCCTAACACCCCAGTCAAAACCAGAGTCCTGCTTGTTGCTTGAGACAAATATGTGCAATACCACCAGCACCAGCATTAAAGCAATTCGCCACAGTTGCTTGTGGAGGTCAACCGAACTGAGTTTCCATTTTTTCTCCGTCTGTGGCAACCATCTGCCTGCTTTGGAAGGGAGTCTGCAGATACATGGCACATTCTTATCCTGCACACTCAGGCCTGAGGTGCAGCTAGCCTATGCTGGGACTTACCAGAGGGTTTGTGCTGCCTTGCACGCTTCTCTAGACCAAATCCAATCCAGCCTTTAAGTTCAGATTTCTTTATCAGCAACTTAAAGTGAGTTTGGAAAAGAAAATATTCCTCTGACTTTTCTGTGCAGCCTTTTCTTATAATGGCATGCACGTGTGAAAGTGCTGCTTAATGGATGATATGTTATTTCATGTTTTCTTGGTGTTATTCCTGAGGATGAACTACTTTTACAAAGAACACTGCATTAAACTTGTAGAAGTCTTCAGTCATTATGAACGTTTTTTTCATCTTCTGCACTGCTTCTTTTTGCTAGATCATTTGTTGGCAACCTCTGTCATCTAGCTCCAAACTTAAATTATCTCAAAAGTTTAAGCCTACTAAATGGCACATTGCTTATACTTTCCAACATCTTTGCTAAAGGCAGGGCAATTAGTATTAAGGCCAGTGAAAAAATAAGCATTGCTTCTTCTGACGAGCTTATGCTGTGAAAAGAAAAGGCTTTTCAGGAGAGTGCAGGGAAGATCTAAAAAGCAAGGTCTAGCCCATAATATGGCTTTTGGAGGTTTCATGAATGAGATTAATTTTTAAGGTTATTAAACATGTGAGTGAAGTCCTCAGTAACCTGATGGATCTGGCATCTCATATAGATACCCGGCACTGAATGGGGTGTGCTCCCTTTTCTGGGTCGCAGAAGGTATAGAACGTTATCACTGTTGCTAATTTCTTAGAGATAACTCTCCAATAGCGCTGGGACACAGACAGTTGTTTGTGTTCTCACATTCCGGAGTTGATAGTGCCAAATATTTGCAAATACCTTGCACTGAAGAGAAAAATTCACTTTGTGGAATTGATCCTGGGCAGAGCCCAGCCTGCACTCACCTTTCCTCGGCAGTGTCACTGCCTGGCTGTTCACTCACAGCCCTGAGCAGAGCAGAGAAGATGCACAGCATCTTTGCTTTTTGTCAGTGCCCAGAGGCCTCCATAGCACACCAAAGCAATCCATATTTGTCTTTTCCTCGGCTCTCCCAGCAGCTGGAAGAAAGATGTTCTGTGAGGTGGTGTGTGAAGCCAGCATCACCTGAGGATTTGATTTTGCAGACAGAGCTCTCCGGGTTTGGACTTATGATTCCCACATGCTGATCCGTCAGCATGAAGCCGCTGCAACACAGCCAATATTCTGGGTCACCGTTTGTGGATTTTTGTACCTTTTTGCACCTTTTTGCAGCTTTTTAAATGAAGACTGTGCTCACTATCAGACTGAGCTGATTAGAAGCCAGCTTGGGCTATACCTTCTGGTTTTATTTCATATTTTCACGTGCAGGTCAGTCATAGTCCTTTTACCATATTTCCTCTGAAGTTGCATTCATAAAAGAGCTTTGAGTTTTATCCACCACCCAACCCAGCCACCTGTTTCTGCCTCTGAAAACAGGCTTATTGTAAATGATTCAAACCACAAATGAGAGCACAGGGAAAGGGATCGTTTGATTTACTGTAAGGCCACAGTGAGATTTCTTTCAAGCTCTGATAAACAGGCTTCTTGAAGATCTTAAAGAGTATCTCCAGGGCCAGGACCTGCATTTACCCATTAGACTCTTAACCTACTTATGAAAGACTGTACTTAAATTAAAACAATTCCTTTCTAAGGTCATGGCCCTTCGTGGTGGGCTTCGCATTGTGCACAAGGAATGGTCTGTGTAGTCAGTGCTCAGAGCTGTGGGGCACTGGGCAGTTGTAGAAACTGTGAGACTGTGGGAGTAGTGTAGGAGTAACTGGCGGATTTACAGAAGAAATAATAACTTCTAGTTGATGCTGGCAGTGCTGAGAGCTGAGAGTAGGAGCAGAGAATGAAAAAGGCGGTTGTCTAAAGGATTCCCTTTTAAAGATGTCATCGGCAGGGCTGCCAGAAGTGCATCAGGGTTGTAGAGACTATGTCAGTAACAGTAGCAAGCGATAACAGGAGGCCCTGATAGTAGGCTGGGACCTTTAGTTGTGTAGTTCCTTCCAGTTGCTGTGAAAGATGTAGGAACTGAAATGCAGAAGGGATGCTGCACCCACACACCAGCAAGCCTGGACCGCAGCATCACAGCAGCTCAGGAGGCTCCGACTCCCAGACCCGCATCTTACTCACTGTTCTTTGTTGTGTGTCACCATATTTATCATCAGCACTTGTGAGATCAGGCATAGGACCTGTCAGCTGGAGCAGCTGGTGGGAGGGGAGGCCTGGGAGCTCCTCCACACCCAGCCCACCCCTCTGAGCATGCATTGCCTTGTGGTACAGTGGGCTCAGTGAGTGCTATGAGCACCTTCACATAATACACTCTCTGCTTCACAGCATTTACATCATCATTTGCCTTTGTTCTGCTGATAGGAGGACTGCTTCTAAAATCCTACACCTCCTGGGTGGCTTCAAACAACCCTGCTTGAGCCGATTTAAAGAAAAAAAAAAAAGAAAACAAAAAACAATAAAAAAACCCAACAGAGCAATTTCCTCCTTCAACACAAATTAGGAACAGTCAGAGTCAATCCTAGACATAGCGAACTGTTAAACCATTGTGATATAATGTAAAACATTCTAGCTAGAAACATCCGTTTAATTATTCCACTGGGGAGCTGAGACTCCAAGTTTAGGAAGATTAGTTTCTAGTTCAGGTCAAGCATAAAATAGTTGATTTTAAAGTACATCACTCTTATCGCTAGCTTTTTTATTGGAGATTTCTAGAATAATCTTCAACATCTTTTTCCCTCTTCTACGGTTCTTTTATACCACTGAATAGAATCTCATATATTTACTGAAGCCAAATTCAAAATAACCAGTGTGATAATATGTAATGGAATTAAGCTGAAATACATAGGATTTACTTTTATGGCTTTTTCACTGTGTCATTTTTTGTGAGCAATGACGCCACATTGAATTCACCCTCCTCAATGCTCCTTTACATATCTTGCAGTCAGCAAAGTTGTTCAGAGAGCACCTTAACCATTCCAGATGGTCACTCAGATCTCTAAATCTATCACAGTTCACCCATCACCAGTTAAAAGATAACCTAAGGAACTCTGAGGTAGCTCAACAACCTTTGATATAGCAAAGATTAGCAAAATTGTCTTCCAACATTTCAGTACAGGTCAGAATTCAGAAAATCTGGAGATCTGCTGTCTGGAATGGAGAATTAAGTGCTTGGTCCAGGTTGAATGACTGAGAGATTCAGTGATTTGCATATTATTCTCTAGTTTGGTCGTTCTCAAAACAATAACTACAGTTTAAAAAAAAAAATCACGCCACAATCCTGTGTGTGTGAACACCCTCTTCTTTCCCAGCCTTAATCTAGGGTCCGTTCAAAGGATTATTGTAAAAATTTTCTTGTTTCTGAGCTATAAAAGCAAAACCCATAGGTGCTGTGCTAGATGATTTTTATTACTTTTTTAAAAATCTATTTCACATTTCCAGGAGATTTCACCTCACTTAAGGCTTTGATTTATCATCCATCTATTTCAACATTATATACTGATCATTATCATGTGGGGCTAAGAAGAAATGGTTAATACAATAATGACAACTTTGGGACAAGTTATTCAGGCAAGCCTAACATCAATTTTTTGAGTGTTCTGCCTTCACGGGCAATGTGCAGCCCTCTGGCAGGTCTGGTGATCGCCTGGCTCATCTCAGGTGAGCCTTGGGAAGGACCACGCCTGAAGAAGAGGCAGAGTTCTCCTTTGATCCTCTGAGCAGGGAGGAAGTTGCCCATAACTCAGCTCTAGTTGAAGAATGAAGCAGTGACCTTGCTGTGTGATTTCCAATGAGTGTTTTAATGACTCAGCCTTGCTTCAAGGCCATCTAAGACCTGGAGGAGCATGACTAAGCCTTGCTGCTGATCTGAGTACTTTTTCTGTGCCCTGTTTCTATCTGGGTAGTTGATGAGCAGCAGGGTACAGTCTGGAGGTACTTACAAAATACAACAAAGTCCATGTTTAAGACCAGCAACTAAATAACATAGAAGAACTTGTTAGAGAATGAACTTCCACCCAACCTTCCCCCCCGCCGTAATTCTTAATACAGAGTGGGAATAAAAGTCAACATTCAGAAATGATTCATGGGTTCATTTGGGAGGGAAAACTGTTTTGGTAAAAAAGTGTGGTCACATTCCAATCTTCAAAATATTTGTATAAACATTGCAATATTTTAACATTACTGAAAGCCTTTTCAAAGTAAAAATAAATAAAATGGTGCAATATGCCATTTTGATATTTTTTAAATAATTCCATTTCTAAAACAAATGCTTATCTATAAAATGTTGCTTGAAAGATGTCAGCTTTACTGAAATGTCTGTTTCTGGGGCAACCCTGTTTGATTTACACTTTCTGACCAGATTTTCTCTGCAGAACTTTCATGCTATTACCCTCTGTTGCGCTCTGCAGTCACAGCCTCTTCAGTACCTATTAGTCTCTTACCCTTCCTAAAGTGCTCTGTAGTAAGTCAAAGTAAATGGGTAGGGAGAAATGGCCTTTAATATTTTACAGAGCAAACCTGGTTACAGCCAGCCTCCTATCACGCAGCCTTGGTTCTTGAAGTGTGTTTCATTAATTCTTCAGTATGTCCTGTGATATCCTTTCTGATCATCATAGGATAAAGTTCATTTCCTTCACACTTTTTTTGGAGCCCTTTGAGGTGGTCTTCATTTTTGTTTCCAGATGTACCAACAGTTTTGTGCTTCTAAGCCAAATGTGGTTTAAATTTCCCTTCCATTCAGGAAATGAACAAAATAATCCATGACTATACTCATGTAAAGCACATCATTTGTCTCCCAAGTGCTTGCAATAGAGTCGGGAAAAGCAACTGAGCGCTGGCTGTCTTTAACAACAAAACTTTCTCATTTCCAGCCTAAGATCCTTTATGGGACTGGAGTCCATTCTCCAAAGTGACTTCAAAATATTTTATGTGTCATTGTGTCAGCCACGTCAGATAATTAAGTTAAAAGAGAACAGGGATATCTGAGGGAGGTGGAAACTGCTTTAGTACTTCCTGCCCCTTGCAAATACTTGGTCCTGAAGCACAAAACTAAATGTGATTTCATCTTAAAGTTTAAAGATGTGTCTGGTCCCAAACCATGCCCACATAATTCTGCCCTCTCCAGACCAGCACCCAGCTCCTGCCAGGTCTGTGGCAAGGAAGTGCCAGGAGAAAAGTCCTTCAGCTGGTCTGGGAGAGAATGGTCTGGGGAGCTGCAGGATGTGAGAGCCCAACCACCCCCAGGCCCCAGCGTGAGTCATCCGGCAGCTGCTGCGGCCTCGCTGGCAGCAGGCATTTTGATGAAGTTGCTTTCTAACCCAGTAACTTGGCAAACACTGTGTAACCTGTGTGAAATACACAGTCCAGATCAGACCTGAACATCAGGCAAATCTTTTCAATTTTTTTTTTTTTCCACATGTATATGAGCACCTCATTCATAACTGATTGTTTAGCTGGGTGGAGGGAACCTTAAACCTTCTAAAGCATGAACAAGCTAGTATCGTAGAGGAATATGTTCAAAGCTGTGTTCAGAGTTATCCACAGTGTGAGTCAAAAAGCACTGCAGAAAACACAGGTGTTGATATACGCTGTCAAATAAATTTTGTTATTCTTCCTGTCATCCCATGCATGCACACATTTACTCACTGTCCAGCATAGTTATCTGTTGCTAGTTTGGGTTTGTGTGCTGGGAAAAGAGGTAGGAGATTTTTGTTCAAACAAAGAAACAAACAATAAATCCTCGTCTTTTGGTCCAATGGTCTGAAGCCAAAACCAATAAAAATACATTACTAAACATGTTTCAGATTAACACTAGAGCCCACACATAGGGAAAAAAAATCGTCCCTTGAAAGTCATCTGCTTTTTGTAGCATTAAAACCTAAACTCTGATTGGATGGGCCATTGTTGGCAGTTTTTATTCTCATGGTTTGTACCATGATTTAACCTGACCCTTTATCTTTGGACTTACTGGTGTCCTGTCTGAACTGCCTCCAGACCTGCATGATGTCTGCAACATGCATGAATTGCACCTGACACACACGTTTGGCATATCATTGTTATGAGCATCTGACCTGGGAAACAGGTGAGCGCTCCACTTCTTATTGAGAAATAGCATCAAGACCTTAAAAAGCAACAAAAGAAGAAGGCAGTAACAAAAATAAAGCAATGCAGAATCCAGCGTCTGGGGTACAAGTTGCTGCTGTATTTTGAAATGCCCTTCTCTTTATGGCTGCCTGGGATGGAGGTGGCTAGAGAAGTTCTCCGAAGCAGCTGAGGTCTCCATTATTCAAAACAGTTTAAAACATCTCTGTTCCTTATTTCATTCTGAAAAAATTAAAGAATGGGTAGCAGTCCAGGATGTAATCTCTAACAGCCAAAATTACTCTAAAAACAAGCAAAAATTTAAAAGGTGGGATGTTCTTGTCCTGACTTTAATAGGTATCAGATGAACTGGCAAAATTAAACTTCTTGTAAGAGTGAAATTTTATGATCCAAGAAACAGAAATAATTATCAAATAAAAATTTCAAGATTCATATGATATACAAATTACTATGTTGTATATGGATAGAACAGAAGAGCCTTTCCATGTAAATCACTCTATGGCCTGTTGGCAATACCCCTTCCTTTAGCCTGTCACCTGTTCCTGGACCAATCCTTACTTGAACACAACGTAGTGAGGGTAAGGATTCGTGCTCCTACACTGATCAAATGGTCCACTTGCATAGCTATACCTTGCTACAGTTTATTTCAATGCATGTGACCCTGGACTATAAATGGTAAATTCAGATTATTCTGTATTATTCAAATGCCTCTTATCCTAATGAGTGGCTTAGCCATCCAGGTCAGAGAAAACAAGTGTGACCTTCCCTCTGAAAATTTTCATTAGGGTAATAATATAGAAAGAAACAAGAATATGACTCATCCCTTCAAAACTATCCCAAAATATTTAGTGATTACAATATTTTAGCTTTGAACCTAATTTTACAATGTGTGAAAGAGGAACTGGCATTAAGCATCTACCTTGTAAAAAAATCTTTCATGTAGTTGCAAGATATATACATCACTAGAATAAAGTACTTTATTCAAGCTGATAAGGTAAATAGAAACTGTAAGACTTGGCTCTTCTTAAATGAGATATGCTTTGAAAGACCACTGCTTCCAAAACTTAAAAAAACTCAAGTGGTTTAAAAACATAGTGTCTTACGCAGCACATGGATTACATTAAAAGCAATCATCATCCAACATACTCACAGGTACTGTTTTAGTTAATTTTGATTCTCATAATACTCTTTTAAAAAAAAATCGACGAAATAGCCTTGACCTTCAGAAATGTGGGAAACTGGCCATGCAAACCCCATACAAGTCTCCTTAAAACTGCAGTTCCATTTTGTGGGCTTTAGCTCAATCAATGGCTTAAGTTTCTTATTTTTAACTTTGCATATTTGATTTCACCATTTAACTAGCCACTCTTTTGAAGAGAGCTCATTAGATGGCCAAATTGACTGATCATTTCAATCTTTTTTGCATACGGTAAGTTCTGGCTCAGATTGTTTTCTTTTAATTAGAGAAGTGCTAGGTATACTAGACAGACTCCATCTGAATGTTAACGTAGGTTAATTGTACTCTATATCAGTCCTCATTCTCTCAATGAAGTGGGTAATATTCATTTGCTTCACCTCCACTCTTCACAGACACACATCACTTTCCTGTGCACTTGCAAATACATTGCATCTTTATCATTTTTGACAGGCTGCTTTCTCCACTGAGAGCATGTCTCAGACCACAGAAAACATCTGTCTGTTGACGAATACTCTGCAAGGAGGTATGTGTGTGCCTTATAATTTCTGGTCTTTGTTGATACAGAGTATTCTGCTCTATGGAAAATTTCTTTCTCTATGTCTTTACTTGTAAAATGAAGTCTATTCTTTTGACCCATGGAAATGAACCTGTGAAAGCCAATAGCTTTTGTTTATTTCCACAAGTAATTACTTCCCCTGTCCACTCATACTCCTAAAATAACACAAAGATAGGAAGCACTTTAAGCTGCACTACTTTTTGTCCTATATACCCTTCCTTCAGGGAAAAGCAAGCAAATTACTTGAAATGTTGACCTGAATTTTGGGTATTCCTGACAAGATACGTAGAAGTTGCACACATATGAAGGTCTAACTGTGTTTGGCACCCCTCTGAGTCATCACTATTATCCTTACTGGAACACATTAATGACAGGACCAAATAGCACTGTTTGTCTGCTGTCATCTACCACAGACCTAGCTCTTTCCCAAAGAGTGTAAGACGCACAAAGTTTCAGGTATGCACCTCTGACCGAATGTAGTGAGTTTTCCAACACCCCATAAAACACAAGTAATTTGAAACTGCTCTTAAAGGTGTTGTGCACTGGAAATACCCAATTACTCTGCCTACTGGTGATGGTGCTCTCAGCAGTTCCAATCTTTAGTATCACAAGGCCCACAGGTAGATATCAATTAATTATTTCTTTCAGCTTTCCTGGCCCATAGATGCTTTAAGCCAGTAAGCCGAAAGACAGAACCCACGTTGTGACTCTTCTTTTCCAATAAATACATAGTTTAGGAACCAGAAAGTTGCCTAGTTTTTGTTAAACAATTGTGTGGTTTTGTACTGAGATAAAGACATGTCTGTGCTAACTGTTCCTAATCTTTTTCAGTTCTTTTATATGCAAAGGAATGGACTTCATCTAACTGTAAGTGTAAACAGACATTTTTTTTACACCATGGTTGACTTTTATATATAATAGCTTGTGGACAAGCAAACAAAAAGTTTAATTAAAACAGAGCTCAGTCAGGTTGAACCCGCAACCTTTGAAATAAGGGGTAGGGCTGTTATCCACTCAGCTACCTGGTCTCCATGGAAGTGTATGTATATATATATAGATAAATATATGGGAGTTTACTAGCTGCACTTTTGTTCCCTGAGTATAACAGAAATCTGGAGAGAATACAACATTAAAATTCACTTTAAAAATCAAATATAAGTAGTATTCAGTTCAAACAAAACCTATTCCCCAATTCATATGAAGATCTAAGTGCACAGAAAATTTAATGAAGGTTAGATTTGCAGTAATAGTCTGTTATTTTGCTTGAACCAAAGATATTTGAATAGTTTTAAGGGCCAAATACCAGCACTGCTCAGTACATCAGCTACTGATTTCAACAGGATCAAGGTTTGGCCCCTGATGCCCCATTTTGGCATTCTAATGAATTTATTGTTTGACCACTTTGAAAAGTCTCTTGGCAGAGAGCTGCTGCAAATATAATGGTTCGGTAATGTAGGGCCATTTTTTTTCCTCTGTGCTGTACTGGCTGTACTTTCAGCCATTGTGGAATAGAAATATTATTCAGCAAAAGAACTATATTAAAAATTATGGAGGGAAGTTAATTAAAAGTCAGCTGTAAATGCTGACTGCAAACAAAACTGACTCCTTACTTCATAACTCTATATGTAAATAAAATGTAATAAAAAGTGAAGCTAATCTACGGTTTTGTTTTATCAGAAAAAACTGCTCTGAAAATTAATTACATACTTCTTTAATACTCAATCCATAAATCTATGTAGAAAGATGGAACTAATAAAGTGACTTTGGGGTACAGGAGTGATTGAGTCTGTGCAAGCCCATCAAGGGACTAATACTTAAGATTTGGTATTAAAGTTCACATCTGAACATGAATTATCCCCGGGATGTCAGATGATACTTAGGGCCTAGAAAAGAGTATACATCCATGTATATCCTGGCTTGTTTATGTGTCTTCTGTAAGACCAACACATTTGTTGTCTGTGAGTGGTTTTGTTGCAGGGGTTTGTTTTTTTCCTTTATGGATGTTGTGCTATTTCACTTTCCTAATTTTCTTTTGAAGATATAAGAATTTATGCTCCTGACGAACAGTGTGTTGATGTATGTCTCTGATCCGTGTGGGTCATTTACCCACATCCTGTTTCTAGTAGGTCTTTAGCATGTGTGTTTGGGAATCTGAATTACTCACTTCAACTATTCTGTTCTCTACATGTGAGATTCCTGGCACAGGTAATTGAAGTTACCCAGCAGATCAAGGTGAACTTTTACACTAATAAAAAAATACCATAAGCATTCTTAATATCCAGAAGCAGAGTGTGGAGTCTGGCGTTTTAATACTTACCTGTGATGTCCCTTCCACTTAAAAAAAAAGAAAAAAAAAATGTTTCTTACCAAATGAAATCTGCCTGGGAAAAATTAAAGTGCTATGGATGGCCCCAGCAACGCTGGTTTGGACTACATACAAAGCCATGCCCTCTAGTCAGCAGAATACCAGATACTCCATCAAGTATCATCTTGCCTACATGGTATTCATGAAACTCCCTATTTAGGCAAGATCAATCATAACCATGATGAGACAACTAATGTGTTAAAGTTCAGTGTATGCTGGTGACTACTAATCCCAAGGAACCTCTTTGACATTGCATCGTACATCTACATGTTTAAGCAGAGAATATGACTTTCACAGCAGGATCATCTACAGCAGCAATAAGTGAATGGTTAAACAGTTCAGTTTGTGCAAACTGGGGGCCAATGAGTGAATACACACTCACTGTCTCACTATGCTAAATCCTTGAAGGAGAGAGGGATAGGATGCTACCATTGCTATGCAAGTTTGTTCCAGCTGTTCTAGGAGAACATCTGTCCTAAGTCATTCATGTTTGCTGACTGAGTGAGCAAGCTTAATGAAATGCTTTATGTGTATGATAGCACTCTGCAATGATATCTATAAAAAGGGAAGAGAAATTCAGTAGAAGAGCCAAATGAAGCCAAAACAGTTGCTGTGCTTTGTAGCGCATAAGGAGATAGCTAAGCAAGGCTGCTGGTACTTCTCATTTACATATACCATGCAGAAATTAGGCCATCATGGATGAGCCTTGAAACATAAGGAAAGGACACACAGAACTGACATCTGTGTGATTTCAGGGTTTTACAGTGTTAAGCCCATGTCCCTGCAACATCTCCATTACAGCAGCCAGGCCATTCTCACTATCCTTTTCTGAGAGGTGGTTTTTACCTCTCCCAGTCTTCTCCCCTCAATCATTTGAAATCTAGCTAACTTGTCAGGACACTGATGACATAAGTTTGAGGCAGGCTGACAATGTCACCACTTGCAGCTGGCAGAGTGGCCTTATTTTAATTTATGTTTTGTTAATAGTAGCACTGTTGCCGACAGCACTAGGACAGTTAACAACAGAATTTCTGTTTTCTCTGCAGCTCTTCTGCAGATCCCTCAGCTGCAGTGGGCAGCACAGCATAAACATAGATACTTTGTGTATTTTAAGCATACAGACAAGTAAGTACGCTCTTGACGCACAGCATTGCCACCATTACAGTTCAAATAACGGACTTAAATTGCAAAAGGTGAGCTCTTTTCTAATTCTTCTTGAAAGACAACACTCAGACGATAAAGACTTAAAGTTACATATTCAACCTTTGCCGTGTGTAAGTAGGAGTACACTGCAAACAAGTAGTGGGTTGCTGTTGGAAGTAAATACTCCACAGTCCCAGGACTGCAAAAGTGGGCCTGTCAGCAGTTAGACAATTTATAGTTACTCTCTCCATTTTCTGCTATTGGTAGTCTCCTCTGTCTCATACTGGAATGGTGCTGGGGAATTTGTTGGAGCTTACAGCTTTTAGATAAGGAAAAACATATCAAGGGAGCAAAATGTTGTGACTTTTGACTCCTGAAAGAGTGTGCTTCTACTACTAAATCTTAGTATATGAGCTACTGACAAACATATACTTTTTAACAGAGAAAAAAAATAAAAAATAAAGGAAAACCGAGGAGGAAAAAGCACATGACATTAGGCAGAAGGAGTTAGGATTAGGGAAGCATGACTTGCTATAGGATGCTCTGTTGAGCTTTTCAAGGAATGTTTGTGCCGTGGGCCAGCAAGGTACTGTAGATTCCAGGTAGCATTGGGTGGAAACAAGAGAAAAAGCACCTTAGTAAGTACACCAACTTAATAGCGCTTACGAAGGCTTCCTAAACATTTGCAGGAGGTTCCACCATAATTTTTAATACAGACAAAATGACAAAGAAAAACATCATGGGAAAAAAAGCAGCAGCATGCAGAAGCCTCCTGATTAGCTGTAATCCTGAGGTAAATAATTGCACATGTTTATGCAGGAGGTCAGTCACTTCTGTAGCAGAAAGAATCTAAATATCTGGCTAGTCAAGCATAACTATTGTAACCTGAACACTTGGCAATAGGTTCAATTCACCATTTGATAAAACTGTTTACTCTAATACTCTCAGTAGGAATAGCCAATGGTTAAGTGAGGCTGTATCTCACAAGAGTATAATCTATAGAAATGTATGTAGCGTCCCATGAATACTAAACAAATTCATTATGATCAGCAGTATTTCCAATGAATCTGTAATGATGGAACCTTTAAATTAAATTGTCTCTCTTGATTTTTCAGTGTAATCAAGTTCATCAGCCCATTCCTTTTTTTTTTTTTTTGCCTTATTTAAGGCATTAAACCCATGAGCTCGTCAACATACGAAAGCACGTTTGAGCAGCTCAGCCCAAGAACAAAACAGAGGGAAAGAGACAAAGGAGTCATTCTTCACATCATGGAGCACCAAATTCCATATTGCAAAAAGCACAGCAAAAAGAAAAAGACAGGGATTAAGAAATACAGAAAAAATACCCATGCTAAAGAAACTGCAAGGGCTCAATTTCCTAATCTCTATTCTACAAAGGTATTGTAATGCCTAAGAGGGATAAGATACCCCCTGACATTTGGATCAGTCAGAAGGATTTCTGAAAGACAATTGTTATGAAGCTTAAGCCAGTTTCTTCCTAATGAGACAAACTCCCAAACCATATGGTGACAGGAAAAGCACTTTTTTCTATCCGTCCCTCTAACTCTTACCAAGAGCACCTCAGTGGTGCCATCAGTAGACTGCTGCCACCTGCACAGGTCAGAGAAGCATTTCCCTAGGCTGACAGCAAATCGTTTTTTTCCTTGGGTGAACTGCCTGCCAGGACATCAGGTTTCCAACTGGGACACAGCTTCTCTCATTTCTTCAGCATTACCATTGAGTCATCAAAGAAACAGCAAATGATTGTTTTAACTACTGTCTTAGTATAGTAGGAAACCTTGGCTTCCTTCATCTGTTAGTGACAGTCTCTTAGTGACATCATCTTCAAACAGTGAAGTTCTCCAGCTGTGTTATTTCCTCTTATAGTGATCAAAATTGTATACAGTCACCAAAAAGCAAAGGTTACTGATTTTGCATGTCTAACCGTTATGAGTTTATACATTCATATTTCTGTATTGCTCCCATTAGACTAGTAGAATGGGTCACTATCAACATTATTGCTTTTATCTGATACAGGGAATATGTATATGAACACCTCAAGCTTTAGTGTCTTATGTTTTTTTTAAAAAGTACAGACAGCTATAATGTATATTTTCAAGCCAAAAGCTCTTCTGTAACGAGTAAGATTGTTGAAAAAGAGCCTTTACCTGCAGTAAATGGCATCATTTATCAATTTGTTTCAGTAAATCTATATAATTTCATTATTTACCCCAGTGAATATCTCCTCAGCTTCTTCATTTCTCTGTCAGATACTAGTTTGAGTCCTCTATATAGTGTGATTTTACATATAGTTTAAAATACAGCATCTCACTTCTGTATATGTGAATTAGAATTAGGTGGAATTAGAATTAGTCAAGGAATCAGAGAAATTTGACGCGATTGTTGATGACAAATGGTCTTGACAATTTTAAGTGACCACATATAAATTGCATCATTCTTATCTATCCAGTAGGTCAAAGTGCATGCACTTTTCTGTGTCAGCATTTGAAATGTCTCTGTGAGCAGTCTTCCTGCATCAGAATTTTCATCTATGAAGAGAAAGGGATGATACTTAACTTCAGTGAATGTACTTAGGTTTCTCACAAACATTCTTCGGTATCTGTGTAAGATACACAAAACTGTAAACACGTTTGAGTTAAATTCCTTTGAAAATGAAAAGGAATCTTTAAAAGACCTTTTATTTTGCAATATTCGTTTAGCTCTCTTACAGACATGGAAGTATCTTCCTTTTTTCCACCTATCTAGTTTCCTGTTCAATACAGACAAGGAAGGACACTATTTATGATACCAAATCAGCGCTGAGGTCCATCTAGGAGTGTACGTCTCCTGTTGGTGGTGATCAATGTCAGATGCTTCAGAGAAAGTTTTAGGCCAAAGCTGAATAAACTGTCTTGATCTCTGCTAATAGAGGCTGACTAAAATCTTGAGGACAAAAGTTAATATCCCTTTCAAAATTTTGTCACCACTTTGAAGTTCAGTGAGTGACTCTACTGTTCAAATAATTCAGCACCTCTTCAAAGTAAAGCTATACAAAATCCTGAAAAACTGTCCATATTTCATGCTACAAGGAGAAGTCAATTGCACAAACAAAAGGTTTCTAATGTGCTTTCCATATCACTGTAACCAACACCTACTCTTTCCTAACTAAGTTCACTGAACACCCTTCAAACACTCATACTCGCGTATCTTCGATTTGTTTTACTCTGTTGCATCTCCATAGCAGAACTAATAGGATAAAAAGTGTTGCATGCATTGTGTGACCTTTCTCTTTCACTGTAGAGTGACTGCAGTAAACACATATTTACAGGAAGCAGCTAATAAAACAGTGGAGCAGAAATATGTTACTGCAAATATAAGCAGCTTCCTAAAATTACTTCTCACTTTCCATTGCCCTGTGAAACACTGTTTCAACACAGTTAGATTCCTGCTCGTCAGCATTTCACTGATGTGGGTGTATCTTCATTTTTACATGCTTTCTCCGTTTGGGCAGATGTATGTTTTTGGCAACACTATATTCATCTATTGAAGTCTCTGAACATGTGGCAGCATAGCAATATCTGGGCTGCCTGTGCCGAACTTTGCACATAAGCCTGGATTTACATTGCTGGCAGAGAAAATCTCCTTTTGATCATACAGAGAAAGCAAAGCAAATCTTAACAGACTTACCAGTTTCTACTAGCATTTATTAAAGGTTTTGTCCAATACCCATACAAATCAATAGCAATTTTTCCTTCTTCAGATATCAATAAGCATTTGGGTTAGTCTCCAACACAGCTGTTCATCTTTTCTCAAAATTGTTAATTAATGTATCACAGAGGATTGAAAGCCCTTAGTGATGTTTACAGTGCTAGATTATTAATATCTACAGCAGTGTCATGGTGTACTTGACACTGCTCAAACATAATGGATGATATACAACATGTCCAGCAAGCCTTAGGTTACACCATGTTAAACAAAAAATATTCATATTAATTAAAAAAAAATGCTGCGTCAACCTTACTCAAGGTTCTTTAGCCCTTACCATCTGGAGACATTAAAACAGTCTTATTGTCATGATTATTTGTTGCAGATTCAAAAAAGATGAATCTTTCGAATAGGTATATGTACAAATCAGTCACAATAAGAAAAGTATTTGGGAAGTTTTACTTGATGGAATATGTAAAAGAATACTATGTTTGACCAGTGGCAACTAATCAACACCTTAAAAATAGTAAGCATCAAAAGTCTGTTCAGACTGTGATGGCACAAAAATGTAGTATGAACAAAAATAGAACATTAACTGAAAGCCAACTATATCATCTCTGTAAATTTTGTGTTTGAGACTTCCCTTTGCTTTGCCTCCTTGAAAGGATCTGCCACTAGAATATAAGAACCTTCCACAGGCACTTCTTTCAGATTAGAAGTAGCCTTTGAAAAAAAAAAAAAATCAAAAATTCAGTGAACACTTAAGGAATAAATCTTTGAAAAAATGAGATGAAGTGTAAAAAACTCTCAAAGTAATCGAAGTGTATTCAGAACGTGGTTGGTGAACCCATGGCAGCCTGGGTACTTTGAAGGGATCCACAAAAGCTAGACAGTAAGGCAAGTATCCCCAACTCAGGTGTCCCATAATTAGAAATAGGTTCCTCTGAGGCTTGGCTTTGTCCTGTCTTTCTGAAATGCCATAAGTACTTCCCCATTTTTAAAGAAACCCTACAAACACCAACTATTTATGGACCCAAAACTATCTCCCAAAAGCTCTTCTTTGGTATTTTCTGAGTATTTCTGGAGGCAAAGTACTTGTCTGTTGTAGTTCTCATTACTGTTAATTTTTTTTTTTCTTGACTGTGATGTCATCTTGAAATGTAACCATAAATTAAGCATAGATTTGCCAGATTGCTGACCTCTGATATTTTCTTCTCATTTAATAACCACAATTTCAGAAGGAAAGAGCATACCTAGTTCAAAACTGAGGCATTCACCAAGAAGCTTCTAGGTTTGTTAAATAAAAGAAAATATCTTTGACGTACTTAGAACCCGTAACAATTTCTTAGCTGAGAGCAAGCTGACACTTGACTATGTAAAAAAGCAAAATAAAAGAACATTGTTACATCCTGATGTCATTTTCTGTAGTGCTTCCCTGAAATGAGTAAGAACAATGACTGGATGCAAAATCTATTTACAGAAAATTACAGCTATCTCGCCAGTCTAACAGCTAAGGTAACACCACGACGGATCAGCCAGAGATCGTGGACCGATGCTTGAAGTGAACTCAGAACTTCTCGTCCAGTTCAGCTAAAAACAAAAAGGGAGTAGTGTGACATAGCAGCTAGTACCAGGATCATCTTGAAGCTTCTTCTCGTGATCACCCTCTTACATGAATATTTGTGTTCAGCCCTAAAAATAATGAAGATGAAATCTCAAGATAAACTAGATGGAGAACAGGTATTACTACTGAAACAGTGAAACAACCATCATTTACTCACTTTGTACCACAAACACATCTCAGCTGAGTAAAACTCCCTGAACAAAATTGCAATTACACATAATGTTGCCTTGAGTTATTTTGCACACGGTGCTTTTTAACTGTTTTTATTGTCAGCGTGCTTAAAAGTCCTACACAGAAATACATGTGCACAAAATTTCAAAAGGGGCTTAAATACCCCTATTGAAAATATCAGCCATTCCTCAAAGACTACCAAGTGCTTCCACTTACATTAAGTATTGCCCAATCAAGAATATCCTGCTGTTTTACACAGGAAGCCACAGAGACTAACAGTCACTGAACTGATTTTCCTTTGAGCAAACACAACTGTAGGAACAGCATAAAACAGGCAGGAGTTGGATTCTCTAATACTGTATTCTAAAGAAGTTACAATCAAACAAATACTTGAACAAAACACTTGAACAAACATTTGAACGAAGTCTGTTCCCTAAAATTGCAGGAAGCTCCAAAGAGTTCATGGAAACAACTGAAGCACAGAGCAATCTAAAATGACTCTGAAGTTGGTCCTTCTTTGAGGAGGAACTGGACCTCCAGAGGCCCCTCCCAACCCAAGCAGGTTTATGATATTGCATATTTGTTGCTTTGAGCAATGGAACTCAGCTAAGAAACCAGACTTCTCATTTCTAAACCTTTGAAGCGTCCTGATTTCTATACAGGTTTGTTATCTATGCAGGTAACAACTAGAAGAGCTGATGACTGTATATCAAAGCTCTGTTTTCTCAACCAGCGATATTAGGAGTCTGAAAAACTTTAGTAAGACTACCATGGCTCTACCTTGTTTAGAATGTCCCAGTGTTTTTAGGAGACCAAATGCAAAAGAAGACTCCAAATGACAGTCCACCCACAGTTAACTTGCTAAACAAAGCACTGAAATGAAACAGCTTCCCCAGATTAAGGCATTTATGAGTATAGACATTTAACCTGAATCTCCACACATTTCGTCAAATGCCTGTCTTCCAAGTATGTGAATAGTCCCATCTACTGCAATAACAGACTGATGGCTGTAAGAAGTTAAGCAAATTAATAACTATTTATAGAAATAAATTATTGCCAAAATGCTAGATACAAATAACTGTACACCAGTTTTTAATTTTAAACATTCGATATTTAGAAAATAAAATATATTGAAACAGAGAGTCTTCTTAGCTTTTTTATTTTTCTTTTTTTTTTATAAGGGAAGAAGGGAAAAGAAGACAGAGGAGGAATTTCATTTCAACTGCACAATTTAGGACACAATATTGGAAGAATTTTTTATAACCTGCCCTTTACAAGAATAGAACACCTTTTTTCTTTTTTTCAGCAAACACTTCCAATGCTGATTGGAATGAATACAGTGTAATAAAACCCAATAATATAGCGTGTTATTAAATACTGGTTGCAAACTGCCTTTATCTGTGACCTCCACAGATCCCTAGCATTGTAAAAGCTTCTACCCCCTTTCTCTCTCTTTGGCTGCAGTACCTTTTTCCAAATTATGCTGTGCTACTCAGTTGTTCTGTATAATTTGATATATTTTATGGCAACCTTATTGTTTTTGTAACTTTCGTTTTGGCCAATAAACCTATAAGGAAACACAGCTGATGTGTCTCTTCAGATATACTTTCACTGTCATGTTATAGTTTTAGCTGCAGTTAATGTAAATATCCATGATCTAGAGGTTTTAGCTAATTTCTCATTAAGTTAAAGTGGTCTTAGTCAATTTCCAATGCGTACATCAAATATTACAACATTTCTAAGCATCTTTGATTTAGTGGACTCTGCTACTGTCCCCTGGGTAAAATTCATCCTTTTTCCTAAGTCTCATGGCTGGTGAAAGAAATGTCAAGAAGGGAATAGCCATAGCCAGTGTTAGCCTGCGGGTGCTGCTCAGGCTAGCAGATTGCCCTAGCAAGAGGCACTTTATCCCTGTACAGCCACATTTTCCATCTTTCCCCCACTAGTTTGGGGAGAAGAGGTAGAAGAGCAGCTTGACAGGAGCAAGCCACCTTTTGGGGAGCAGGGCACTGCTGGGATGGCTCCCCAAGAGCTAAGAGGCAGCTGGGAGAAGGGGACTTCTGACTCTGCAGGTGCTGTAGGCTGCAGCTCCAGGGCCAATGCTACCAGAGGAGAAAAGCTTACACTGGTGAGGGGCAGAGGCTTTGCTTTGTCCTTGCAGGGCACTTGTGGCAGAGGACAGTCCAGGTCAAAATAGATAAGAGAGAAACAAAGTGACATCTGGATGAGGAAATCTATTTTCTGAGACCTTAGCCAGCCCTTCTTCTCCTCTGTGCTACTATAGGGATTCTCTGCACTGCTTTAAGTGGTACCAGGCAGAAGCATCTGAAATAAGATTTACATAGGGTTATGCTCCAGAAAACTTTTAGGAGATATTTGCTCTCCCCGTTCTTAATTATGTGCTCAGAATGCTCTGATAATTTTCTGTGTGAGCAAGAATGAGCGCCACCCCCCATGCACAAAGAAAAAAGCTTTCTAGCAAAAGGAAAACCTTTACTTTAAATGCCTGTTGTGGGGACGAATGTGGGTAGTAGAGGTCAACTTTTGGTTGTGCTCTGTGCTTCTGCACTGGGAATCTGTGTAGAGCAACTACCCAAAAGCTTCTTGCCTCTGGCCATGCTTCCAGTCATGATTGCTCTTCAGACTCTCAGGTGGTCTAACACTTCATGTTGCAGGAAACAGTAGAAAGAGATTTCTTAGACATTTCTGCATGGAAGAGCTGCTCCTGTATGAGCTCTCTTATGTCCAAAGATCTGATTTAGGTTAAACTTTAAATTGTGCAGACACTACTATTTTAGGTGGCATCAAGCTAGCTTAAAATGAAGAGCTGAAATGTTTCTTCTTTTTCAGCTGCCATGTTTGCGAGGCATGGAGAGAACTGGTGGTGGTCTCTCCAAAAAATAGAAGGGAGTGGAACAAAAGAGTAATAGATAGGCCAGAATGTATTGTGGAAGATTAAAGTAATTGTAATAGATTGGGCTTGTTTTTGTGAGGCGATGTCCTCTTGGAAGGTTTGTATTCCTCCAACTCTCCCTGTTTGCAGTACTCTGTAAAATTTCCTATCCTGGCTGTTCACCAGTAAAGCAGGTAACACTTTATTAATATGTCTGATTATTCCATCCATTAGAACGAGATTTCTGTCATCCAGAAAAAGTGCATCGTGTTCTACATGGGAAAATGCTAACGGATTTTAAATTCTAATTCTGTAGGGACAACTTAAAATCTATTTTCCCTCTTCCAACTGTAGGGTTCGGGGTGTTTTTCATTATTATTCTGTCTCATATGTTTATCATACCCTCCCCCTGTCCTTCTGAAAACTCTGGTTGCTTCCAGCTGTTTGTTATTATTTGGTTTTCAGTATCACTTTAATATCTCTTTAGGACTTCTCCCCCTTTCTCTCTCTTCTCTCTCTAAAATAGATTGAATTTCCACTCTACATTTTCCTTTCTCTTAAACACTCGTCTCTTTTTCCCTCTGTTTCCTTTTCATTATATGTTCTTCCCTCATCATATGTTTGCTTTACTAGCACAGAGGACAGTAATGAGGGTCATTTACAGTTGCCACAACTTCCAGAGCTGGGGTGAGAGGGTCTATGGTGGATTCAGGAGTTACTGCTGTCATACAAGCTACTACCCCAGCTTCTTCCGGCACACAGCCTAGGTACAGTATCTTTTCACCATACCTTGGGGTCACCACAGAGAATCTCCTCAGAAAGTCCTTGCACAGAGGAAAAATGCCACAGATATATGGCATTTTGGCCATATCTTGGAACTCCCCCGCTTGATTCAAGGATATTTGGAGTAATATGTGATATAACTTTTGCATCCTCTTCTCATAATACCAAAAAACTACATAATCTACAGGCATAAAGAGATGGTGTAGAAATCCACAACAGCTCAAATACTGAAAGTCCTGGCTTCAATCAGACCCTTCCTGCTACTTGTTTAAAGTATCCTGCAGAGGGAACTTGGGGAAGAAGGCTGTGTGACTGGGGTTCCAGCCAGCAGGAGCTCAGTTGTTAACAACTGTGGGCTTTAACAAAATAAGTACTTCTGCTACTTTAACTCATTTTATTTTCCTATCGGCAAATAACATGTATGACAAACATTCGGCCCCAGCGCTGTATTTCTCCCACCGTTTTTATGCATTTCATTCAGCCTTTTTTGCAGATTGTTGCTAGAATGAAAAGACAGTAGAAGGCCGTGCTTCCAGAGATCAAACTTCCCATTGTTCTTTGAATAAGAGATTGTATTTGAGTACAGAGATTTGCATGAGAATTAGTCCCCTTCCTTGTATCAAGTCAGCTATTTTCAGCTCAGTGTAGCAATCTTCAATTTCTTGGTTGTAACTATGGCAATAAGATTAGATGGTATTCAGTAAGATTCATTTTACAAATTAGCATGGGAGGGTGCCCATGACTGTGATAGAAGGAGCGATGTAAAAACATTGTGGAATGAGATTGAAATTAAATCAGAACTCAGAATATTCCTCAAAATAATGATTCTCAAACTCATCCAGCACCATCTGGTAGTTTATGAATGATTTACAGTTAGCCACAATAAACATGATGGGATCAATGGGCCTGATGGGGGTTGTATTTCTTACTCAAAGGCATCTTGAAAAGGCATTTTAACCCCATTTTGGGTGGATGCTGAATTCTTTGATCTAGAACTTTTATAACAGTAGCAGTCAAATCAATTTCAAACACTTTCATTACAGTACAAATCCGCAAAGCTCATTACGGTATGGGAAGAAAAAACAAAAAAGAAAGAAAAAAAAAGTCATGCTCCAGGCCTCAGGCCATGTTATAATGAGGGCAAGAATGAGCAGTGGTAGATGCTATTTGGAGTTCTGATTCTGTCTTTCTCCTGCATAGTACAGTCCTGTCAGTTCATCAGAAAAACAGACCTTAATTTGCACACACTAAAGATGGCTTCCTGAAGCTTTGCATCATTTGCAATAAATCTTGATTTTTATCATATTTCATTACTAATGAGTCTCCTGTCCATACCTAGCCTTTGCTATTCTTAATGATATATGCAAATAGGGTTAGAAGTAAGGTAGGTTTAGAAGCATTTTTTTTTCAGATGTTTCAAGAATACCTTTTTTTAAATTATTTGTATTTTTCCAAGGAAACTGTTACCTTAAAAAGAAAAGTATTGCAAAAAAAATGTATTTTCAAAAAGTATTTGACTGTTTCTTTCATTGGTATGCTATGATATGATACTTAATGTAACATGATATGATATTAAATTGATATTGATAGGGTTCTTTCATTGAATTCACAATCTGACCTGGTCGTCCTACCAAACTGCATGCACAGCTTCCAAGATCTTGAGTAGCCAAACCTGGTCCTTCCAGAAGAAAAGAGAACAACAGATTACCTAGACCTATGCAGGACTATTATTTCTGTCTGGAAAGGTCATCTTCAAGTATTTTCTCAGTCCTCAGTCCTCAGGTAGCAAAGGTATTAGGAAGAGCACTCAGAGCCTGTGAGGATAAAGCCATTGTTTCCTCTGTGGCCATTCCAGGTGTTCCCAAAGTAAATGAATGTGCAACTATGTTGGCTACTTTTTTCTTCTAATACCTTCCTCTGAAGTTATTTAATTGCAAATCCTCATTGAAAGCCAGGAACAGGGACATTATTTCAGTAGACACATCATGCATTATCAGAATTGTTTTCTGTTTTTTCTCAGGTAAAAAACAAAAGCTATTGGGGTGGAAATTTACTTGCTCTCGTTATTGGTTATCTGAATAATTGTTTGCTGTTCTAAATGAAAACAAATGGATGTTTACATATAAATAATCATAACCCATTTTCTTGCCAGCAATACATATTCCAATTGATGGAATATACACCATCAGTTACTCAGTGGCTCAAAAATTACTGTGCCTTTCTGAAATGATCTATTTTGCAGGATAAAACAGTTTCTAGACATATTGGCAAGAGCTCTCAGTCACAGTTTTAAACCCTCCATACTTTAGCAGGACAAGATTCAGCAGTATGCTTAGTTTGCTGTGAATCTCTGAAATAGATCACACCATGGCACAAACTCATCTTATACAGGGTATGCATTACAACCAGGGGTTATAATGCAATATGACAGCAGAATGACAGTGCACATCAGAGTACTAAAATCTGTGTAATATGCAGTTCTTAGTGCAGAGAGTTTAAATGAAGCAAAACAGTGGGTAACCTGAAATCTAATACTGTAATTCAGGAGGCAACATGACACCTGTCCTCATTTCAAAAGCAAAAGGTGAAAGTATCAGGTAGGTCTGTGAAGGCTGTTCCCTTCCCAAATAGGAAGAGCATCAGTCAAGGACATAGTTTGCCAGTCAGTGAGCCAGGTGAGAAAGAGTGGAACCAGACCATTTAATGCATGGCAAAGTATTGTTTAAACTCGGCATTTACCAGGAAATAGCAGATAGTTCTCACAGGTTTAGTTAGTGCCATTGAGAAGAAACCCTCATAGGATAGGTAAGAACCTGATAAAGAGAACACCTTTTCAAGAATCCACACAAGGAATATCTACTGCTGCATTCTTATGCAATGGAAACATTTGCCTTGAATTTCAGCCCTAAATCTAATCTCCTATTCAGGTGCCAGAAGTGCTGCATAAAAGCATTTTATGGGTAGCACAGCTCCAAAAGTAACTTGTCTCATAGCAGCTGACCAGTAAATCTCTTTTCTTGACTTTTCCAAGCACCAAAGTGAACAGCAGTGGCAGGCCCTCCAGTTGTCCCTGTTCCAAGACAGAGAAGAGACCCTGAGTTGTTTATTTTTCTGAGTTGAATGAGTATGAGCCGGGATGCACGTGTGCATTAGCTGTGGGAAATAGCTGACAGTCAAGAGCAGGTGAGGCACGGGTTAACAAAAGGTTGCTGAAAAAATCTATCCTGCCTATCCTGAGAAATCTGGCAAATTATGTGTATGAATAAAGGGAAAAGAAGCCATCTTAAAAGAACTTGTTTTCAGGCACTAAACTGACCTGCAGACCTACTTTCTACATGGCTCTCCTGTTTTAGCCAATCAAGGCCATACAGCCTTGGAAAGCTATGGAACAATCAGTTAGGTGTGTCAACAGCCTTTGTAATTGCTGACTGTGTTTCTGCTTTTAATTTGTGAATGCACTAAATGTGTTTCATAATGCCTGCCCCTGATTGAAGGAAATGCACGAGTGTAACAGGAGACTGTGGATAAGGTTTGCTCTCCTGTTGTCCTTCACATACCAAGAACAATGCAGAAAATGAGTCATTACTTAGCCGACATTGTAGCAGATCAGAAGTATCTGGTATTTATCTCTGATTAGGAAGGCATCACTATAGTTCCTTTTACCTGAGCAATTTAAAACCATTTCTTTAATCTGAGAGAAAGGAAGCTCTGCTGTTCTACTGAGTGAAGGATATTTTTAGAGTTACTGAATACTGTAGGATCAGAATTTCCACCTGTCTTTGAAACGTGTTGGAACTCTCCTGTTCTTGTGGACTAGATTTCTTTGCCTCATTGTAACCTGTCCATCCTACTCTTTATACAGTTCTCATGTGATGTAAGAAATATGTGGGGGCATACTAGTATATAGGGCACAAACAATGCCCAAGCCTTTGTGTAGGTAGCTAACCTGCCAACTTTCAGCTCCTCCAGGCAGATATTTGGGGGACTATAAGGTCCTATATGCTTGTGCCTTTAGTGCAATTATGAGTGAAATGAAATACCAAAACTATCACCTGCTGAAAAAGATCTATGTAATGTTACGTTTTGGATTTGTGGGGAACTGAGCTGTCAAAGGTGCAAAGCGCAATAAAAATATATAGATGAAAAGGAAAAAAGGAAGTAATTCTGCAAAGTAGGGTAGGTGAGGTATAGAAATATTTTTAGAAGTTTTAATCAAGCTATAAGGAAAATTATGCTGCACATTCTTTCTTGTAGGGCTTATACAGTCAGTATTCATGATCAGTATGGGGCTTTTGTTGCATAATGGAAAATTCAGCTGAAACACTGTCTTTTTTGATACTGCGGATATGAAGAAGATTGGTCACCTTTATCACAAAAATGCAGACTGATCACATACATAATTTTTTTCTGCAAAGTCATGTGCTGGTTCACCAGGCTCATGAGGAAATCAGAGTTTAGCTTAGCTTAGCTTTGCTTTGCTTCGTTCTACTTCTGCTTTGGAATATTAGGGCAACAGTGCTCAATTCACAGGCAGAAGGAGGACGCCTTTATGGTCAACTCCAGAGCAAGAACAGAAGAATCCACTTGGAGTTTACCTGGCTTCTTCCCTAAAAATCAGAACAACTCTTCATTGAGGATGGAAAAAGTCGGGGGAAAGGGGAGGATCTTCTGATGAAGGATCATGAGGAGTCAAAACTCACAAGCAAGCATTATGGTGAGTTCATTGCTTGCTCTTTACAGTTGAGAATGCAGAGCAAAAGCTGCATCATCACCAGAATGCCCTTCAGCTGTTTACTGATGGCACCACTGCTGCTGCTGTGACTCATTCTCGGTTTCTTATCGTCTCACGGTTATTAAACATACGGGGACAGTGGCTGGCAGCAACTCAGCACTGGAAATCTTTGCCCCAGCTGTAATTTGGGAGCAGCCTGTAGGTCAGCAATGCTCAGAAAGGGACAGAAAGTAGGATCCATCCTGAGGGCAGTACCATAACTCTGCTGTCACAGATCACTACTATTATTACAGGAGATCCTGTAGAAGTGCCCCAAATCCCCACACAATAACAAGAACCTGTTTTCTGAATACGTATTACACTGCAGTCAGTTCCTGTAGGAGATGCAGTAGTTTAATGTGAAAATTTCCTCATTCAATCTCTGCTTGTTCTTTCTGAATCACTGGGGTTGCTCCTCACTGCAGAGTAGTCCTACTGTGCCCTTTCATGATGTAAATCACATTACACCCTGCTAGGATTCTCCTGCCTGCTTGCTTGCCAAATTGACAGGAAGGCTCACACTTAATTTACAGGTATCTGCATTTGCTGACTTGCCCTATGAGGCATGTTGACTGGCTGTTTTACTAATTGAGAGTGCAAGAAAATGAGAAAGAGGCAGAGAGAAAAGTGAGCAAGCAAGCACAAACTGGGAAAATCCAGTCACTGTCTTTCTGGAAATTTGTGGTGGTTTACATGTGATAACTCTGAAATGCCTGACTGATAGAAATTGGCTAATGGGTTCAGAGTTGTCGGTGGGAAGGGAGAGGGTACCAGGCAAGCAAAAAGGCAGTGTGATTATATAGGTCTTGTTGCCTTGGTAAAAGCAGTAGGGAACAAACCAGGATTAAAATAAAAACTAAAAAAAAAAAAAAGTAGTCATGGAGATTTTTCCTCAGAAAACTCTGGCTCTTTTCAGCTGCTTTAGAAATACAGTCCATCACTGGTCACAAGGCCCATGTGGCACCTACATCCCACATAATTTTATTTGAGGAGTAAGTACAACTCAAGAGGGATGGATTTTTTTTGTTTATGCTCTCTGCTCAGGTAAGCATTTAATTCTAGTTGAGCAATGCTTGGTAACATGTTGAACACATAGGACATCCCTCACTTGTCACTAGAAGTAAGAACAAATCGCAGACACAGAAATCAGTTTTCATAGAGCTTGATGATGTTGGGATGCGTGCTGCTGTTTTGGTCTATTTCTAATTGTCACAGAAAGGATGGGGTTGTCTGAGCAATGTGTCTTACCAGGGTGTGCTAGATCCACCTAGCAATCATCATTAGATGATTACGTGGGGAAAGAGATCATTTTCTCAAAGACAGAATCAGATCAAAAATGACAACAACCTAGAAAATTAATTCTTGCAGCTACTTTATGTTAGCAGACATGTAATGCTGAAGGATACCAATAATGTATTTTGTTATAGGAGTTCTGATAAAGAAGTATTGTGCTGTTTTTAAATATTACTGCTTAGACATTGTCCAAATGGAATGTATTTTGGATCTGGTGAATAAAATGTAGCGTCAGCTGAAATGAAAGACAAAAATTTAAGCTCCTTAATCTCATCAAAAGCAAAGCTATTTCTGAGCCAAAATATTCCCATTTGAAACATTTTGTTATTCTGATTTATTGAATGGCTTATCTTATCTGGAATCTTTAACAACATTAAAAATTCACTGCTGTATTCACAAATCAGTTGAATTTTGCAAAAAATACTTATCTTTCATTTGCTTCGGACACATTGTGGCTGCATTTCTCTCGGCAGCTTTCCAGGGAAACAAGACTGAAATTCTGCAAAACGCATCCCATTTTTACCCCATCTTGACCAGACTTGTAACCCACAGTCTCTTATAACAATGAGCTACTTGAAGGAGATACTACAAATGGGCATTGTTTGGGGTTTTTTCCCCTCATGAAAATGCCAGTTGAAGACCAGCCTCAAACACAGCAAGGATTATGAAAGAGAGTTGGTTTTAGAGGATGTGGACGTACTGAGGTAAATATCATGCTGGTTTACACAATTAGGGCATATCAGTAGCTGACTGCATACTTAAATGTTTTCATTTACAGCCAAAAAAATTATCTATGGAGCTGGTCAAAGTGTATACTAACATAGATGCACTATCTGACTATGAATCAAGCAAAACATTTATTTTCTACTGCTGCTTCTGTCTGTGAATTCCTTGCTTCTTTGTTTCACCCAATGCACCATGTGAAAACATTCAGAAGTCACTTGGACAAGACTCTGAGCAAACTTATCTAAGTTGGCCCTGATTTCAGCAGGTACTTGGACCTCCAAAAGTCCCTTCTGATCTATATAATCATACAGTTCTTTAAGTTTGCTTTTTTTTTTTTTTTAAAATACCCAGCAGGTGCATACATAGGAATAGAAAAGGAATAGAAATAACCTCTCTGTCCCATTACAGGGCTAACAGTGGATGACGGCAGTAGTCACATACTCCTAAAGCATGACAGCTGACTTTAGGGCACGCATGTCTTAGCAGGTACAAGTTCTGAAGATGGAGTGGGCTGCAAAATGCACTGCTGAGAAGTAATGCTTTTGCAGATGCTTCCTTTCACATTAGGAGACAGTGTCTCTACCAGTGTTCTACCGAGTAACAAGGAGGTGTTGATATTAGCCTTTCTGCTGGTCATGCCAAAGGTTTCCTTCCACCGAATCTCCATTTAACTCACTAAGTGCAGACAGAAAGCTCCAGTCAGAAACAAACATTTTCAGTTCTTCCATTTTCGTGACAGCTGACAGGTGGTGGGGTTTTTTTGTGGGGAGGAGGGATCAAAAACAAGTGATCTTTTATATGTTGAGGGATATGTCACTTTGTGGAAAGAGTTATTGTGGGGCTGGAAATAGTTTGTCAGTGCGACCTTTCAAAGTTAAACAGCCCTCTTAGAAACCTCTGCCAGAGCCTTGTGCCATGGCCAGAGTGACCTGGTAGGGGGTCTGTGTGGCCTTTTTCTGGGAGCATCTGGAGATGCCTGAGCCCTTGCTGACATTGAAGCCATGGGAGCCGTGGCTGTGTGGCTGTGCTCTGGGGCCTGGTGGTAAAAGGTGGTGGCTATGGAGGGCCTCCTCGTCTCCACCTTCTTCTGCTCCATCAAGAACCCCTACCCTGCTGCCTCTCTGGAGGGGGACTCCTCCTCCTGGCCCGGCCTCCCTGCAGCAGGTCTGCAGGCCAGGCCATGGAGGAGCTCCTCGGGAGGTACCTTGGCTGTTCAAGGGGGTCCCGGCTTCCCCTGCTATCCCTGTCCCCAGATCCCAACAAGGAGCTGGAGGAGGTGGCAGGTCACTCCGCTCTGGGCCAGGTCAGGGACTGCTCAGCTGGGAGGGGTGCCGCCACCCTCTGAAGAAGAAGCCTGGTGCTAGGAGGGCGCCTGCTTTGAAATTACTCAAATAAACAACGCTTTCATCATCTGAGAAGTTCTCCCTAATAGTAGATACACCTCGAATCTGTTCTTTCAGAGGATGTTTGATGGAAAGTTGATAACCCGATGTGCTCACAGTTGGTGATGAATTTTCTGGAATAGAGTCTTTTTTCTCTTATGGAGGGAGCAGCTCTGAGACACAGGTTGGTTATATCCGCCCTTCTCACTCCTTAACACTGGCAGCTGTTGGGAGAAGGCACCACACAAGGACCAGTAGGATAAATAGTACTTCTGTAACTTTTTATTTTGCATGGTTGAAATGAAACATGTTTATGTGACTTTTCGCTATTTGAAGTGAAGTTTTCATGTGAAGAATCTGGGTATCTCTTGACTCACTTTATTTGGGCCTTCCCAAAGCACATATAAAATGCTCCCATTAACATGAGCAGAGATCTTGCATTTTTTGTCTTGTGAACAGACCTGGGTACACTTCGTCAAGGTATAAATGACTATGCAAGGTAGAGGAGAAGCTAACCCCCTATATAGTTATTCACAGAAAGGACTGCATTGCTTACCTCTTTCTCTTGAGAAAATGAATGATGCATGAAATTGTAAGAAATAGTCTCTGAGCTAAGTCCTTTTCTAGCCCTCTTCATTCATCTCTCTGAAGGATTTCTGGAGCAGTCTAACACAGATTCAGAATTTTCACTTTTTATGATAGAAACTGTTTTTAGTAATTTCTTATAACTTGCAGTGTCATCATCACCATTAGACTGTTCCCTCTTTCCATCTGAAATTACAGACTAGCTTAAATCCAATTTCTGATTTTTTTTTAATGTAAAATATATGTTCCTTCCAAAGGTAATGTAACAGAAAGCACATTCTCAATGACTTTAATGAAATACGAGTGCAGTGTTTGGCCATTGCATTTGTTTTTCTCTTTTTGCTTTCACACAGTCATTGCAGGTAGCATACTGTAACATCATTGTCTATAGTAACAATACTTCCTTTTTTTGTTTAGTTTTAGTATTTTGAGCCAAACTCCCATGCATCTATTTCCTATCAGATCCAGCTGATTTAACTCACTGAGCACAGACAAAAAAGCAACTAATGAATTTCCTGTACCATTGGTTATAAAGAGCATCCAATAACAATCCTTAATGTTCACTCGCAAATTTGCTTCCTCTTCCATGACATGAAAGATTTCTTTGGAAGTGCCTTTGCCTTATCTCAGTCTTGAAGTCATTTATCATCGAGAACTATGGCTTCTTTAATCAGCCAACCCTAATAGCCATTGGCTCTGTTACAAGCATTAGGTATATACCTTCCATCTTAAAGTGCTTGTCTTAACATTCCCTAATTAGGCAGAAAGAAAAGACAATTTCTGTAATGAAAGGGAGACTATATGAGAGATTTTGAACTCACATTGAAAAAAAAAAGTCATTTATCCAGCAGAAGGAGAGAATATTCCTGACCTTGAGTACCTTTGGGAGTTGCTTTCGTACTGTTTATCTGAATAGACCTGAGGGAGCATCTTTACAAATTTAATATTGTTATTTATGTTAAGACAGCTGTGGCCAAGATCAGGGACCCTTTGTGATGGTTTCTCTAAAAATATGTGTATGAGAAATTGGCAGAAATTGGCAGAAATTACTACCTGAACAGGCAACGAGGGAAAGTGTGAGAAGGAGGACAAGTTATGATTATTGCTCACATTTTACAAACAAGTGACTGAAGCCCAAGGAGAGCTGTGATGAGCCTTTGCAGTGTAATAATCACACTGGGAACAGAGTAAGCTGTCAGACAAGTGGCCTGGTTCCCTGTTTCTGTGACCAGGGCCCATTCCCCTGAAGGATAAGAACAGGAACCTGCAAATTCACGGTTGAAATAAGGATGCTGGTGCTTCAGAAAATGCACACTGTAGGCAGGGCTATAAATCCGTTGTTTATGCCACTTCTTGCTTTTTTGGGAGTTAATGTTAATGTAAAATCTCTGAATATAGGCTAGTAATCCCAAAAGATTTCACTAAAGATCTTGTCCACCCCCAGGCCTGGCCACAGGTACAGTAGGTCTCACGGTACTATGTGTGCATGGTTGTGCCTGGTTATACCAGACCTTGCCAGGCTGGGTGAACTGGAACTGTCATGGCCCCTCTGTACTCTCCTAAATCTTAGCTGAAAACTGGGCTTGATGGGAAAAAAAAATAAAAATGGAAAGCTATTGAGGAAATGTCTTTACCCTTTGACTGATGGTGTGTGCCCATTCACATTAGCCTGTCCACTTCCAGCTCTACTCTTCAGAATTACGCCTACGGGAAGGGAGCATGAGTGTGTAAATACTACTACACAGGTAGTCTATGGGGTAGAGTTTATGCCTTTAGTTTTTCTTCAGTCAGTTCATTTCTAGTTAACCTATATAAATAATCACCTTTGAATGAAAGGTGGTTTGGCAGTGGGGAAGCACAGCCTGATTATTGTTCTTACAAAGATAAGATTCAATATATTTCTGGACTAAAATACAAGGAAGTATTGTGCCCTCTTTCACTGTGCAGTGTTTCTATTTTTGTTGAGCAGGAATTTATGCATTGAACTTGCTTCCATACTATCCACTACTTCTGTTTTCTTCTTTTTAAAATTTTTCAAGGTCAGTTTTCTCAAAATTTTCCAACTTATTACAATTTTTCACATTCACAGAGGTTGGGTACCTGATTCTTATCTACCAGGATTACCCATTATTGCAAGAAAAAAAGCGTTGTCAAATTTTCTTGTAAAAAGGGTCGGGTGTATATGGTTTGTCATTATGTATGTGTATGTATGTGTATTTATCCAATGAAGATATTAAGAAAATGTACTTAGTTGCTAGCTCTGTCAACACAGAACACTTTCATATTTAATCACATATTGTCATTACACCGTATTATTATTTCTGAGACATACGCAGATATGACCTTTATTATTCAAATTTTGGCTTAATGTATTTTAACATTGCTGTGCTTTTGAGTCATGTAAAATAGTTTTTTTCTAAAATTAGACTACTTAATAACAATAATGAATGTGAGCTTTAATCTGCATGCAGCTCTGTCCTCTTACTCCCATAATGTACTAAATTGGGATCTTTTCATGCATTGTAATTTGGGAAGTTGTTCCTGAGCAATTGCACACACAGTTAAGCTAATCTTTCTTCCTCAGGATGGGAGATTCCTTCCTGATGCAAAACTGGGGACTATGATTTCCTTTTCCAGGATACTTGACTTTGACTGATAGCAGCTAACCTATTCCTTAAAATGTCCCTTGAAGCTGATGCTGCCAAGCCCAGAGCTGTGTGACCTGCCCTCCTCAGGCAGAGCATCCTGTGCGTAAAACTATTGTGTCCCAGGGCGTGTGTGCGTGGCAGTCTCTATGGGTGCGTGTATGGGCGCGTACAGAAAGAGCAAACCTCTTTCATCAAGGTTTCTGCAGACTTCAGCTGAAACAGCAAGCAGAATACAAACATTGAACTAAAGTCAAGGCAAGAAAGCAGAAAAGATGTTCATGCAGAATATGGATTAAGAAAAAACCCACTTTTTTTACTGACACTAGCAAGAAAAACACATTGACATAATTCACTTGAACCGGAAATGACATGTTCTTCTAGTCTATCGATGACCTTTCTGAGTCAGTTCCTCACTGTTGTGAGCTGTTACATGGTCATTTACACCTGTGCAGAGTACAAGGCTAGCAAACAACTTTCTTCCTTTTGCTTCTATGTTAATCCTTTGCCTTTGCTTTCTGCTCATTCTGTGGTAGCAGCCATGGAGAATCAGCCTTCCCAGAGGTGTGTACCAGGCCACTTCAGTATCACACCCTCCATTCCCACTTTGATACAGAGTAACAAGTTTGCATTAAAGCCATCTCAGTTGCTTTAAGATGGGGTCAATTTAAGACCATCTCCCACCCCAGGCCACTGCCTGTCTTCCTCCCAGGCTCCCGAAACCCAGCTTGCCAGTCCCTCCCTCCATTCAGTCGCCTCATACTGTTGTCATTTCTTTCTCTCCTTTTTCTGCCAGGTCTGCCCAACATTCCTCCTCAGCCACTCTCTGATTTCAGTCCTCTGCTATTTTACAGACCCTTAATTTCTTGCTCCGCATCCTTTCTCCAGCTGATTCCAGTCTCTACATCAAGAAAGTCCCTGTCCTGATCCAAACTGCTCCAGCCTCCTGCCAGCTGGTGTGGCATTTTTTTCTCCTTGAAATGAGCATTGTATGCCTGGGCATCTACAGGGACAGGACAGGACACACTTTCCTCCCCCTCTAAAGCATAGCTCCTGTTACTACCCTGCTCCTCAGTGACAGACCCACATAGGGTGTGGAAAATTCAACCACTTAAGGCTGTAGCCGGGGGCTATGGCGTGCATAGCACAGAGGAGCTCCTCTGAGAAATGGCTGTCCTGCCCATGCTCTCTGGAGCATGCGTGAGCTGTCATCTCCCCAGGGCTTGTAACTTACACTCACTGTGCGATTTAAATGACCAGCTACTCCAGTCTGCTTCTGAATAGCAAATGCTTACTATGCAGCAAGCCGGGGCCAGCCTGGAGTTATTCTCAGGATGAATATCTGTGAGTACAGAAAAAATCACAGCAAGTAGCAAGCTGTCTTCTGACTTGTCACAAGCATGAGGGAAGGAAGGAGCTGAAATTAAAAGATTACCTTATAGCAATTTATTTACTTAGTTCTAACAAAGGCAGAGGGCTGGATCCTTAGGTGGTGTAAGTCACTCTAATCCTACTGAGGTCAAGTCATAGATTTTAAGACCAAATGGGACTTCTGCATCGTGGAATTTGACCTCTACCAAGACATAGGACAGGAAATTTCACTCATTCATCTCTTTATTGAATTTAATAGTAAATATTTGTCCGCAGTGACATTAATGGGGTGTTGGACTTGATGTGTTTTTTCACTGTTTCAAAAATATTTTGTAACAGTGTCCCCATGGAGCAAATATATATACTTATATATATCTACATAGGTTTGTGTGTGTTTATATTCACTGTAGGCATGTGGTGAGTTCTTTAATGTTATGTTTATTTAATTAAGCTCCTAGAAGAGGGGCTTTTCAACTTATTTTCAGCTGTATACCAGTATGGCTGAGTGACATTCACATCTCCCACACTTTTTTTAACAGAGCCCTAACGTTTCCAAGAGTCTCTGGCTAAACTCTTTCAAACCCCAATGGCGTACAGAGTTTTCTCCAGTCTGCTCCCCTTCGCAGCACCAGAGAAACACACTCTAGGTGGCTGGTGTGACCAGAAAGTTAAAAATTCGGTGATGCATCTGTTGAGAAGAACTGGAGAATCTGATGGTATACCGCAGAGTAATGCAGAAGAGAGGAGGCTCCACATCCCCAAGACAGTATGTCATTAAAATTATAGGTGATATTAAGTGCTGCTCAGATGTCAAACGTTTGTTCTACTCTGGGTCAGAATCATAATACCTGCAAAGAGTGTGGATACAAGGATAGACCTGATGTGTTGTTTCTCTCAGCCCTGAGAAACAGCATCTGAGACAAAGAGCATAGCTAAGGCAAAAGGGGTATAGAATTGCCCATCTTGCAGAGAGCAGGTTTGACAACCAAAAGAAAAAAAGGGCACTAGGTGAGTTCTACTGGAAACAGGGAAATATACTTAAACCAAGGACAGAAACCTAGTATTTTTATATGCATGAATGACATACTGTGAATTCTCTTGTGTTTTCTATGCTGTCTACGTGTGTGTATCTGTGTGTGGTTGCTAATTAGTATATATGACAGAACAAAATATAATTAAAGTATTTTATATTAAATCTCACCATTAAAAATTGCTACAGCTGATAACCTGTTTTCTGAGTTTAGATTAATGGTGACATCTAATTGAGCTGTAACTGAGCTACAGCTGGCTATCCTTGCATCATTATGGGAGTGCCCAGAGTCACAAACGAGACTGATAGAGATCAGCCTGCCGTGCCTGTCCTCAGTGCCTTGTGTAACTTGGGATGATAAAATCAATCACATGCAATTAGGCATTAATTTCATTATTGGAAAGATACTGTAAAGCAAAAGATGTCCTTTGTGCTCCTGGTTAACATGTATATTGTAAGCGCAAATATGGCAGATCATTTTCACCAGGCAAATGTTTTCTGTGAAAACTCTGTTAAATATCTTAAGAATTTTTACAGGATAATTGCTTTAAACAAATCCCTGGTAAATAGATAGTGATTGTTCATTCATGCACCCTCGCAATTGTCAAATGCAAGTGAAAAAATATTACCTATCAATTTGACTAAATATGCTCCACTTATCCTTTTCTGTGCTCAAATATATCTTCTAAATTGCCGCTTGTTTTTTATAATGCTTATAAGATGCCATTTTACCAACACTGTTTTTTGTTCCGTGATGCTAGCCTCTCCTTAGTGACCATGTAATCTTGTTTTTGTTTTCACTCATGCTTTGCTGCTCTTAGCTTCTTCCTGCTATGTGTATGGAGGAGACAGGGGAGGAAGAAGGGATATTTGTTCTTTTGTTTTACCCTCTGTTGCATGTGGCATGGTTCAAATCGGTCCCAGTTCTGCAACTTCAGCCCAAATGCCTGACACCTGCCCTATTGCCCTCAGTGATCATATTAACTGATACTTTGTGGATTTTAGATTGCAGTCCCTTGAGAGAAAGACCATATCTTCATTGTACTGCAAAGCGCCTAGTATATGTATGAGAAGAGTCAGCAATCGTAATAACAAAACTACACTGGGAAAAATTTGAAGAACTAAAAACATTTGAATTTCTAAGAGTATTTTTTCACTTTAATTTTACAAATACTTTTTCCTATAATTTAAGCAAGTTTATTGTCTTGATTTCTAACCTATCCCTCCAAGCTAGTATATAGTATAAAAGTAAGAGCTTTGGACAAGGTCTATGAGAACAGCCACCCCTCCTTAATGCATAAATCAGGCTTTTTAATTGACAGTGTTCAAGTGGTTTCACAAGGGTGTTACTCATTTAGTTCTTGGCTTTCTCAGACAAACCATGCCCAACAGCATAATATGAATTTGGATTTTGATCAAGGGATTTTAGTGACAATATAAGCCACAAGAACAAAGCCGATATAGTTTCAACTAAAATCCACAGCTAAACAAAAAAGACACACAGACATTCTAATGATGCACCCTAGGTGTAGTCTGTTTATATAGCTCAGAGAAGATATGAAGGAAAAACAGAATCAGCAGAGGCGAACGTTTGGATTTGGGAAACATTGTGTGAGTTACATCACATGCCCCCTTCCCTTATGGTGTCATGTCACTGAAACCCCCCAGCAATGCTTTGAACATGTAAAGATAACTGCAAATTTGAGTAGCTTTTCTCAAGATTTTGGTTAGAACTTGATAGTTCCTATCAGAATCACACAGAGTGGATATTTATAGCATTTTAGCTCCTGCTGCACACTTCCTTTCATACTTGAAAGGATCACATCATCTTGTTTAACAGTCACAGAATAAATAGCTTAGAAGATCATAACATTTAGTTTTTCCATAAAGCTTTGTGTATTTCATTACTTCTTGCTGTCTTTTATGTGTGCTATTAATAGAATTGCTACATTTCAATTAACTATTACCAGTTAGCAGTAGCAAGATCACTTCTGTAATCCATTTCTTTTTAGTCATTTTGTTTATTTATTTGATTATCTGTTAGAAAATCAGAGATTTCACTGCAGTTAACATTCCTAGTGACACAGATGCAGTCTACTTCAAATAACTGAACAAACTGGGTTTGCATTGGCTCATGAGATATGGGTTGGCTAAGAGCTAAAAGTAGAAAGACTGCTTAGAAAGACTGCTTTGAAGTAAGTTTTCCTTCTCAGTAATGTCCCCCACAGCTTTTAGGATTTCTATTCTAGACCACCTTCTGACCATCATTTCAGGCCAAAAGAAAAGGCTACAGAAGGACATATATATTGCTTAACGTCATAAATTGTTCTGGACTTCAGTTTCCAATAGTAAATGGGAATATTGTACTTCCCTGATAAGCGTATTTTATTTCCCATATTAGTAATGCACTGCTACCTAAAAATATGTCACGAGGGTGAGGCAGTTCCTCAAAATACAGGTGCTTTGTCTTGAATTTGGGACAGGTTACCCTTCTCCCCTAAATTATGCCATTACTCCCCATCCTACTTCTGTTTCTTTCTTCAGGTTATGCAACCATACTAAGGTCTTAAGCCTTAAGCCTTACAGTACAGTGCTCACATGAATTTCAAAATATACATAGCAGTAACAAGTGCTGCCTTCATGGTTTAATTTTTGGATGGAGTAATCACTCAGTTACAGTGGGCTATCTAAGTGACATTGAAACCATGAGTCACTTGCCACAGAAAACAGAGCGACAAGTCATCACTTCTCCGTGTTTCTTTGGTCAGATCACAAAAAGAAAAAGTAGCTGGTGTCCTGTTTTGGAGATGACACAGTGGCATGAGTCTCTGCTCATCACAGGAGCTGCAGCCACACTCCATTATGGTCAGGGAGAACTGTAAGCCAGTACAGAGGGCCTGAGCTGTAGAAGCCAGTGAAGACCAGTGTAAGATGGAAGACAGAAGGGTTTAGCGAGATGGGCAAAATTTTGAGGTTCTTTGGGTGCTCATGTAGGTGAGGCATGGTAGAGGTCTTTGAGACGAATACTGCCGTCCCTCCCTCATCTGAAAAAAATGATAAAATCACAAGAAGTCTCACTTTCAAATTTCCACAGGATTATTACGATACTAAACTGAAGTTCTCCAAGCCACAGGGTCCTGGGTGTGTTTTCTTCTGTTACATTTCCATGTGTTTGGTATTCTTTTTTTCCTTCTGTTCCTCATGCTAGAGCAGCCAGTCCAAGCATTCCCAAGGACATTTTGCTGCAGTTTAGCAGTGGAAATTACTGTCTGTCCATTTGTGATCCAGGTATCCGATCACAAAATGGATGGACACTCTATGCTCTTTGTTTTACCACAATCTCTCTTTACACCATGTGATGATTTTCCCTTTTAAATGGCATGAGGTGCTCCATATTCCTCTTTAAACACTTTTCTGCTCAGTAACAATATTTTTACAGGATCGTACAAGGTAGAAAGCAAAGATAAATGCTTGAGAGCTTGTTTTGAAGAGTAAGCTTTGGCAGCTGCCTGTGAAATGAACTACATTCCCTTCCCCCTCTCCGGCTGATGTACAGCATCCCGGATGGTGGTCTGACAGCCTAAACAGGGACAGAAATTTTTCATTCACTGTCTCATAGTTAGAGAGTAATTTCTCCTCTGCCTGCGCCGCAGTGTGCTATGGAAATGCAGAGCTACTACAAGGGATGATGGACAGTCCTGCTGTGCGTAACTAAGAGGTGCCACACAGACAGATTTCACTGGCCAAGCTGGACGTGTCTCTGCAGAGGGTCTCCTTGCAAGCTGTCATGGAGTCTCTGCTTCTTCGGTCAGGGCTTTATAAATCCATAGGCACACATGTAGGTTCTGGGGAGGAAAAGAAAGGTGACATCAAACGATCTTCTATATAAATCACTTCTCTCTCAAGTAGGTTTGCACTGCTCCATTTCTGGTGTCACAGTGGCAAAAAGCCGGGGTTCCACTATTTACCTCTCTGGAGTTATAACTGTATTTACACAGGTGTAACCAAAAGCCTTGTTTGTTTTCTGTAGAAATCTGCATATTTATCTTTCTTGATAAAGTGCTGAAAACCATGGGCATGAAGCTGGCAGTGTGCCTTAGCTGCAAACACAAAAGACAGGAAAGAATGGTGGCAAGTTTAGGAATTATTTTTTCCCCCGTATTTGAAAGTCAAATGGGTTCCTACTTCTTGAACTGTAAAGCCATAAAAAAAATTGAATAAGACTCAGCATTTCCTCAGGTTTATAGCACACAGAGATGAGGGAGGAAAAAAAGGAAACAGTTTTATTTCTTTTCTGTTTTACAGTCAGTCTGAATCCTCTCTGTGAAAAATGCTCCACTTTTTCTGACCTTTCCCACCATGAATTTAAAAAATGTCGCCTCTCTGCTCAGTCTCAGATTTATAGCAGAATGTCTAATGCCTGGGTTGTGCATACACAATTAAAAAAATAAGAATTGCTGTTAGTAATCCGTGTAATACCATGTGGGTGAATTTGGGTGAGCATGAAAGCTCCAGTGAACTGTTCACCTCCACAGTAAATGTAGCAAACAATCCCCTCTAAGTTCACAAACTGAATGCTGTTTTCCCATGAAGAAAAACTCTTTATCATGCAGCCTGAATGTGCCCATTAGGATGGCAAAGGAGTGTGGGTCCAAAGAGAAAACTTTGTGCTGGCAGCTGTGGGAGAGGGATTCTGCAGTCCTGTGGTAGAACAGGGTCCTCTAGGCACCGAGCTCTGGATCCTCAGTGCTCCCAAGGACTGTATCCTTTCAGCCAGAGTAAACTCTCAGCTACCTGGCTCTGAAGCCAAATAATTCTGAATTTTAAAGCCTGTTGAGTTGTTACAATTTAAATCAGTGAGCCTGAGATCAGAACCTGGCCTGTTGTGGACGGTCTGTCTGAAAGACTCATTACTTTTCCCTCTCAGCTTCAAGGCAGCATCTGGACTATTGATAACAATCTTTGAGACAGAAGCTGTGAAACGCATCACGAAAACCAAGCTGAGACTGCCTGCATGAAACACAGCAGCACAGTCATTAAGAACGGGTTTTCAATCTAGGACCTCAACCATCCCACCTGTTTGCCTGCATAAACACACACCATCAGATGGATCAAGGCTGGAAGCTGGCTTTAACATGCCTTAAAGCATGAAGAGTTACCCCTAATTACAATTTTAACCTATCTAATGTAGCTATGGATGGTATAATTATCTACATAAATGTTTAATTACTTTTTGAATCCTACTAAGCCTCTGGCCTCAGTGAGACTGGTGGCAATGATTCACAAAGGTTATAAGTTGCGATTAGATAGCACTAAGGCACGCTCAGGACGAGAATACACCAAATAACTCTGTTAGTGTGCCAGCAGGGAATTTAGATTTTTACTATCAGAGATGATAAAGGTCTTGCTTCGTAATCCTTCTGTATGTTTTAACCATGGAGCCTTATGTACCACAGTTTCTGTATGTAGTAGATACTGTCAAGTTGCTCTGGTTTTGAAAGATTTTCCATTTTTAGGGTTTATTGGGTGAGAAAGGGCATGTTTTTGGATTTCCCTTCCAAAGGAGTAGGGGTGAAAAGGCAGAAATGTCCCTGGATTCCTTGGTCAGAACCACCTTGACCACCTCCTGTTGGGAAAGATGTAATGTTGTCCAGATATAAAGCACAAATTAGTGGGGTGTTTGCAAAATCAAAAAGAAACTTAATCTAAAGCACAAAGAATGGCTACAAACTTTGCTTGACTAATTCCACATTGGACAGCTGTCACTACCAAAGGCACATAGAAGCTACCCTAATGGACAACAGGACTCCTGCCGGGGCAGCACTGGAGAACTCCCAGACTTTTGAAAGCTGGCATTGCTGCCTTTAGGAAGTCCCTGTTGCCTGACCTATTCGAGATGGTCCAGGTTGGCCTGGCGCAGGCAATGCAGGGCTGGATCATAGTGATTTGTGCAATTCGACCTGGCAGAGCAGTATTACAACCACCGTCCCTTGCACCTACCCACCCATCTCAGCAGGAGAGGGAAAAAAGCAAGCATGCTTTTAGAAACATCATCTGGCTGATGACTGCCCACCAAGGCCTGGATTCAGAGAAGTGGTTGTCATGAAACAGACTCAGGTCATCTGGGGCTTGGGCTTGTTACAGCTGTCTGCCTTTTATTTTTGAGATGCTGGAACTTGCCAGGTGGGTACAAGCTCACGGAGCAGGCAGCAACACAGCTGTCCTCCCAGGACTGATTCTTGTTACACTTCTCTCTACCAGCAGTCTGATGATTAAAACCACATTCATAGCATGGCATGACACGTCACAGAAAGCTTCATATAGAAAGAAAGCGAATCATGCTTGAATGTCTGTGTCTGAGCTGCCTTGCATCTTCTTTGCTGTGCTCTCCCCTAAGCCAGAATTTCAAGAAACTGTTACATAAAATGCAGCAACTGCATTTCCCTCACCTTGTGACTAAAACTAATAACAATAGTAGGTGAGAAAAAGCTTGTGAGAGATAAGCATTGGCACTGTGAACAAACATTTCTGTGGAATACCTTTATCTTCTAACTAAACATCCTTTTTGAGCATTTGGACAGCCATTGCTCTGAATGCTGCTGTGGAAGAGCTTGGCTCTTGGGGCAGCTTGCTTTAGCTGCTGCTTGCTATTGTTTCTAAGCCTCCTGCTGTTTTTCTAAGCCTCAGTGCAGGCCAATAGTACATTTGTTTCACTTCAAATTCTTGCACAACAAACACAAAAAAGAAGCCCAGTTCTTGCACTCAAGGGAATGAAGGGCTGGATATAAAAGGTCACTGGCCGAGGGCTGCTAGTCTGTAGATTAATGTTCATGTTCACTTTGCCTGAGCATTGTCATTTCTACAGAAATAGAGCGCTTACTTCTGGGGCTCACTGTCTGAACCAGTGAATAGTTCCCTTTGAAAAGTAGAGGGCTGCTCCCCCCAAGTCTGCATGGCCATGTTGTGTGCATGTTGCAGAGAGCTGCAGCATACACTACATTACTGGTGTAGCCACTTTCCTTAGCTGGGGACAGGCCAGATGGGGGTGTTGTATCCCAGCAAGGGATGTGGGAGAGGAACAGGAAGAAACTGGTAACCCAAATATTCTGAGGATCCCTGCAGGAGCTGGGGAGGGGAGAGCAAGCCATGGCTCATATATGCCTTCTTCTTGGTCTCATGAAAGCTTGCCGCTGAACTGAGCTTTCCACATTCTCCTGTCCTTTAGTGAGCACGCCAGCCTGCAGCTCTGGGCTGTATACAGAGTGCGTCCATGGGGTGGGAAGCTCCCTTCTCCTTCCCCTCCACTCTGACACATGGCAGTTGGATTTGATCCCATTTCACACAGGTCATTGCCTTCCAAACATGGAAAACATGAGAGAACCTGGGGAGTCTGACCAGGGTGCTCATGCCTTTCAGAGTGAGGACTCTGGAGGTCAAGGTGAAAACAGCAGGAAACCGCAGTCTCCAGCTTACCTCATTAATTCTTTCATCATTTTAGTTTAGCAACCAGCACAGTAGGCACCATGACTTTGTTCCCATGACATTTCACTATGAGAACGAGCACAGCATTGGACAAGATGAGTGGAAAATCACTTTAGGAGTCAGTGATGAACTAACTTATTCAAAATATTCTCTTGTTCAAGACTCAGAAACATCCTCCCTGCAAATCTGTTTCAGGATCTTGCTAAAGAGCAAAGACACTGATGATAATTAGACCTCTGATAATTGCGGTAGATTGAAGAACAGACCTGTTGTATTAGTCTTAAATACAGTTTTACCAGCCCATTATTTTGCTCTGTTTTTCAATCATCTTGCCTGAAGCTTTGTGTCAATTGTACCTTGTCACTTATCTGTCTGTCTCTTGACCTGCTAAAATGAAAACCAGAACACTAGTAACATAATAGTAACAAAATGAAATGATGAAACATTAGGCATTGCTGAAGATTGAATGGGGAAAACTTTCATAAAATGTCATTCAACACATTCAAAACTATATTAAACACTTTCTGTACTGCAGAGTCAAACAACTACAAACCTCAGTATTCCTTATGAAAAATTAGCCTCTTTCTTCTTCCTTCTTCCAGAAATGGATAGAACAATACAGATTTTGATTGAGCAAATGAGTTGCGTTAGAGGCTTGGGTTTTTTGCAACTGGAAAAATGAAAAATTTATGCATGTATAACAGGCAAAGAGAAAACAGGAAGGCTGCGAAACACGAAGGTTATTTTCAGTTCACTTTTGTGTTATTCCTAATTGCTCAGTTAATTTTTAGAACTTCAAAACTTTTAAATAGTGTTTGTTTTCTGGGCATCTGGATGTTTCACAACTATTAGACTAGGGCTTACAAACTTAGCAATGAGATTTTCAAAGCTGCAGGAAGAATGTGAATGCCTAATGCTTATTTTGGCTACTTCAAGCCCTGCTGGAATTAAAAGACCTATCCTAAGTGTTTAAAGCCAGACACCCATGGTATGTTAAATTCCATTATAATGGTGACTGCAGTGCTAAGCTTATTGGTTTGTATATTTTTTTCATGCTTAAGGTGTTTATTTAGAAGATTAAAGATGGATTTGAGTCTGTAACTGAGGTTCTCAATATGAATGCTTTGTTCTTATTAGTAGTGAGTTACACACACACACACATACACACAAACAAGCGTTGGTGTAATGGCAGTTGCTAAATAAAAGGCAGGTCACAAAGACAGCTCTCACTCCTTGAGTTTGCCAAACCTAGGAGCTGCAAACATTGCTGGGAATGGACTAATTACTTGGAGCTTACTTGCATCACCCAACAAAATGAGACCACTATGATAGACAATTAAAAGATGCTTGTGTTACAGATCTTCTAGGCTTCATAGATTTAATGGCTTGAAAATGAAGTTCGGTGGCAAACAGCACTGCACAGTACATCAACACTGAACTGCTGCAAACTCAGTTACCTGAAGCTTGCATTTGCTTCTTAGGAGTAGTCCTGATTAAAGTGTTTAATTGTACCCTAGCTTTGCTACTTAAGGGTTAAAAATTAAGTAAGACTTGATTAACTGAGAAACAACTTCTGAAGAAATTACAGGTGAAGAACAAATGATATGTTTATGCCTGTCATATGTCTGAGTGAGCAAATTGCAATAAATCCATTACAAATGAGAGACAGTCTTTTACAAAACTTAATCCTTAGCTTAGTTTGCTCTTGGGTGTTTCCTGTCAGCTTTGCTTCTTTTTCATCAAGAATGAACTTCCTCTTATTCCTTTTATCCCCACCCCAGCCTTCTTTTAGTATCTAGGAAACCAAAATCATAATATCACTTAGACATCTGGGAGATCATCTGATCCAAACTCAAACTAAATATTATGAGATGCATTGTCTACTTGGTACCTTCAACCACGTGTGAGGATTTGTACAAACTTCTACACAAGTATGTAGTGCCTGTGTCTTCTGCCTTTAAGAAATTGTAAGGACAAACCACTTCACCAGCATGTTGAATTTTTTTCATGGAAACCCTTAAGGAGCAGGGATGGTGAATTCCTCTTAGTGTGACATTGTCATTCCATACGTCTCAACCTGCAAGAAGTATTACAGGTTCCTTTAATTCCCTCACTGGTATTAACCTTAAAGAAGAACATCTTGTGGTGAAGTGTTGCACTTTGTTCTGCCTGATATAAATAACTGTATTAGGTTAATATGATTAAGGCTAATGAGACTCTGAACCTCATCCAAAAAATTTGTCACTAAAGCACATTTACCACTGATGAATTAATTAGTAAAATACAAATCACCTTTTAAGCGGGATGTGTGCCAGGGTTAGTCCAAAAATGCCAACATCCAAGCATTTTCTCTGTGGTGGCTTCAGCTTATAAATCTGAGAAGAGGATAGAAGGACAAGTACGCTGCTAATGTATGCTCTGGCACTGAACCTCAGAACCCAGAGAGCAAAATATAGCACAGAGGGAAGAGAGAAAAGGACAGGGTGGGTATTTACTAGCATCTTTAGCTCACGGAATTGTCTCTGCAGCTGTTTCCACCTGTTTCCGCTCTCTTTTCAGTTATATTTAGGACCAAAGAGGAGAGGAATATTTGGCAAGATTTTGCGAATAACAGAATATATTTGGGATGTATTTGGGGAACTATAGATCTCGTAACTGATTTTCTTATGAGATACATGTGCACAGTTCCCAAACAACTTACAGGAAAACCTGAAGAATTACAAGTAGAGCCTCGTAAAGGAGATTAGTTTCACTTCTCTGTGTCTAAAAAGGTTCCAATTCCTTTCTAATTTACCTAACTTCAACTGAAATTGAGAAATCAATGAAATTCAAGGTGATATGAAGCAAAATGATTACCTAGTCAGGCTTCTCTGCCTCTCTATGGCATAAACTGTTTTACAGTATCCAGTCATTTTTCATCAAGTCTGTAGCTCCTTTCTGAGCTAAGGCATCCACCCTTGACTCCACTGCACCTCTAGGCAAATTGTTCTAATAACTGACAACACTGTTTTATTGTTACTTATCCTTATTACTTGTTTTCTGTTAATTCATCCCAATCCACCCACACTTTGTGTCTAACTGCAAGAGTACTGAGCTCATTTCAACAAGGAAAGAGGAGACTATGCATTGCATGCAGTAACTCCCATATGGGCTGCAAAAATGTGAGCTGTTAATCTATCACCACTTTTGTAGTACAGTTACCTGATGACCACCATTAATTATTTTATGGCTGCTTTTAAAACTCCCTTCAACCTGATTGGCCTGAGAAACAAGTTTGTTATGGGATATGTGTTTGCGAAGGGCTGCCATCCTGATTTTGTGTAGGCATCATGAGAAGTTACACATACTTTTCTTAGAGACTGGTTTGATGATCTTTTGATGATCCCCATGAGAAACTGGTTTCTTGAGAAAACTGGAAAGTAGACATGTTTTAGCCTTATCAAAATATTCATTATTCTCATAAAAGAAATAACATAGTGGAGCTCATTATGAACTGACTCAAGAAAATCTCCACAAGTCCACTTTAAAAACTCCTCAGTAAAAATGTCTTGGTTTCCATTTAATTATTTAGTCAGGATGTTACACTGACATGTAAAACCATTAATCCATCAGTACCAACCCAGGTAGGGCCATCTACATCCTTCTGACCACTAAATGTTTGCTCTTATCTAGTATATAAAGCACATATAGTGGTATGGTAGAAGGGGTAAAGCATTGCAGTGATTTCCACACTCTTGCATTAGGCAACAGAGACCTGATTCTGTTCTTGATTTACTTGCTGCAAGAGAGCAGCACATCTCACGTGGCGTTGTGTTGGTGCGTGGCAGAGGACAGGTGGTCAGATCTGGGTGTGCAAATGTATGCCGTGCAACTGCCCTGGGGAACTGAGCGCTCACTGTGTACACTATAATTACATCTCTACCACATACAGAGATGTAGGCAGTAGAAATTGCCTTTGTTGAGAAAAGGCACATTGACCAAGACTGTGGTGCTGTCACCAGTCCATTTAGAAAGAGCTGTAGGCTTGTTCTTTGGTACCTGAACCACCATAAGAGCTAAGGAGACAGGATCATAGAGTATGCACCCAATTTACTGTCTAGCTGATCCATAGAGATGAGATGGTACATCATCATCAGGCAGAAAGCACTTAAGGGGACAGTACATTTTTGCGACACCTTGTATGTAATAAATTTACACTGTAGGGCAGAGCATGTACCAGTTACTCATGCCAGGTGAATGCAGTTCTTAAAAAGAAGCCTCTGGTTTGGTGGGGACTTTGGTCAGGGATTCACAATCTCCTTCAGTTCATGTGCAACAATGTCGTTACCGTTTGTTTGTCATTACCTTGCTTAGAGGCTGCAAAGGCCAAAGCTCCCTGAGTATTTGAAAGCTACATAGTTACCACCATTATATTTTCACACAAAGAATTACACAACCAAGAGCCCCCTCAAAACATACTTGCAAGTATAAACCATAATTTTGCATGTAATTACATATGTACTTAGTAATATGTAAATGCAAATTCAGTAATTACATAGGCAAACATACAGGGCTATGATCAGCACTGAGAGATGTCTGGAATGTGTCTGACACTAAACCACTGGGCTGGGGAGTTTTGAATAAGACTGATGTTATTATTCTTCCAATTATGTGTATCATCATTACCTGATGAATCTCATGTACAGGATGTGTTTACCTGTGATCTCTCACTCCAGTTCCACTTTCTGCTGTAAAGTTATTGTTCTTTGCAGCATTAGTAACACGTCTAGTAACTCATTGCAGGGGGTTGGACTAGATGACCTTTATAGGTCCCTTTGAACCCAAACTATTATATATTTCTATTATTCTGTGTTTATTTCCAGCTCAACTCTCTTTTTAATGCTTTCTTCTTTATTTCTTCTAGATTTTCTGTTTGCTTTTTTTAGTTTCTTTTTTTTCCTTTTTTGAAACTATTCTTTAAAGGAAAACTAAGTCCAGAGTTTCTGGACCTTAAGGCCTATATTTAGACTTCTGTAATCAGATTTATGGTACATAAACAAATAGCTCAATCATCGAAGTTGCTGAGAACCCATAATTATCATCAACTTCTGTATGTATCTAGTTTCCACAAATCAAAAACTGCACAGGCTGGTTTTGAAAATATGCAGACCAGTGAGTGTCTGTTTTTAAAATGATGATCTTTTGAGGCTTGTCTGTGATATCAGTGGCAAGCTTAGAACAGAGGAATTCCTAGCTTCCAGGCCTATGGCTGATCCATTCGCTGCTACAGGTGGTTACAAATGCACAGGTAATTCCTTCATTAAAATTCTATCTTGTTTTAACAGGAAATGTGTTGATTTGCTAGAGGATAAGGTAGTTGTACACCTAGCCCATGGATTAAACTTTTTTTTTTATAGCACAAGAACCCATAAACCCAAAATCAGTCTTACAGATTGGTTTTCTGCTACATGGCTCTTGTAAATTCCTAAATATATAATTTATCACCCCTGAAATATTCTAGGAAATATAACATTGGCTAATTTGCAAGAATCTTTCTTTGTATGTCAGAGCTAAATCAAGATGAGAGAAAGAAAACTATTAACGAGGACAGTTACAAAACACCAGTGTGTAAACTTTCAAGGGAATGCAACTGCTTTTTTAATATTTTCTCACAATGAGCAAAATTTTTTGCTGGGGAGAGACACTGAATGGTCACATTAGATCACCCTAATGGGATTATTCTTCCTTCAGGTATGCTGCGGTCTTCTTTTTGCTTGTCTTTTTTTGCTCTATGTACTGTGATGCTCAGAAGGGTTTCCTCATTACTCAGTTTTTATTGTAACTTGTTCATTTTGCTAGCCCCGTCCCCCCCCATCCTCCACAGAACCATCCACGTGTTGCGTTCTGGTAAAGTTGTGGTCAATCAATTCCCTGTAAGGAGATATTTCAGGTTTTCTTTTAGTCAAAGGTTTGCAGAGGCAGACACGGGAGCAAAGTCAGAAAAGTTAAGACTCTCTAACTTCCATTGGTGCTAGACATAGCAAGCTGAAAACCAGCAGGAATCACTGCCTGAGACAATTATGTGAAGTGTGTGAAGGAACAGATATTCATTAGACACTGGGAAATGCTTTGAAAAGGGTCTTTTCCTAACGGTGTAAATTAAGGGGGTAGTATCCATTAACAATATGTCTCCTGCTAATGAAAAAGATTATGTATCTACATTCCAAGGTTTATTTTGTCATTGTTTTGACAGTCTGTGATGTCTGTAAGTGCTTTTCCAATATTGCCATGTATTGAATGAAGCTGACGTTCATTAACTAGCTTTTGGCTTCTGAGTTCGCTCTCAGCTTAATTAACGTATTTAGGCAGTTGGGAGCTACATTTACATGAAAATGAGAGTATAGCCAGTGGAACATCTACTGATTATTTCTTATGTATAAGTAGAGACATGCTTGGGAATGGATATGGCCAGTGAAATAATCCGAGCAAAAAGTTTCTATGATTAGGGCAAAATAAACAGAAATAATACATACGAAAATATGAAGCATTGAACAAGTTATTGGAAGAAATATGACAATGATGGATGTTGGAAGAAAGAGGGTGATTTTTTTTTTTTTAATTTCATCTTGATTAGCCATTTCATTACTGTAATGCTTTTTCAGTTTGTAGCTAATTAGTTATGGTTAGTCAGAAGATACCAGAAAAATGCTTTGTACAGTGTTGCTATATCATCAGAGCTAGCATAGGACACAAACTTGCCAAAAGGCTCCTGGAATCAGCCTGCAAAGGCTGATAAACTTCCATAGGAAGGGATTATGTATCAGATATAGTGCAGAATGACAAAATGAAATTGCCGTACAGGGTGCACAGTACAGCAATATGGGAAAGGGATTGGAGTCTATGCATGATGATGACACACTGGCTTATGCAGATGTTTATCACTAAAAGGGTTGTCAGAGCCTCTCACCAACAGGAGGAAAGAAATAGAGCAGACAGACCACACACAGACCAAGCTGTCATAAGGAACAGAGTCATTTTTCAAGCTTTTCCCCACATGCACTTTAGATTATTCATACTTCCATTTAATCTGTTGTTTGCTGCCTTATATTAGTGAATAACTTGCTTTAATGAAGAGCAATTCAATGTCTAAAAATAAGACAAGTTGAGCAACCCTACACTAAGGGGCAATACTACAGGAGCTTTTTCAGGAAAATGGGTATTGCGTGAAGTAAGGTCATTTTTTTAATGAATGGATCTCAAAATTAGGATCTGCAGGCTCGAGTAATTTCACATCACTGGCTTAACCTGCTATGTAATTAATTTTTATATCAAAATATGTACCTTGAAAGGCATGAGAACTTGATGCATGTCTGGGTGTCTGGAGTGCACCTCTTGATATAAATGAATTTGGAGAAGATACTATATAAATAAAAATGAGCAAGGAAACATTTCTGCTTTGCTGGGATGAAATAAAATGATGATGAAAAATTTATTCTGATTCTTAAAAAAGATTTGGACCAAACCGGTCCTATTAAGTGAGGTGAAGGGGAAAGATTTTATTGTCCTCAAAATAGAAGGGATTATTTACTGGCTGATCTATTTCCTTCCTTTCTGTCTCTCTCCTTTATTTACATTTTCTGGGGCCAAATGACACAGTTCTGAGTAGTGAAAGCATAAAGTTTGTTCATGACATTTTTGCTGCCTCGACTGATTCCATTAATCTTTACGGAGCGGCACAGGTGGCCATGAGGGTGTCCCCTCCAGCCACCCAGCTCATTAGGCTTTTGATGCAAGTGCAGGAGAGGCAGTGTGGGGCACAGGGCCCTGGCTGCTTATGCTCTCAGAGTCAGCCGCTTTGCGAGGAGACTTCGGTGTCATGACTCGGCTACCAAGGCAGATGAAGAAGTCCAGAGGCATGCAAACGGATGAAAAAGACTAAGCTGTCCAAAGGGAGCGGGGATTTTGGTGTCTCACTTTCTTCCAACTGTGTAACTTAAGACTCCTACTGCAGAGAAGCCTCATTTCCATAGGAAGGGTACATCTCAGAGCAGCCAAGATTTTGGGGTCTGTTTGTTCTCCACCAAGAGTATTTGCTCATGGTACCATATTCAGTGTTTCCCAGGTTTTATGATCCATCCCAGTGGTGTAACTTCAGTAGTGGTGTAAGGCTGTGAAAGTCGTCTACACAAATTCAGATAGGAGACACACAGGGAGACTTTGCGTGATCTCCTGTCAATGTGACTCACATCTGTGCTGGGGGGGAGACAGTCTGTGAATGAGAAAACAGCTCTGGATTTTAGCTTCTGTGTTGAAGCTTCTTGGGTGCTAAAAATAAAAAAGTTTTGCATAGTACGTCAGTGGCTCCTCTGCTCTGCTGTCACATGTCCAAAAGGTTTTAGCAAAAGCTGTAAGAAGAAAGATTTAGAGATTCATAATGAATACGTCAGCAATGACATGCCACTGGAGGAACTGTATTTTTTTATAGGTGTAAGGAAAATAAACTTGGGCTCATATCTCCAACTATATTTCAATAGCAGTTGGCACTTAAATATCCTTGTTGATCAGAGTTTACATAACTGATGCTAATAGGCAAGATGGTTTGATAATCATAGGTGAGGAAAATGTGCTATGGCATAACGGAAAATATTTTTTTTTACATGTAAATAAATGTCAGCTTTATTTTCTTGCAGTCTACTAAATCTTTTGATAAAGTTAGGCAAATGCTTCAATAATTATTCAAACATTACTTAAAATGAAACCTCTGCATTCTCCTACTCCCAGATAAAGTCTTCTGAAACTGAGACTGAACAAGTACAATTTCACAATCACACACATGTAGATGTTATACATGTGATTGATGTGATGTGACAGTAGGTCACAGGAACTGAAGATCAGTCATTCAGCTTCTTCACTTGGTAAGACTAATGCCTTGTTTTAGGGCAGAGAGAAGATATTTAACATCAGCTTTTCCCCCTAGGAAGAGGCCACAAGTTCAGATACTGGGATATTTAACTTGGGTGGTGATCTAGAACACATTTAAAATAGGATTGTGAAATTGTATGTGGGTGCAGAGGAAACACGGACAGATGCACATTTACTGGGCTTAATGAAAAAATGCAAGCAAAAACTCTGTCTGCTAGCTGGAAAATGAAGTTTAGATTTCTTGCTTGCCCCTGGGTAAGGAAGTAATGCAACTATTCTAAAAATTTTGTTTCATTAAAATCTAATGGCTTTATGGTGGAAAAAATGGGCAAAGGTTTAGAGTTTCCTTAAGTCTTCAATGTATGACCTGTCCTTTAGGTTCCTGAAGACATCCTACCCCCTCAAATTTCTGATGAATTTGATCCTCAGATCTTTATCTTGCTACTGAAGTTTAGACCCTCATATTAGTGAACACAACATGAACTCACTTAAGCTAATCAGGGTCCTGAAGTGCCCATGAACTTCCCTTACATACAGTGAGCAGAGGCCGTCGTTAGTCCTTATAATTTTGCATATAGCCCACGGGCTTCATTTTCATAAAAGTTAGGAAATGGCAATACTTGTTTGCTGTTAACTGATCTGTGCTGATGCTACCCTGCAGGCTCTCCTGGCAGCCCCAACACCCCTATCAATCTGCTCCCCACGTCCCAGCCAGGTCTCCCCACCTGCCATGGATGGACGGGAGGCTGGGGGAGATGCCAGCCCCAGCTGGTGTGCAGAGGTACAGGGGACGACCTTAATCCCTGAGCAACAGCTCGTATCATGAGCTGCAACACAGAGAGAAAAAGTGTTATCTCTGGCCCTTCCTTGCAGAGGATGGCAAGCACGGCAGGCCAGTTCATGTTCAGAGACATAAGCCCAGAGAAACTCATATCTTAACTCACCATCCATACTCCTGTTGGCTGTCTCTAACTCTTTGGGAATACTCAGGCAACAGAAGGAGTAGGTATGGGAACACAGGTGAAGGTGTGGATGTACTTAGTCAGCAGGAGGTGTGCTATGATGGGAAGAACCAGTGCTGTTTCTGGCTTTTTGAGACCAAGGGAAAGGCAGGGACTAGACGGTGACCATCAGAACTGAATCACTCTGGGAGCAGTTGGGAGGGATTACAAAGTACCTAGCCAGGTCACAGATGCAATCCTAGGTGCAGTTTTTTACTGACACATCTCTGGTAGATTACCCCAGTTTCAAAAATACTTAGGTGCCTGCATCTGTGATTTGCATCCTGGATGGGCAAAAGGGACCAACTACATGGAACAGATAACTTCAGTGTAAAACATTAGCTGTACAGAACTTGTCAACTTCGTTCATGTTCCTTCATTTTAGGAAAACTTTTTACTTTATTCGAATTTTTTGTTCACCTGACTGGTTTCAACTGTTTTTCCTGATGATGATGATGACTGTTTTCCAAAACCAAACACATCATTGGTTTTACTTACCATCTGTTTCTCATTATTTGTTGGGCCCATTAAAGAGAACATCACAGTAGTTAACGTTAGAGCAGGAGCTGAGATTTGGAAACCTGAGCACTCCTATCAGCAAATATCTTCAAGCACTTTTTCAGTGCTGCGCCATTGCCAATTTTCCTCAGAGCAGTTATATGTCACTGTGTGATTACAGCAAGACTCTCCTGTGGAAAAAGAAGACAAGAGAGCAGTTTCTGAAAATCTCCTACTGTTTCACCCTCAGAATTAAGAAAAGATGTCTGCCTGACAAGTGGAAGGATGGCTCTCATATCGCATCGATGAGCTGACCATGCTTTCACCTCTCCTCTTTAGTCTAAATTCATGACTAAATTTTAGTATAAATTCATGATCATTAGCACACAGGTGCTCAGTGTTCCCAGCAGTCAAGTAACAATGGAGTTGTCTTTATTTCATTCCAGGATTTTTACTTTCTGATTTAATGTAGTAAGTTCAGTCATTTCTTGAGCACAAAGGACTCCTATGGCTGTTTCCTGAGAAACCGCTTGGATGGGAATGGGGCAACATTTTCTGCTGTCTTTCTGCCAAGTCTCCAGCTTCAGAGAATTAGCTTTTAGGATTTCCCATAAAAAAGCTGAAGGAGCAGGAAAAATAAAGATTACCACAACAATTACAGCAGAAAATAATCCTCCTGCACCAACAGCTATGGAACTTCCTGATTTTACTTTGCAACCTTGGCCTTAGTAGCTGGGGCTAGGAATTAACCCTTACACTGCTTGACTGCTGTTACCATTTATTATTCATGTTGTTGTTCTGCCTGGAGGCCCCAGCCAGTGACTGAAGCTCTTTTGTACTAAACATTGCATACGTGTGAAGTATAAAGACAGACCCTGACCTCAAGAGCTTAATAGATGCAGAGTTTGATCGTATACCCCTTTTTCTGCTTGTATTGAGATCTGCTCCTTACATTGTCACATCTGTTCTCTGTCTAATAATTAAATAGAAATTAATAGTTAAATAAGGGGAAACTGCTGAGGCTCTGTTGTGTCTGCTTTAACTCTGCACAAAACCTGTTCATTTATAGTTATGGTTCTACCGCACTCACACCATCACAGTCACAGTACCCTGTCATGCACTTACATATGAGCCTGCAAGAAGGGAGGCTGTTCATGGGTTCCCATAGCATGTCTATATGATGGGCAAGAGCAGAATAAGAACCTCGCATCCCAAGTTCTCTGGGTTCTCTTATATTGGTTTGTTTCTGGGTTGACTTCTGGTCCTGCTGCATGTGCTGAAGAGCATTTACTCCTTAGGTATTTACATTGTAAGAACAGTGAAGTCTGGTCTTTATTCTTATTTCATTTGTGAGAAGAGCGAAGTCTTCTAAAAAAAAGTCTTTGAAATTGCATATGACAGCTTATCATGAATATCATTGTTATCCTGTCAGAGAAAATACAGTTGCTTTAGTTCCAACAGAAGAGTATCAGAGCTGGAAGGATTCTGATGTAAATTACATGGTATAGATACAGAGCAGTTCTTCAGCCTACCTGATTTATTGTAACACAAATGAGCTCAAAGTAGGTCTTAGTATTTAATCTGCAGATTAATATTTTATTCATATTTAGAAATACTGCCAAAATGGGCCAAGATATTAATAGAAAGAGAACAACACAACACAACACAGAAGTAGGTTGTTTTCCAAATCTCCTTCCCAGAAATCTGCTACAGACTGACTGCAGATTATTGAAGCAACATAAGAAATAGTAATAGCTTCAGATGCCCTAGAAGAAGTCTACAGTACAAATGTATATTAAAAGATTTGGGTCAGAAATTTAACAAGACCTCACAGAGGCTTCCGAAGAAAAAAGCCAGTGCCTGCATGAATTGGAATGAACCTGTTCATTTGCAGTCTTCCCAGACAGGGAATCACAGGAATCGTTCTTGCAGTGAATGGTGTGCTCGGATGCATGAAGGAAGCCCATGCAGAACTGTGGTCCATATGGTACACTGGGATTTAGTTTTCTCTTATGCACTAAACACTACTTTTTCCCATTCGATTTCCAAAGGCAGGGGGATGGCCATATATGCCACTGCTGTGTATGCAAAAACACACAAAGGTTATGTTGAGGGGGAACTCAGTACTGGACAGTCAAGAATCCAAATTTCAGAAGTAGCAGCTGTCAGCCTCTCACCTATGTGGTCACTGTGGTAAATTTGTTAGTCGTATGATCTCACAGAGCTTTCCACTTGGTCCCTGTCTCATTTGTGAATAGACTAGTACTCAGCTGATGAACAGCTTTTCCATATTGTCTCACTGCTCCACAGGTGGCCCCAGGCGCTATTAGACGCTTGCAGTGGAAAAGCCTTGCTCTGTTCTCAGGGTCTCTTACTTGTTCATGGGCTTTTCTGAGGTGGTCATAAAAATTTAGTGCCAGAACCAAAGAGAAAAGGATTTTGTGTTTTGGCCTCAAAAGATTTTGTGCCTGACACACCAAATGCAGAGCTGGTTGGCTGGGTCCCCTGAATAACATGTGGAGTGAGGTAAGCATTGCAAGAGGCAATCTACAAGGACAAATACAGAGAGTTGCAGCATCCACCCCACGAACAAGGAGGTAACTAAGTTTAACCAGTGGGGAGAAAAGGAAGTCCTGCTTCTCTGTAAGGCTTATGATGCCCTAGTCAATATGAACAGGCTGTGCCTCCCTACACTCAGAATCCACATCTTCCAGGGCTTGTGATACCTTCTTCTTGCTTTGGGGAAAGGCGCAAGGTTCACCCCTTTCTTTCAGTGTGGCCAGTAAAAGAAGAAAAGAAGGAGGAGCTGCTCCTCACCTTTTATTGGGAGCATTAAGAGTAGAAGGGGAACATGCACAGTCTGTTTCTTCACTACCCAGGAGAACAAAGGTATTGTCCCAGAAGGCTTACAAGTTTTCTCTGGGTTGACAGAGGGACATTCTCTTTCCAGCCCACGGGAAATGAATTCAACATGTCTGAGCACAAGAGGTCAGAAAACAAATTTTTGTCATGGGAGATTTTGGGAATATCACTCATATGCCTTGGTAGCCCTTCTGCTGATACCTTCTATATTTTTTTTCCTTCTTGGCGCCCCACGGTGCCTTAATCTTTCTAGTCTTACTCAAAAAGAAACAGTACTTTACTTCCTTATATATTAGGGGTGCCAGAATGGTGACAGTAAGAAAGACAAAGTAAAAGTCTTGTGTAGAAAAAATTACCGAAAACAACTGATTATCTGGGGGGAGGTTAATTATTATTTTTACTAGCTTATAATTTTTTTTTCCTTTGAAAAGACTTACAAGCATGAGGCCAAATCACTGATGAGTCATTTGTGAACAAAGATGCTTTGCAGTGATGCTCTGAACATGCAATTATGTGCAAATATACATGTTTCCCCACAGATAATTAATCTGAGGATCAAAGGCTGAGATCACAAATTTCCTTCAAGTTCACATCTAGCTGTTTTCCACTAGCAATTTCAATACACTTTTCAGGACAAAAACTGTATTGCAGGTTTCTAAATTACAAAACAGCATTACCAGCAGCAACTCAGACCCTAAACATGTAACAAAAAGCAAATGCAGTTGCTCCCAGAAGCGCGGTGCCTTATGAGATAAACTCACTTGCAGATGAGTTTATAATCCATAGGAAAAAGATGAATGAAAAGACAAAGGTCACCAGTGGTAGTAGCTAATGCTTTTCCAAGGCAAGAACTTCAAGAATTCCCTCTTCAGTCCTCACCCCCTTCCTCCATTCTTGTTGTCACTTATGAATTTGTGACCACACCACATTTCCAAACATGACATCAGAGGGCATCATGAAAGGGGAAAATATTTTTTAGATGAAAATCAAAAAAGGAGCCACAACAAAAGATAGAATGGGTAAGAGCTCCTGCTACAAGGTTAAAAATCTATTTAAAAAATCTCATTATCAATTGTCCTTTACTGTCCTGCTCCCCTTCATTCTGTGAGTTGTTTGCAGCATGGCAGGCTTCCAAAGCTATTTTTCAGATGCTTTGCAGCAGATGTGATAATTACAAGATGCACTATCATAGGATTTTGGCGTTTATCTGTTTTCCTTAATTTCATTTTTACTGCCTTTCCTTTAAAGACAGTGTGGATTGAGGCCATAAACTGTCAAAATCTGTATCTTATGAGGCGACCAATATTATGAAATGCAAAATGATTTAAATTTTCAATCAAATGGGCAGAAATGAAAAATTCAGCACAATTCCAATAGAAGCATTTAAAGGCTCCCAAGTGAGATTTCTTTTCTCCTCCTTCTAATCTTCATAATTCCAGTACTAACAGAAAATCAGAGTTTGTAGAAAATTTTCACATCCAAAATTAGATTGTGTTAATAAGAATAGGATTCTAAAGCAATCTAAGGTTGTTTCCCTTCACCTTTTCCTTCATGATTTTAGGAACTTCCTCCATCCAAAGAATCAGGCTCTGTAGCACCATTAATTCTTGCTGTCAAGAAACGAGAATGCTATGACACTTGCTAATCAGCAGGGGAAAAAGGTGGGAAATAGTCACTCCTCTGCTCTGAAAGTATTTCTGTATCTAAGGATTTAATATTAATAAATCAGAACTGGAATTTGCAATTAGAGTAGGCACTCTGTGGACAAAGCAGCAGATGTGGCTATTCTTTTTAGCTAAAAAAGGAGGATCTTGAGCGAAGGCAGTGTGCTTCTCCACCCCCACCCCCCATCACAATATGACATTGTGAACACACACATATACGCGTGCGCGCACACACACATACTCTCGTCACTAAGGAAGCAAACTGATCGCGTGGCAGAAAGAGAATACAACCTGCAAAGCACAGGGAGAAGTGGAGGGAACGACATATGGTGATGTTTTGCTGTGCTTGATATTGTCTTGACATGAAAGACAACTCTGCAGGAGGATTTGCCATGCCCATCAACATGCAAAAGGCAGCTTTCAGCTAAGCAGTTCTGATAGCATTCAGTGGCTAACAGGCATGGAGAAGTGTAGGCCACCTGGGGTCACAGGATAATTAAATGTGATCCTGGTTTTCTTTCCTTCACTGGGGGGAAAAAAAACAAAACACAACAGAAAACAAAGCAAAAAGGATGAGCCCTGACCTCAGAAAAGCAAACAAATTTGCAGCTTTTTCTCATGTAATTAGTTACTAGTTCATGTTAAGTTTTTATACACAAACATAGGCACTTTCACAGCAGTTTCATATCTCTGTGTGAGATGTAGTAGGATAATAAAAGACCCAGTGGCGAAAGTCAAGGAGATGAAGCAGGGGAAGGGGAAATCATATTCCCACCCAAACTGTCAAAACCACTTGCTCCAGTGGCTCTTGTACAGCTATTTTGCATCAAATCTGTTTCAGGTTTGTAAAACATTCAGGTGTTAAAAATGCAGCAGGTGTTTGTTGGGCCAAAGCTGGTGTTGATGCCAGTCAGCATACTGGGTCAGCACACACCAAACCAGGCTTCCCCGCATTCAAGGGACCTGTGAAGGCTTCTGGGCACCAAAGCTGGATGACGGGTTTTAATGAGCTGCACCCAAGTAAAAGCCAACATGTTTTGTTTTGTCAAACTGCAGCACAGCTCAGGTGGGAAACACTTCAACACATTGAAGGCAAGAGCACTTGGCTTTACAAACCCCCCCTCATAATACACATATCTGAAGCTTTATTCCTGTGCAAGAGTTTTAATTTTGTAACGAAAGATTTTTATGCAGGTAGAGTTTTGCATATATAACGACCATTCATTCAAGAGGATTCCATTAACTTTGCTCTATTAATGTAGACCTTTCAGGCTTATGAAAGCCACAGCTCATGGAAAGAATCCCTTCTATTTTTTTGCAGCTAAATAGTAATACCTAATAAAACTAATAATAATAATAATCCTCAGCACTTGTATAATATTACCACTTTTTCATCCTGAGAACACCCTACAAGCCCTGCCTATGAGGTGGGAGCAAGCCTTATTATCTCTATTTTACAAACTAAGAAGCTGAGGCAAGAAATTAAGATTTTAATATTTCACCTCTAGTATACAACTTTAATTACTGACAATCCTTTCGCTTGCTTTTCTCTGCTGTTTCCACTGATCCATCAGAATCTCTGCTAGTGGAGTTTTCAAACTAGCAAATCGGCATTCCTATACCCTATCCAAATTTTTTCTGCATCTTTGCTGATTTCAGATGCTATGCAAAATAGGCCTTTCTCATTTTGAAAAAATAAAACACAAAACTTTCTAAAACCTTCCCACTTCCAGCTCTCATAACATCTTTGTTATTACCTTTCCTTTTTCTTAACCTATAATGTGTCCACTGATTTCCACCAGCAAAAGAGCTTCACTTCTGCACCTCCTTTGGCCTAGAAAGCATTTCTGACTACAACTAATGTTGCTCCGCAAATTATTGAGCCTGAGGGCCCACTCATAAATTATGTGCTGTCCTCTGCACAAATGCTTACCAAAAAGACAGTTCTTGTTAGGAAGAACTGTACAATACAATTTAGCTAGTCCTCGCCAGGAATACCTCTTTTACTTGAGTTCAGGAGCTGTTTAATTTAACATAGCTTGAGGTCCATGGCATTTCTCACTGGAACTCACAGCAGGTACACATGATACAACATGCCCTTTACATGCTTGCATTTTAAAGAGGCCTAAGTTCAAAACTTACATGAAAAAATCTTTTCATCTTCCTGTGTCTATATCTCTGCATTTCTCTCTCCCTTTAATATTTCATCCCAAAACTGTAGTACTGGATTTTGAAAGTATTCAGGAGATCTTGTTAGTATGACATATATTTGACAATGTAAAACTGTATTTTGCTGTAAATCTTTGCCTTGACTCAAAATCCACAGTACTCACTGGAAAGACTTCTAGTGATTTCAGGGGCTTTCTTCAGACATTCCCTGGCAAATGCCAGAGCATTTTGCTGTGTATGTGGGGGCTAGCTTGATTGTCACCAAGTTGTTCTAGAGCTCAGTAATTCTGTATTATTCAGGCTATATTTTATTTTATGGAATACCAATATTAATGATACTTATTTCCATTTGGAAAAAAAATAATGAAAGACAGCATAATTATGTACCAAGACGGGTAACATTGTGGGAAAAAGGAAATGCTGTTTGAAGTATAAGCAACACAGACATTTCAGCATCTCATCAGTTTAGGGCATGCCTTTTTTTCTCCCCAGTTTCCCTCTTATAACACTGTGGTACTATACCTCATGAAATGACACGAGTATGAGGTAATACACCATAAATTACTGGCATGAATAGCAAATTAGACTGTGAAACGTTACGACATACTGCGCTATAACAGATAATACATTTTATAATCTTCTGTTTATTTTATTGTCCAAGTGAATATTTGCCTCTGGCTCAGAGAGTGATTCTTCAGCCAGTAGTGTCCTTTGGCAGTCTCAGACAAAGACGGCCTTCTTGGCAAGTGAGACGTTTTCCACCACTCATGAACTGCAAACTGCTGTGCTCGCTGCACGCACCGCGCAGTCCAGCCTGGAGTCCCCGCGGCAGCCGGAGCACATGGCACAAGTTGCAGAGACCCATACAGCTGCCTGGAGAGTCAAAGCCGTCATTGGACCCCCAGTGAACAGGGTGAAGATTGAGACACTAATTAAAAAACCTGTTTTTTGCGTCTTTGCGACAGTGCTTACTGTTAAATGCTGGCCACGAGGAGGACAACAGACTGCTATGTGTGCTCGACAGCACCACTGTCAAGTGGTTTACTGCCCCCTCTACTTTCAAATTAAAGAAAATCACTAAGATTTTTATTTCCTCTGCAGCTCTCTAAAAGTCATTTGGTCACTTTAACAAAGTAGATTAGGAGGATTATTTAATTTTCTGTTGCTCTCTTTGCTGCAGGACAGAACCACACCTTTCATATCAGGATGTCAGGGAGTGACAGTGAGTATGTTCTGTCTCACAGCATTAATGCCTCTCTGTTCAACATAAGCAAACAGCTCAAGGAGAAAGTCTTTTTTTTCCTGTATTTTGTGCCAGCCTTTTTCAAGATAGCAGTCTATGAATCGTTCACTTTATGGTGTCTGAAACACTCAACAATTAATAAGAGTCCACAGAGGTAAAAAGAGCAACACAAAGTACACCCAACAGCCGTTAGCTATTTAAGTCATGATTAAATACAACTTTTTTTCTGTCTGTCTTCTTTCCTTCTGTAACCATGGAATTTAGGACATATAAGAAAAATATTTTTATTTGGTATTAAACTGGCTAAAAATTCAGACTGGTGTTTAGGTATGTGCGTGGGAATCTCCCTCATCATGCCTGAGCCTCATCTTCTTCCCTCCTTTGTGTGCTGGAAATCTGCTGACAATAAAAATATACTGAGAAGGTTTCCAAAAAGATTCAAAAAGAGAAAGAAGGTAGTGCGGAAAACAAATCCAATAGCATATCATTGAACTTCAATGAAAATGCGATATGGCAGTATAGTGCCATACGCAGATGCCCTCACGCTTTAATTAGACAGGAGCTGTCATATCTGCAAGTCCTATGAAATTAATTGTCAATTTGCTTGGGATTAGTCTAATTCTATGTAAATTCCATGCAATCTGTAGTTTGCAGAAGGTGGGTATTATATCTGATACAGGCCACAATTAACCATATAATCCCCCTAGGTACAATTCTTCCAACATCTTGTGCTATGACAGCTGGGAGTAACTTACTATGTGAGTCATCCTACTGAGATCCATGTAAAAACTATTCATGAGTAACTCAACAACAATAGGCCTTCAGATTAAACAGAAGATGCTCTTTGGTTCAATTACACAAATAATTGAACAATAAGAAAGTGATAAGACCACCATCCATCACTTTCAGACTAGCATAACCACACACATACAGTTAATTGTATCATGAACAGTATGACCTCATGACATTACAAAGATTACATTTTTGTTAACCAGAAGCAAATTTGTCATAATGTTTCCCATTAATTTTAAGACACACATCTTAACATGATTACATTTGCAGGAGCTCAGCATCCCCACTAAGGCCAGCATTCTCAGAAAAGCCAGACGTCAAAATGAAAGCTGAATTTTCCAAAAGCATTCAGTGCTTAACACTGCCCCTGCATGGTGTCTGTGGCCATGTTTTCAAAAGAGCTCAATACTTAACGTGATGAGAAAAACATTTGTGCATGCTGAGCTATTTTGAAAATCCTGGCCATGAAGTAAAGTTTTCAGAAGTGCCTAAGACATTGTTTTAAAAACAAAAACATGATCTCAGATACACAAACAGGTTGCTATGAATAAACAAATCAAGACTTACCAGCATAACAAATTGTCTGCATGTACACTGCTAGCACTTTCTAGGCTAAGCCAACTCAAGGTGCTATTATTCAATATTGACTGACAGAGCATTCAGGATCAGACAAGCACCTCAGTAATCCATTCATTGACTGATCAAAACTGCATATAAAAATTGCGAGACATCTTGAAGCACACATAAGCATCCAACTTCTATGGAAAGTAGGAATGTAGATGTTTTTGAAAACAGAAACAGACCCCTTACCTGCAAACTCCTTAGAAGTTTAAAGCAATTCCTAAAGTATCGTTCTAAATCACTCTTGACACCTAGTAGGTACTTTTAAAAAAATCTTCCACAAGCATTTATTTGATAAACAAGGGTGAATAATTAAAAACTTTAACTAATTCACTAATATTGTTCCTTTCCTTTTCTTTTCAGATGTTTTTGTCTCTACAAAGAGCTATGTTCTCAAAAGCAGGCATAGGTATTTGCTGATGTGTTCCATGAATCATTTTTTAATCTAGAGCCCATTCAGCAATAGTTCACTGCAAATATTCAGAAACGAAGATGTGTCATTTAGTTAGATAAATTACATGATGCTGTTTCTTTTTGCCTGAATGGGTGACTTGGATAACTAAGTGGCAACAGAAAGATTTTCAAATTGCAATCTGAGTGTAAAATTAGTCATTTGGAATTACAGACGCAAATAGAAACTTGCTGCGAGTTATGTGTGTGCATGTATTCCAGTAATAGGCCCGTGTATGCACACGCACGTGCCTTCAGGACCAGCTCTTTGGCTGGTGTAAATCGGAATACCTCTGTTGAGAGCCGGGAATCTGGCCCGTATATTTAAATCCACTTTTCAGAGTTATGCAAATCAAGTCAGCTTGTATTTGCATCCTCCTCAAAGTGCTCCAAGGAGCGCACTGAAGGTTTTCATGGCTGTTGGGCAGTATAGCAAGTAGATCCGTATGTGTCTCTGTGACAGTCTTCCCAGCAAAGTAACAAACTAATAACTAAAGTTACTCGCAGATATCTTAGTCCTAGTTCTTAGCCCAGGTCTAGGCAGCTTTTAGGCCTGAGAAGAGCACTGCTTCAGGGTAGACACAATAAATGTATTTTTTTAAGGATACTGTGTGGGGCATCCACACCATGATATACCTCACTGTCTCTTGACCACCTTCCTAATTATCTAGAAGAGACCGGTGCAGCTGCATGCTCTGCACCTGATTCTGATTTTGCTTATGCTCAGGCAGGAACTGCTAAGCATACATCAGAGTTTCAGAAGTTTAAACTGTGTGTAAATAAAGATTACAATCTCTTCTTTGAAAACTTAATGGAAATCCAGATTGGCCTGTGCTTTGCCAGGGCATTAGTCAGGTTGAAAATGATGATAATGCAGCTTTAGTCAGCTGCATTTCTTTGGTCTGTTTTTCTTTCCCTTCTTAATGGAGGCAGCACAGTGTTGCAGGTCACACAAGACTGTGTAGACTGAGTCACTGGTTCTCTAACCATATTTGTCCACCAACTGCTCTGCCATCTGGGAGGATGCCACTTCACCTTTTAGAGCTTACTCATCTGTAAAATGTATATATTAATATTTATCTCCCTTGAGAAGTCCCATATGACTTCATCTTCCCAAACTCTCTGAGACCTGTAAGAGCCAGCAAAGAAGAATTCAGTATCACTGCTGTTGCTTCAGCATGTTAGAGTTTATATAGTAAAAATTTATCAGACTGGCATGCTAATAAAAATTGTGGAACAGAGAGTTTTAATTAAGCTGCTTGACAAAATAGTGCATCCTTATATTAACTGCAAAACAATCTCGAGCGTAAATTACAGTTCTGTATTTGATATCTGGTAACATACGTGTCTTGGTAGGAGAAACTTTGAAACAGTGATGCATGTTGATGAATATTTTGACAAAAGCTCCCATGCATTTCGGTGCTTAGCTGGCTGCATATCCTATGTGTCGAGCTGTATCGTTGGGAAACTTACTCAGTGGAAACAAAAACATTTTCTCTCAAGCAAAAAGCAGGCACCACAGCATTTCAATTCAGTAAAATTTCTGAAGAAGGCGGCTTCTTTCTTGTGAGAGCAATATGAGCGTATCAAGCAACACGGGTGGATCTAATTTCAGCCCTACATCGTTTTCAAAATTCAGCCATGGGAGGAATTTGCACCTGCAATTTAAGTACAAAAGTAAATCAGAAAAATCGCTCCTCTGTGTGTTTAATTACAGGGACAATTAAAATTATTAGAGAAAGAGGTGTACAGAGAGCTGTTCATAACTCATTTTTTCATCCCTCAAAGCCCTTTGAAAAATGTAGCCCCATCAGGACTTTCTGAAAATGATGACAGATATTCCTTAAGATATACCACACTATACTGCCTAGCATTCAACCCATAAGGTAAAGGCTGACTTGAGTGTCAGTCTTCCAAGACAGAAATATTGTACCTGTGAAATATGTGGTAATGCGTGTGACATTTGGTGAAAGTCAGTCTTTTCCAACAGCAAGAACCTAACCCTGAGAGAAGTCATTTAGTTGTAACCAGAGTGAGATGAACTCTGGTAGAGGGAGAGAAATAGTTCAGGGAAAGTCCAAACTTATTTGATGACAAAATCGTAATGAGGGTCTCCAAGTCCTGCGCGATTTTTTTTCCAGCACGTCTTCATTTAGAACTGTGGAGTTGGTCACAGGATTGCATGTCTACAAAAGACGTTGCAAAATAATTAGGTATGGAAATCTTGGTATGGATGCCTGATCAACTACCTCAAGGGGTAACGGATTTTAGCAATAACACAGAGGATAAAATCCTTTCTAGAGGTCTCTTGCCAGGCTCATTCATTCTGTTGGCCTTATTTACCTCTCTGTTGCTCTACTTTATGCTTCAATCAGTGAAGTTAGTCCAACATAAAACTTGTGCCGGGTGTGAATCAGCTCTTATGATTCCGTAATGCTTTCAACTCAGTTGTGGCTGCTAAATCTTGATGTGGCTGACTTACTATTGAGTTTGCCCAAACATTTCTTTTTAATTGATTTGAACTATATATCCATTTTACAGCAATTAAGGAAATAAAAACAGAGTATTTAGCTGTACAACAGCTGTACAGCAGACCTCTGATAATCAGGTTGACAGTTTATATGGTATATTTCTTTTTCTTTTTTTAACTAGTGTATGTAAATTAATAGCCTCTGCAGATCTGCTTTTACTGTGATGGGTATAAGAAACTGTAATGATCTAATAATTCTCTTGCTGCAGGGCAGTCAGGTATAGCTGCTGCAAATTTATTTAACTAAAATTATATAGACAGGACCTGAGAGTTATTGATGCTGAGCACCCACAACTCCCACTGAAATCCATAAAAGCTAAGGGTGCTCATCACTTCTGAAAGTAGGCTAGTAATGTATTCATGACTGGTTTTGTATATACAAGCCTCCTGTCAGCAGCAGCACTAATTAGGCCTGATTTCAGGAAGACTATGTTCATACTTGTCTGCCCTGCAATAACTCCCATTCCCTTCACCATAGCCCTCTCTAACCTCCATAACCTTAGTTCCCCTTGCTCTGTTTCTAGACCCCCTTCAGCCCACACTCCCTCTTCTTCCTCCATGTATCCCCCTGCCCCATTGCCTCCTTAATACCTCCTGCATCTTCCACACCTCCCCTCAGGCACCAAATACCTACCTCTTGCCTCCTTTCCGTTTCTCTTCTACACCAAGTGAAAAGAAGCCTGATTCATTATTCCCTGATGGGCTTGAAGTTGTATGGCCATGTTGGCTGGCCAGCTGGCAGGCAAAACAGAGCAGGTAATTGTTTAATTCACACTGAAACCCTCCCCTCATTGGGAGTACTAATTTAGCTCTCTTTTCCCTGTCCAGCTGCCAGTTTTCATGAAACCTGGAGGAATGTAATATATCTAAGGCTGATACCTCTCTGTTAAATTCAGTTGAAATAAGACAACAGAATCAGAAATTATTTGAGGGCAGGGCAGAAAAACAAATGGACGAGTGGTACTGTAATGCAAGTCTTATTTCCTTAGGAAGCCAGGCTAATAAAACATGCAGGCAGCTGTTCATTGTATTTTTCTTCTCATGACCTTTCCTATCTGCTTGGATCCCAGTTCCACAACTTCATCCATAATGGAATACCAGTGTGCCCATTCAGTATCCCAGTTACACCAGTGCAGTCTCACCCATGGACTGTAGATCATAGAAGGCTTCATTTTCAAGCTCTTTGGACGAACACCTTTTCATTACAGTGACAGTGCAAGATCCACCTTGGCACTGTTAACAACTTAGAGACCAGATACCTCATGCAGTAATAACTTCCATCATCTTCTTCCATGACACTGCACAAATTACTGGGAATCTAGTCCATTAACAATAGCTTTAGACTTTGTTCAGTGTCTTGGTATTATTTCTTTGCAGTGTACTTACAGTTGCAAAGAATGTGTGCATTTTGTTTTTCTTCTTAGATAGCAAACTAAACATTTTTGTTGCTTTCTTCTATTAGAAATACTTGATCTTTATTTTCTTCCTCCTGGGAGCTTTTGGATGTATCCATAGAGACGTGGCATACAGATGTAAACTGAGCTGTGACTTTTCCTCGTATGGGAGATGTGGATGTGAGATGCTGATTCTCAGAATGACCAGAGCACTGTTAAAGCCTCTGGGGGAAGGCTGGCCAGTTGTAAACATGGATGTGCTTGTTTGCCTACGGCAGCTGTACTACTATGGTTGGCACAGCAGTGCTAAATTTTTTCATGAGTGGTAAAATAGAGTTCATTGGTGGTCCTGTAGCTTTTTCCACAAAAGGAAGGACTTTTGTCCTACTGTAGACATATTCCATATTGAGCAATTTGTGGAAAATTAATGCAATATGGTGTTCTTCACTTCTTTCCTACAAAGGCTGGAAGTTTCTTTTAGCCTTATCCAAAACCACTGGAGTGACCTGGGTTTAGACCAGAACTTCCACAGGCTAGTGCATGCTGCCTGTGAGACCAGGTCTAATTCAGTAAAAACTCATAGTAATTTCATCAGCATATCCTAAACATGGCACAAGCATAAACCAAGAACCACAAATGGTTCTACTGATCACAGTTCCACATCACACTTGAAAGTGATTTCAGTTGTGCCATCTCTGAGGAGACATTTTTCTGCGCAGACTTGCTAACCTGCTGGCCATGATCCTACCCCTTTCACCACACCTAAGGGCACCAGGATGTCACAAACCAGCCAAGCAGCTCATACCAAACCCCAGTGATGCAAAACCTATGGTACAGAAGAGAAGCTGGGGCACAATTAAGAGAGAGGTTGTGCTATTGGGCCACCGTGGCTTTCCAGCAACACCTAATTGACTTCCCAGCTTTGAGCCTGTTGGACTGAAGATAGATGGGGAAAGAGCAGAAGCAATTCCAACTACAAGTTTGAGGAGCTGCCACCATCACCTTTGCTGCTTCATCCCTCCAAATGGGTTCAGAACCCATCAGAAATGGCTCGGAACTTGGTCCACAGCCTGCATTTCTCCCAGCCCGTGCACTAAAGCACAAAACGGTTAGTTTGCCAAGTCTCCTCGGCAGCATAGGCTAGCCAAGTTTTGCTAGCATGCACATGGAAAGAAAATCACTTCCCTGGACAGATCTTCGGTTTGTCCAGATTTAATCAGGCCCTTATTCCTCTGAGGGAATTGAGACAAGCCCTCTGCCAGAGTAATGGACTTTGCCTTTCCCTGACCTGTGAACTTGAGTGGGACAGCTAGCAAAGTTTTTACCACCCCTTGCTACCTCCACAGGCCTTGTTTTTCAAGAGAGGTCTCAGCAACCTGCTGCTTGGCTCCGTCCAGTGGCAGCATCTCAGTCCTGCCATTGGTGAATGCCACCCTGAGAGGGGAGGAGAATGGCTGGTGGGGAAGGAAGCATCTTCAGCGGTAGGGGAGATTCATTGCGCAGGCACCAAGGCCGTTGCCGCTCCACAGTGTGGCAGTCTCTGTCCCCAGAGCTGTCTCCCAGGAGGTGCCCCATCCAACCACCTGCACAGTCTGCCCGTGGCCAGCACCAGCTTTGTGGTAGCCCATTTCACTGGAGCTAGGTTTGGTTGCCTTTGACCACAGAGCTAGGGCAGCAATTAGAAGATGCTAGTATGGAAGGATGTCTCCTTCCGATACAGGTACGTCTTTCCCTAGTTGCTGAGGTAATGCAACAGCTTCTAGTCTGACCCAGTGCACACACCCGCTGTTTCTGACCATCCTGTTCAGCCACATTCCTCTCAGGAGCGTACCTAAGCCTTTGACAGGTGTGGATAGGTTTCTGCTGAGCATGGTGGGGGACCTGAACTGCTCTGCTCCTTGCAGTTCTGCTTGTGTCATTTTCCTTCACCAGGTGTTAGGTCAAGTGGTCCTCATTGCCTTACTCCGTGTGGCCTGAAATCTCTCAGTGCTGAAGGTGGAAATGACCAAGCAGCTCCTGATTTTACACATTCAGCAAAGAAGCCTGAGTTTTTCTGTAGAGAAACAGCTCTTCCAGAGAGCAATTCAGAGCACTATTAAACCACTCCTTGAAAAGGTCTGTCTCTCACTTGAGAGAAGACAAGGCTGGGTCTAATTTTGGGCTCTCAGGGAACTTAAAAGCTACAACGTCCAAATGTTTATCCCAAGTATATGTTGTTTCAGTCCCCAAAACCTCTGTCTATGCTTCTACAGAAAAGAAACCCAGGCCTAAAGCTTAGATGGGAGGCACAGCAAACTCAGCCAAACAATCATCTCAAGACAAAAGGTACCCCACAGCCAATTTAAAGCCAAACCAGGGAGATTATCTTCCTTGAGTTGCCTAAATGAATGTGAATCCCACGGAGTTTGGGACAGATCCTGCAAAATAATTATTATAACTTATATCCATAAAGATCTGGTCCTGCATAGTATATCTTTTTTATGTTTTTGTTTCTATGTAATCTGAATAAGAAGGGTCTTACATACTGCAGTTGCCACTTCAGTGGAAAATCTAATAGTAAGAAGCTGATCTGCACAACCATCATGAGAAAGAGGGATGGTACAGAATACAGAGTAGAATACAGGGATTCTGCTCTGTATTCGGGCATCCTGTCTCCTGAACAGCACTGAGTATTGCAAGCATAAGTTAAAGGAACCATGAAAATCTAGTTAATACAGATTTAGGTTATTAACCTACAGTTGATTCTCTTTCATCCCAGCTACTACTTGAGAAATTTTACGCATCAAAATGAAATAGTATCATTTTACTTACATGTTTGTACATTGTGTTATAACTGAATTATAGGGAAGCTTTTTATAATTATCTGAATGATGCTGAAGCCCTTTTCCTTTCTCATAGGTGAGAGGGTTAATGGGAGAGGAAGGTGTAGGGATCTACTTCCCAGAGTTTCTTGTCCTAACCAGCACCAGCTGACATTTGTGACTGAACATGCGGAAAAACTTTAAGGAAGAAGGTTGACTGCCCAGCTGTGGCAGTCCCTCAAGACAGAGGGACTCTTGGGGTCCCTGAGTACACAGCAAATACCAGGCATTTGTGTACTCTGAATAGTTATAAATTACTTTTATGAATGACAGTGCAGACGGTACTTTGCCGTATTTCTGGGTTTTGCCTTTGCCCGCCTACTCCCCAGATCTGTCTGTAATTAGCTGGAGTGCCCTGCAACGAAAGGATAATTTTAGGACATTCAAACACCTCTTCTCCTCTGCCTGTGAGGGTTAAAGCCTGATGATGCTTTTCATGCGTTGGGATGGAGGCTCCCCGCACATGGGTGTTGGCTCTGGTGCATGCAGGACCACATTCCAACCTCTTTTTTTTCCCGGCTTTTCCCCATTGTAACTTCTTTTGATACAGATGATAGTCTCACGACTGCAGACTAAATGCTACTGGGGTTAGGCCCTGGGCTCAAAAGACTTTATTGCAATAGTTGTACCTTGACTAAAATAGTTCACGTACTAATTCCCCGGCCTGGAGATCATATGCGTGTACTTTAATGTGCACAATAATAATACAAAAGCATCCCTCCCATTAGCCCAGGCACAGCCAAAGTATACCAAATCTATAAAGGAAGACTGCATAGACTGCTGGGCTTTGCAAAAACAGATCCTTAGGGGAGATTTAATCACTAAATGCTCTGAAGCTGCAGCTGAACAAAAATAACAATCCAGTGGATACAGACCAGAAGAAGGAAAAATTAGCAGTTCATTTAACTAATAGTAACACAAACAATAAATACTGTGTGGGACTGGAGAGCTTTCATTGTGTGATATAAAAAAGCATCTTATTCTTTCTGCTTATACTCAGTCCTTGGTGAGACCACTTGTCTGTGCCTTCCCCTGTCCCTCTAAGATTCTCAGAAAATGGGCCATTTTTATCTCACTCATTTTGTTTCTGAAAGACGAGACAGGCCTGTCAGTTAGTGTCTCTTCAATACTCAACACCAAGCAGAGGGGCTGGAAAATATACATTATGCAACCAGTTAACCATTTCTAATATTTAGATAGTTACTTCCCTTCCCAGTTCCATAAACAAATAAGAACCGCTGCTAAGCTAGAAAGAAATCAAATCCTACCACTGAAAACAGCAACGAAAAAATGCCAGTAGTAAACTTTAATTTTAACTTTCAGCTGCTATAACCATCCGTGGGTGAAGGCTGAGACTTTTGTATTGCAAAGAACCTGGTTAAGATTTTTTTTTCCTAACCTTTTCAGCAGAAGAATATAAAGAATGATGTTCTTTGTAGCAACCCTGCAATTTGGTCCTTCTGTGTGACTTTTAAATACAACTACGTGAAATGCTAGGCTTTTAGCTTGCAGGAGTTGGTAGGCATTTATTTTTTTTTTTTTATGTTTGTGGGAGTTTCAGAGGAATCCCCAAATCTTACGTCTAAGCATTGGTAAAGCAACCACTCTCTGGCTAGCTTCAGCACCAGATTTATGAAACCAAAGCTGGGGTCAGATTCACCCCAAACCTGCAGTTTCTCTGGGTTTCCTCTCCATCAAGCCCTCTTTGCTAAACACAGAACTCGAAACAAACAGAAGGCTTCTTGCAGCCCTGGGGAGCCCTTGGCCAGTAGACAGGAGAGTCCAGTCTCCTTCTCTCTCCCAGCCAAGGTGTCAGGATTGGATGCAGACGCACTGCACTGCCTTCCAAGTGCTTGCACTAGCTTAAAAGTCAGCGAGAGAAAGTTAAAAGTCAGTGCAGTGCAGACCTGAAGTGAGGCAGCTCTTTACTCTTGGGGTTGTTATGATGGCCACCAGGCAGGTAGGTTAGGGTAGGGGTGAAGTCGAGCTATGCCTGCTGAACAAAGTGCTCCTCCCTGCAGGGACAGACGCCTGAAAGGTGGCTCAGACACAAGCTCTTCAGCAAATTCCAGCTCTGTAATACCAGGAAACTTACGTATGATCAAAGCACTCTTCAAACACTGGGCCAAATTCTCATCTCAGTTTTACGGCGCAAGTCCAGAGTAACTTTTTAAGCCAATAGAGTTACTGCTGCTTAACATCAGTATCAATTTGGCCTGATACAATTTGGCTAAACTTGCTGAAATTATGGCAAAATATGTAAATGAGGTATGATTTTAGTCTCTTAGCTGTCCTTTTCAGGGGGATGCAATTTCCCTTTTGGCTCCTGCTCCCCATTTAATTATGCCAGGCTCTAAAATGCATTCTCAATGTCAAGCCAAGATTTTGAGTAACTGCAATGAATGAAGGATTTTTTGTTCCGACACACACATTAGCTAATTTTCCTTGGGTTCTGATACTAACTATCAAATTCCACCACCCCCGTGTCTCTGGGCTGGGTTTTTTTTCTCCATGTTTTCCAATTGCAAAGCAGACATCTGGCAGCTCTCTGGTGGCAATAGCTGATACACTCACTCTGCTCATTGCGCTTTACCCATTTCTCTGTGGGAGGTAGGAAAAGAGGCAAAAGGAACCATGGTCTCAGATTCATCCCCTTATTTTTATCCTGTGCAATTCCATAAGGGGATGTTTTCTTCCTCCTACCACCCTTAGGCTTGTGCTTTCTACTATCGCTGAAAGACCCGACTAGCAAGAAAGGCTTCCCCTGCCTTTAAAACACAGGAAATTCTTTCTGGCTTCTCCTTTTGCAAACAGGGTTTGTTTCTTCTCCTCAGGCTCAGATAAGCTCCTCCTTCCCTTGCACTCCCAAGGGGCACCTGAGGTGGGGCAGGGGATGCTGGATTCGGCGCTGCCACCTGGCCAGCCTGATGCTTGCTGCCTCCGAGATCACAGCGATTGCAGGAGCGACGTGGAGAACACCTGCCACACTGTTTTTTTCTGTGGGAAGAGTCCCCAAGGGGAATATTGACATGTGGGAAGGGGAGGGGAGAAGGGAAGCAGCGCATGACTTTGTCTGCCATAATTTGCCCTGTTTGTCTGTTGAGCTCTTGAAGGAGAACATAACAGAGCCCTCCACGACCTCAAGCTTTCACCTTAATATTTAATTGTGATTTAGATTACTGTGATGTTGATTAAGACTGAGTAAATATATACTAAACATAAATGATTTCACTCTAAATCAACAGCCACGTTTTTCCCAGTAGTGATTATCATTAGCCTGGAATGTTTCTCATGCCTATAATTTTTTAATATATTGAAATTATTTTTATTGTAAAATAATCCCCACATGCCCTCATGTAATTTTGAATATTAATTCATTCCTATTCCCATATCTGTGACAATCCTGCCTGAAGTCGTTTAGGCTCATATAAGAATGATCAGATTTTATTCTTATGCAATCTATAGAGTCTTCTATTCTTTTGATACCAATGCATTTCAGCTTCCACACTGATGCTGACACAAATTGATTGTCAAGATATTTCACATGCTCTGTGGAAGGGCTTAACTTCATGTGACACTTTCTTTGTTCTCCATCGCAGAATACATGCCTGATAGTCTTGAAATTATTTTGATAGTTGGTTCTAACTGTGCAGACTTGTACACATAGTCAATAGATATGTCTATCACATTTTCATCCTACTGTATTTACCCTACTGTCTTTACTCAAGCTCAGGTACATTGCAAGGAATTGTTCCCTGATATTTAGGAAAAGTTAGAAGTACTGAATGTTGCTATTAAGCAGACTTATGTCTCTGCAAGAATAACAACTATGCTGTGCCAGCCTCAAATAACATCTTCAAGTCATTTTCTGAATAATACTGATTATTCAGTCTCAAAACTGCATTTTTCAATTTCTAAACAAGCCATCCTAATTTTTGGAGTTGTCATATGAATATGTATTGTAAAGCTTTAGTACCTGAGAATGTCTGAATGTACAAATAAGAAGAAGAACAAAGAAGAAAAATTAAAGTGTTTTAAAAATGGGCTCAACTGACTGAAAACTCTGGTCATTTCTGCACTGCATACTGAGAGAATGCACAGCAGCTGTGAGCCTCGTATGTTGAAGATGTGCCATTACTTCTTATCCCGTATCAGTTTGAGACTGTCAGCAGCTCTTAATGTACCTTATTAAAGGATCCTCCTAGAATATGTAGAACAGGCTTGGTGAGTAGACACAGAAAAAAGCCCCAACCCTGCAGCCCACAGTTTTGGCTTCACTGCAAGTGGTAGTAATAACCTGCACTGTTTCCTTTAAGCTCAATCACAGGGCAGGACAGTAAGGGCTTGAGAAGGCTTTAAGCAGAAAGCTGAACATGAAGCAGAGGGAGACAGTGTAAAAACAATAATTTTGTGGAAGTGTCTTTTTTCCTGAGCACATTCCTGGTCCATTTGAAGAAAGGCTGCTGTAGCATTTGGGCCAGCTAAAGGGACATTTGGGTTCTGCAGCAGCAGAGTTGGTCTGATACCAGCCTAAGGGGAGGTTGCTACCAGCACAGTGGTTTATTTATCCAAATCACTGGTCCATGAGGGCCATTCTGAGTTTCAGAGACAGTTAGTGTTTCAACTGCCGCAAATTTTTCTGGCTCCCTGTTTGGAATCGCTGCATGGAGGCCCTTCCTCAATGTGTTGCGTGTGAGCAGAGTACCTCTTCTGTCTGCAAAGAGTGGGCAAGGCTACGCTCAGCCTGTCTGTCGGATGTGTCACTCCCAGCACACAGATGGAGTTTAGCCAAGACGGATGGTGTACACGTAGTCGTTATCTGTAAGACCGACTATCGTACTGCTTTACCTCACTGCTTTCTATGCTATGCTGCCTAAACTCTAACGTGTGCAAAGTGCTGCTGTCAGAGTCTTAACTCAGAGTGAGCAGTCTCAGCCTGTCACACTGATCTTGAGGGGATGATGTTGACTCATTTTCAGAGTTTCAATTGATTTTAAAATTCCTTTGATGACTTACATAGTTGGGGAATAAATTGGGGAAAAAATATTGGTCCCTCCCTGTAAGCTTAGGCACCACAAGAGACATCTACATCCTCATCAAAAGTACAGGTGGGAGTCACAGCATCCTCATGCTGTAATGTCTGCGCATCCCAGGCACGGATTTTTAAGTCGATTACAATCGGGGGGAAAGGTCAATAAACTGATTTTAAAGGTAACTGTTATTCTACTTATTTTCCTCCAGTATCTGTTTTTAAATGGAGCAGCTCTGTCCCATGGAACTTCTGTCCTCTTCAGCTTTTTAAATAGTGATCTGCTTTATGTTATAGATTCAGTCTGATTTGTTTCTTGCTTGTACAGCAGTTAATCATACTTCTAGTATTGGCTAAGTAAGAAAAAAAGAGAGTCTCAGCAAGAGAGGTTTAAGCACTTATATTTTACCTCACAATTGGGACGGACTAAGTGCATGTATACGATCGGTTACTGTGGCTCTGCTGATGTGCAGGAACTTGTTGAGCTGCAGTAACTTTAGCGTCTGTCTGAGCCCTGAGGGTTTGTCTACACACAAAAGTTGTAGTGTTTAACCATACTATTAAAGTGCAACATTGCCCTCAAGGACAGATGCAGTCAGCTTGATATAAAAATATGTAAAACCTAAGTATATGGAACTTAGTCTTGTAAGAGAATAGCAGAAAGGTAAAGGTACATAAAGTACCTTTATACCTTACTATAACTTAATCTGTAGGAGAATATGTCAGAAGATCACCACTCTGTGCAATTATACCAGTGCAAATACTGTGCAGAGACCAGGTTTGAAATAATACAGTACCCTCACTGTTGTTAAAATTGTAGCTGAACACATATTTCAAATCCTTCTAGTACTGGAGTGCGTGCCATTCAGCAAGGAAAAAAGAAATTTCACCCAGATTAGACACAGGAAAAGTGTGTGGGGTGGGAGGGAAACACACAAATTGTAGAATGTCACCAGAGTCTTGTATAAGAGAGATTAAACTTTTCTGTTCAAGCAAGAAATGGTGTATTAAAAATTCAGGAACTGAAGAGCAGGAAGGAATCTGAGTCATTGAATTGCTAAGCTTTCTACATTACATGTTCATTTGGTAATTCACGACAATTAGGTGACTTTAGGAAGGTGGAAAGTAAGACAGTAAGACGATAGTCAGCAAACAAGTTTTGCTGCAGTTCTAGTAGGAGCTTGATTTGAGACATGGGACCCATCTATAATGTATTCACTGTTTTACAGAGAAGTAAGACAACAAGATCCTTGCGGATGTATTGGATAGACAGAGTTAAAATCTAATATGGAATATGCATTATATGCTGCACATAAGCACAGAATGAGGTCTGTGAGGAAATTCTTCGTGGTGGAGGGGCAGCGTTGCTCCTGGAATGGATAATAGATTACAGACCTTTTTTTTTTTACATGATTTAGAAGTATTGCCAATAGCTGTCATAACATCACCTGCTGTGTGAAATGAGTTGGTAAAACGTGTAGGGCACACTCTTTTTGTCCTCTGAGGAAAATATGAGGTCTGAACTTCAGTGAAGAAGTGATTCCTGCAGAGGCTGGGTCATCACTGTCAAATGCAAAATGACAGCACTGTTATAGGACAAATGGCCATCTTTCATTTATAACACACGACTTCATGCTATTGCATTTCCTTCTAACCTCCACGGTGTACTTATACATTAGAGTCTATTGGGTTTATGTGGCAAGGTTTTGGTAGCAGGGGGGCTGCAGGGATGGCTTCTGTGAGAAAATACCAGAAGCTGTCCCCATGTTGGACAGAGACAGTTTCAGCCAGCTTCAAGACAGACTCGACGCTGGCCAAAGCTGAGCCTGTCAGTGCTGTTGGTAGCACCTCTGTGATAACATATTTAATGAAGGGTAAAAAAACTTTGTGCAACAGCAGCGGGGAGAGAGTGAGAAAATGCAAGAGCAACAGCCCTGCAGATGCCAAGGTCAGTCAAGAAGGAAGGGGAGGAGGTGCTGCAGGCACCGGAGCAGAGATTCCCCTGCAGCCCATGGTGAAGACCCTGGTGAGGCAGGCTGTGCCCCTGCAGCCCACGGGTATCCACAGTGGAGCAGATATCCACTTTCAGCCCATGGAGGAGCCCACACTGGAGGAGGTGAATGCCCTGAATGAGGCTGTGATCTCTTTGAGAACCAACGATGGAGCAGGGTCCTGGCAGGACCTGTGGACCCGTGGAGAAAGAAGCCCACGCTGGAGCAGGTTTGTTGGTGGGACTTGCAATGCCATGGGGGACCCACGCTGGAGCAGCCTGTTCCTGAAGGACTGCAGCCCACAGAAGGGGCTCCGTTGCTGGAGCAGTTTGTGAACTGCAGCCTGTGGGAAGGACTCCCTCTGGAGCAGTTTGTGAAGGACTGTATCCCATGGCCCCATGGTGAAGAGCATGAGGAGGAAGGAGCAGCAGAGACAAAGCGTTATGAACTGACCACAACCACCACTCCCTGTCCCTCTGTGCCGCTTGGGGGGAGGAGGTAGAAAAAGCAGGAGTGAAGCTGAGCCTGGGAAGAAAGGAGGTGTGGGGGAAGGTTTTTTAGTTTTATTCTTATTTCTCACTATCCTACTCTGTTACAATTAATTGGCAATAAATTTCCCCAAGTCAAGTCTGTTTTGCCTCTGACAGTAATTGCTAAGAGACCTCCCTGTCCTTATCTCGACCCACGAACCTTTCATCCTATTTTCTCCCCCTGTCCGGTTAATGGAGGGGGAGCGATGGAGCAGCTTCGGTGGGCACCTGGCGGCCAGAAAAGGTCAACCCACCACAGGGAGAGCAGTGTTAAAGGACAGATTCTCACATGACTTTATCTTCTCTTGAATTAGAAGAGTCAAAAACAACTAAACAACCATCTCACACAGTAAAATGCCACTCAGTGTAACAGAAATTAAGTACACTCTCGCCCTACACAACCAGCTCTGTAAAGAACCTTCCTCTGCCGAAGACTTGCCAACCTTTTAGTACCGACTTTTTTCAAGGCACAAGCACCAAAGTGCTGATTTAGTTTTGGCATTAGATTTCATAATCACAAAATGCGCTCTAATTCTTCTGTACCAATGTATGCACCACTACCAGAAGAAGGCAGGTTACACCCCAAAAAACAGTCAACGTAAGGCATGGCAGTGTCAGGACAGGCTGTGGGAGACTGTTCCTGGAGCAGTGGATGCACAAGTGCTTTGTGCTGATCGTGCAGCTGCACACATGGATTGAATGAACAGAGTGGAGATTTTCCAGAAAGAGGTATAACTCAGAAACAGTTATTTGCCGGGCATTTCACAAGGATGAAAGCAGCTACAACAGAATACAGCATCTGATTGTTACACCAGCGTGGAGCAGGCAGTCCCACTTCAGGCCTTTTATTACTTAAAGAGAGAAATATTGGGAAGCGTGTTATATTACCAGGCTTGACCTCTTACAATGACACTCTTCATGTGTCTGAAATTAAGAAGGAACTAATAGTTACAATGACATGTCTGCAGAGTTTGAGGCTTCTCTAATTCCAACCTACTTTAGGTCTATCATAGACTGTCTATTAACTAGATACAGCCTCTAAACCTCTGTTTAGCACCAGCGAGGTAGCCTGGCATTTCCCTTTGCCTGTAGCCTTTTGTCTAGAGTAATAGCTACTCAGGATATGGAGTTAGCCTTGGCAAGTGGGAATGACTTCCCAGTCATGCCTTCGAGTTACCTCTCAGTTCCTTTAATATGCCCTCAGTACTTCCTCTGTAAGAAGAGCTGTAGAGAAGGAGGTGTAGGTGATGGCTATGCTGGACAACATTCTTGCACCATCTAAGTGGCAAAGAACAGAAGGTGCCCTGGGGTTTCTGCAAAATGAGTCCAGCTTCCCCACAAGCTATCCCAGCACCCAGCAGCAATGACTGCCCACGGCCCATGTTACCCTCACTCAATACATTAAACCAAGTCTAATTCATATTAGGAAAACTGACCACATACGAACTTGTACCCTGTCTCAAACATACAGTAAAATGCAATAGCATAGCAAGTTTTGGTCTTCATGAGGGAGAGCACATTTTCCCTCACCTTTTAAATAACCTTACATATTATCACCCATCACAACTTAGTGGTGGATAGCAGCCTTGTATACAAACTACACATTAGGTCTAATACATTTGTTGGTATGTGCATATATGTATGAACTTTATTTTATTTCCTCTTGCTTTACATCTAAGTATGTCAATTGAGTTAAATTCTTGTTAACATAAGTGAAAGAAGAGCCAAGTCCATGGATATGAATAACCCATAAGCTTTAAAAGTGCACTTTAACCAAACACTTTTGGTGTAAATGATCCCTTTGGAAGATTGGAGACACTGTTGTTACATTATGGCACACAAGAAGACTGCTAGCTAGTATTGGTATCTTTCTATTTTTAGTTCATTTTCATTACAACCGCTATGTCATGTAGTTTTAATAAAAAATAATAATTCATGTATTTGCAATGCACATCCAACAACGATAACACACTGTCCACATGGCAGAGCAGAGTACTTCTGCTGTGCAATTGCATTTCATCTGAGAGCTTTCAGAAAACACAAATTTATACAATATGTAGAGTGATGAATCACCAAATAAGGCCACGTACAATTAGATGTAATAAATGATATGAAACATGCAGGCCTCTGGAATGGGATCCAGAATTCTGAATTAGGTGCTTTCTCCTCCATATGTACTGCCAAGGGAGACAGAGTCTCCTCGGGAGGACAATCTGAGCATCTAGTAAATTGAGCAATCAATTAGGAAACCAGTGTGCCTGAAACTTCACCCAATCCAGACGCAGACGTCAGAGTCAGGGCTCCAGGCATGACCCTCTGCATGCTGCAGCTCAGCAGCTGGCTTCAGCGAGTGGGTGAAAGTACACTTGTGTTTTACTGAGGCAAGGGAAAGCAAGAGGGATGAGAAAACCCTGCCCCACCCTGTAACTTCTTGTTTCCTACTCCTTACAGTAATATGGAAACTTTCTCACCACGGTGCCACAGTTTGGTTCCAGTGCTGTGTGCTTCAGATATTGAAGAGATAACATGGTGCAGACACAGGGATGCTGTACTTTCAACCAGCACAGTGCTCCATTGTTGCAGCCTCCGCTCTCGTGACTAAAAGACTGGAGGACAACAAGGACGATCAGCATTTTTCCTTCTTGCTTTGTATACACAGGAGCGGGAAATGACATGCAAGCCTTCTCAGACTGCAGTGAGGACTGAACCAAAGACCCCTGAGATTTGGCTGACTACTTTTGTTATCTAATGAGCCGCTTTCTCTCCTAAGACAAACAAATTGATTACATCAGCACTTGGATGAGACTCTGATCCAGCCAATAAGCAGTCACATATATTTGGAAGGTAGAGACTGGGTGGACTGTGTCATATTAGGCAGAAAGAAGGAGCTCAGCTGCACTGAGCACGGCACTAGGATCTCTGAAACAGAGCTCGGGGCACACCAGGGACTCTGAAATCAAAGAAGGATGTGCCCAGGACTAAGCAGCAATTGGAAGAGGGTATACATGGACCTCGGTTTTAGACTTTCATGCCACAGTTCCCACCGAGTTCTAGTTTAGCTATCAAAGTCCTTTATTGGGTATAGCTTATGTTTTCATCTTGACACAAATAACTGGATCTCCAAATTAGGATGAACTATGGTTGAATCATCAGTTTTTCCAGATGTTTGATGTGTTTCCAGATGTTCGGTCTTTTAAAAGTAAGACTAAAAAAAGACTGAGATGAGAATATGGCATGTTTATATTAGAGTTACATTGTATATGCTTACTCAAACCTACCAGGAACTCTAGGACAAAAGTAACCTTTGATGTCTTGGTGGTGTTGTAGCTATTGTCTTTCCAAAATGGTGAGTTGCTCATGGATGGATATTCACTGAAGAAAGCATCTATGTCAAAATAGGAACATATAGGGAAATACGCTTTGTCTCTTTAAAAATAGTGAGAAGGGAGCAGAAAAGTGCTCTGCACTAAAAGAATTCTTTAAGTTGTCTTCTCGGTTTTATGCAAACTATTTATTATTTTCAGTACCTCAGTATTATAAATTTTGCAGTCTTTGAGCAAAATGTTATATAAAGAGGAAAATAGAATACAAATAATTATTAGCAGATTAAAAATAACTTTCCCATGAATACATGGTTAAAAAAAAGGAACACGCAATCACTGGAGCTCTATTTGTTAATACTTCCTGGCCAGGCATACGTCAAATAACACTTGGAAACAAATTGGCAGAAAACCAAAGCTACCTGCAAGTGCAAGTAGGAGACAATGAAATTAACACAATCTTGAATTCATGTGCATGGTTAAAAAAAAAGCAACAAAACTCTCTCTTTCAAAATGGTTATTGTCTTCATCATGTACTTTTTTCCCGACTTAAACGCAAGCATTTGACAAATCCTTGCCAGCTTGATCTTCTGGGATGACTTAGTATTTTCAAAGATAAACATTTAGATTCCACAGAAGATCCATGACTCTAAACTAGAACTGCAATATTCAAGCAACTTTTGTCACTCAGAGAAATTCATGTCCAAAGAACCTCAGATGTTATCAGTAGTTTATGACCAGTTTGACTTTCAGTCTTTATGTGCGTTCCTTCCTATACATTTTCAGAGCCTTATCACAGCCGGAGATGCAGGAGCCGGAGCCTTTCTATTAGCTTTGTACCATCCCTCTCTGGAGGGGGTTTAGGAGGATTATTAGGGCATTTTACATCATGTGATTATAAGAATTGCCTGAGTGGGTCAGAACTTCTAGCCTAATACATTTTGTCTAAGAAGGGTCAAAAGTGATTTCCCAGAGACGTGCCTTCAGAGCAAAGCAAGGATATAGGTAGACTTCCCCCTAAATTCTCACTAGAGTCCAGGATTTGCAGCTTGTAGGGATCCTGAGTCAGAGGTGATTTTTCACATCTTTAGAAGGCTTCAGGTAGCTAGTTCAATTTAGCTTGACTCTGTGTGAAATGTTTGGTTTCACAGCATCCTGTGGTCAAGAATTTCCACTGTGTAATTACCTATTGTGTGTTTAAGATCCACCCCCTCTGATTGTCCTGACTTGTCCTTCTCTGGACATTTTCTAAATCTACAACGTTTTTGTAAGCAAAAAACTATAGGACCCATCATAGACTTACATAATGGTAAAATTCTATTCTCTGCATTCTCTCCTACTTCTTTCCTAATAATTCCCAACAGTGTGCTTTTTTGACAACTAAGCTGACCTTGTCATGAAACTGTCTGTTATAAACTCAAGATACCATTCCTGACTCATTACATTCAGCTCATAGATTATGTATTTTTTATTTTCCCCACAAACTCATGGGGAAAGGGAGAGAAAGGCAAGGTTCTGTGTGCACCAGTCTGTCTTTATCTTGCTAAATTTCATCTGCCACTTTAATCCCCAAGTAGAAAGTGCCATGAAGTTCTTCTGCAGTTCTGCACAGGTAGCTCCATCGTCACTACCCTCAGCAACTTGGTTTTCTCAGCAAAGTTTGTTGACTCTCTACTCACCCTCATCAAATCAAAAAGGTTTCCTAGGTCTGTGGCAGTCAATCGTCATGCACATCTGCACACTCATGCAGTAAAGGGAGAGAAGCTACAGAGATATCAGAGCTATGGAGGAGAACAGTGAAACAGCCACAGGTCTGAATTATTTGCTCATGCATTCATTTGAATATGGATTGCAGGAGGCTGACGAGGAAAAAATGAGACAAAAATCAATCTTTTGGAAAAAGCCATCTCTAAAGCATAGTCCTGTTCATAAAGTAAAATTCCTGCAAGGCACACCAGTTGACTATATTTTAATGGAGTGTAGACTGTAATCCAGTTTAAATAAGTCACAGTTAAATCAATTTAGAACCCCCCTGGCAGACTTAAGGGAAGAAATATATCACAAAGTAGCCCATTTGTTGTTACTTTCATAGCAGAGTTACTATAGTAGATTACAGGTGTTGCTACCGTGCATACTTGCCCAGGGTGCATGAGAAATGTGACACCTAAACACACTGCAGTTACCAGAAATAGCAAATGGACCCACAACAGCCTTCCAGCATGCTTTATTGTGATAGGAGGCAGAAATGTTCTCCCAGTTCCTCATTACTTTTTTATTTATTTACATGCTAATTTATTAACAGACAGGCACTGTTCAAAAATGCTGTTGTATTTCTCACAGCCAAGCCCTCTTTCTAGCAAACTTGACCTACCTTGTGAGCCGTGTGTCTTGGGTCAATAAATTCTGACACTGCTGGACATATGGAAACCAGGAGGATCTGTACCAGATACAACTGCTGCCTCCTGGTAACACACAGCTCCTTCAGCTTCCCAAAGTCAGCGCATGTGGACAGAATTAGATAAATGGCATAGAAGATACATGAGCTAAGAAATTCCCAAGCTAAATAGAAGTCAACTTAACACAGAAATAGCGCTGTAAAAATGCCTTTGGAAGCAGTGAATAACACACCACCTGGAGATAACAGAGCGTGAGGATAGCTGTGGAGGGACGTAAGCAGGAGCATTTGTGGTCCGGATCAATCGGTTTCCACCATGGCTATCTATTGCATCACACCAAGGTTGTGGGACGCCAAGGGGGAAGGTAGAGGAAAAGACTCCAAGGCTACCTAAGCTGTTGAGTAACTGGTCCGGGATAATGTTGATTTCTGCACATTGATGCAGCCTTTTCCTGGCATCCTGTGGGCCATATACTTTCTGCACTGCCTCTGCATGCCTGCCATACCAGCTGGTTCTGTTTTTGTGTTTTCAGATGACACCTGATGTGTGGCCTGCCAAAGGCTCCTGAAAGATTAATCTGGCCTTCAGCAAGGGAAATAACCTCATATTAATCATTCTTCCCATTTTTTTCCATCCCCTGCTGTAGTTTTTAACCTGAAATAACAACATAATTGAAATGCAAATAGATAAAATAGAAATTAATAAAAATACCTATCTTCTTTTAGTTCTTTGAATTTCCAAATTAATGCAAGAACACTGTGTGACTCGGAAAACAGCCAATCACTTTTGATCAGTGTGTGTAATGGTAATGTATGTCCAGTGAAAATTAGGAAGCAATTTCCTGAGGCCACCTTACTCTGCTGTTCACTGTCTGTTTTTAAGTCAACAGCACAGTTGTGCTCCCCCTGCTACCACATGCAGTTTATCACCTAAGCTACGGTAGCAGACAAAATAGCTTCAATAGAGCATGTTCATGAGCGGATCGTCAAAACCTATTCCTTAACTGCCAGTGCCTGTGTTAACCCATTGTGAATATTCTGATAGAAAGGTGCAGGTTGTCAGGAGATGCTCGGTGAGGTAAAATTTGAGGGAGTTTCTTCAAACACAGCGGTCTTGTTGGTGGTGAGGAATGACAGGTGACTATATGAAATGCCCAGGAGGAATGCTGCCCTCTCTGTCCCCTCCTAGAATACGCCCATTGTTGATAAAGGCTGTCTTCCTTTTGTTGGTGTTCATTGTGGAGAGAAATGCACTAGTTATTTACTGGTGAAAGTGAGATGGCAGTAACAAGCAATGGAAGACAGTGTTGTTTTTCATTTTGCATTGATGCATCTCTACAGAGGCAAGCATTTCTCACATTAATCTTCTCAAAGCCTTTATTGTCCTGGCTTCCTGTTACAAATCAAGCTGGTGATGGCAGACCCATGAAATCCCATTAGCATACTGAGAGCAGTGTATTACAGTACCAGGCAATAGAATAAATGCAGAACAATAAGTATAATAGGGAATGCATTACCCCAAAATGAAACAGCAGCTCTGTACTGCATACCAGTTCTATGAAGGTGCCTTCTCCGCTGCTTGAAAACAAATAAACAGCATTCTTGGGGTTCAGCTTCATTGTCAAGTAAAATCTGCCTAGTTTGAGCCAAAGAAAATGACAATGCAAGAGGAGCTGCACACCGAGGTGCAACTGTCTGTTTCCCTGCTCATGGAGTCTAATTTTAATCTTTTTGAAACACTGACTTTCAGGTACAAAAAGCTGCCTATTTTTTGATGTACAGATATAACAGGACCCTGCAAACAGATGAACCTATTTTAGAGTGTTATTCTTTGTTTTTCTTTGCTGGAATCAATGGTGGCACATGATGGTAGCCGTGAGAAGAGAGGCTGTCTTTAAAAGCAGCAGGGTTGATTTTTAGTGTTATTTCTTGTGAAGCCTGGACTACAAGGGGAAGTTGTCAGTTTGTAGCTAGGCGAGCAACAGCCTGCTATGGATGAATAGGAAGACAGCTGGGTCATCAACATATGCTAATACATCAGTAATGCTGACAGTTCTCGGGGGCAAGCCTGTATATGTCCTCTCCTTAGGTGGTCTTAATGGTCTTGAAGTAAATGTACATGCAGTAGGCAACTGCAAGCCACCTTTGGAAAAAAGTTCAAAACCAACTTAGATAAGGAAAAGTCCTGCAAAGGAATTAACATTTGCCTTTGCCTTGGACAGGGATTGTAAAAGCCTGTCCAAAAATGTGGATTCCCACTGCCTGTCAAATGCTGGTGTGTTCAAAGGTGAGAAAGCAGCTGTGTTTTTACAGAATGAAAAGGATGATCAATTTGAAAGGCTTTTAAGGAAAACTGTCAATCATTTAAAAAGAGCAAATCAGACTAGGTATTGGCATACTGTTTCTGATGACAAATCACTTTCTAGTTTTAAATATAGGTTGTAATTCTAAATGCGGAAACAGTAAATTTGGATTTTTTTCATAAATGCCAGATGCAGACTTTCTGTGTTAGTAACTTAAGATGATATAATGACATGGAATATAATTTTCTCTCTGAAATAGTTTAATTTCTAAATGGGGCTGTGGTTTGGCAAGCAGGTCTAAAGGGTCTCTTAGACCAACGGATCTCCAGTGAGCTTTGGGCTCTATCTTTGCAGATGAGCTTGCCAAAGTGGAGTTAAACATGACACATGAACTTCTCGCTGAAGATTTGTATTAGGACAAGCATTTGCAAGTTTGGTTGTTCAGATGAATATAGCTGAAAGGCATTGTCATGGGACTTGGTATTAGTTAATGTTGTTTGGTATATTCTCCTGTCATCCCCATTGTAAAATTCAAATACTAAATGGAAAAAAAAAAACAATCACCAAACAACCCAAACCTGGCTAAAAATGTAAGAAAACAGGCAATGTTGTCTAATATCTGTGTATTTCATCTTTCCAGGTAGGTTAGGCCCGCTTTCTCATGGGAAAAACAAACAAGGTCTTCATGAATTAGGCCAAAGATAGGGATGGAAGAGAACCATGAAACCTGAACATCTTCAGAAGCTTAGAAGAAATGGTCCATTCAGGAGTTCAGACTGAGGCTGGACAAAGGCTTGAAGGTAAGAGATGCAAGTGAGAGCTGACACACAGAAAAGCACCTACTCTGTGCTAATTTCATTTAAGCTTTCAGACAGCTCTATCTTGTTCCGGAATATTGATGGTTGCATAATAAGCAATTCAAACTGTGGATATGGACCTTGTTATGTGAGCGTGAAGGGACTTGCCAGGATTTCCCGCCTTAGCCTCTCAAAGAAGGTGCCCACGTTGGTTTTGCACAGAAACACAGAACCTAGAAAGGACCGTTTTGGTCATCAAGTATAGACAACCATGCAAGAGATTTTTAAATCACATAGATCCACAAGATCTCTACTTCACGTGTCCCTGCATATCACATGCCAAAGAAAAATTTCCATCACTTTAAAATAAATGTATAACAGTACAACAGTATAACAGATGAAAAATAAGGTTGAACTACAGGAAAGGAGCATGAGAGCCCAACAACGTTGCCACTATAGGTTGCTCCAGAATCCATAAAAACCTACTTTCTCAGCAGCACATGTGTTTAGGAAGGTTCAAGAACAGTCATTTTAGCAAACACAGTTTCTGTCCCTAGCTCAAGAATAAATGTTGAAGAATTGAAGACTTCTTAAATATAGAAAACTACAAGGCAGGAATCTTCAGCATCTTTCCTGATGATAACTCCTTAATTAAGGGATGGGGGATGTTAATAATGTTTTTCAAACAAAAGCCCCAAGTAGTCCATCAAATATGGAGGTCCTCATATGCCTACACATAGGGTGAGAGGGAATGTGCTAAATATATCATAGCTAAAGGGCAATTGATTGCACAGCTTTTGAAATCACTACCAGCAATTATGTCATTGTTTTTCTCCCTGTAATACAATGTGCATGCATTACATCCTACAAAGACCTATGAAAAAGAAACTACTTCATGTTCACCTACCTGCTTGAGACTAATGCCCTTGGAAGATTCTCCTTAAGCAACCTTGAAGTTGCTTCTGAATCATTTCAGGAAGGGCATATGCAATGCAAAGTATTGGGTGAAATTATTCATCCTTTAACTATTTGGAAGTTCCTCTTTGCCACAGTGTGCTCATGCTTTCTAGATTGTTAGTTGTGGCCATTGTGAGGGGAGTCCTCCAAACATCGCTGATGCATGTGAAGAGACATAGGCATTTTTCACATTAATCTTGTCTTATTCGGTAGCAATGAGCGACATAAAGAGATGGTTCCGACAGTTCAGTTTCAGTTTAAACTGGCCTTTCAAGTTGAGCATTCCTCAATGTTTAAGTTCCTCCCTTTTAAGTTTTAAAAATATGCATGTAGCATAAAAATAAAATTACTAATATGATACACAGAGTTTAGTGTGAGAAAACCATTAATAAATTTTTTGATAATACACATTTTATTTCTAAATCCCCATAAGAAAACCTTATTATAACAGTAATCCACTCTGTAATACCTTCCCCTAGAGCTAAAAGGAAACTGGATCATCTCAGAGGTGTGCCTGAGCATAACTCACTTTGAGCATGAGCATATTAAGTTTTATGACAGACTGAGCTTCATTTATAATTAGTCCACAGAATCTCGCCAACAATTAAAGACATTACTGCCCTGAAAAAGGATGGGATATTCCAAAGCTTCACTTTTTAGATGTTCCCTGTAGTCTTCCTTCTCCTTCAGATCTAATAACAATATGAAATGATTCATTCCTCTTTGAAAAAACAATAAATAAATAATAGTCTGCAAGTGATGCTGTTGGCTGCAGGCACTAAGGAAATTCTACGCACTTGCCTAAGTCCCTCCTACTATTCTGGTTGGATTAGGGTTCTGCTGTGTAAAGCCCTATTGTACAAAATACTTCCTGTCTCACAGACCGTAAGCCAGGATCCAGAAAAGCCTTTAGGGATCTAAGATAGGCTTTAGCTGCGTAAATACCAATTGCAGTCCTCAGAAACGTCACTCAGCTGTTGCCTAAATCTGGAAAGTGCTCAAGTTTTCAGCATTACACTGACTTAAACCTCAGTTTATGGTCATTCCCAAAATGACTGGTAAGCCCTGACAGTGACACACAGCACTTTCTGTCTCACGTGCAAGCCCCACTGAGTCCCACAGTCCACATTTCTTGACTGCTGAGAGGCTCAATACAATCCACATTGTGAGAATGCATCTTCCAGACAGGGTCCTGCAGAAGTCGTGGGCATTGCATTGTCCCCAGATGTGTCAGATGATGGACAGGGTACACTACTGCTCCTGCTGCTTATGGAAGATCTATTGTGATTATCTTCCCTACCTGAGAAGTTTCCAAACCTTCTGCCTTCCTCTCCTATCACCTGCCATGGTAAGAGAAGGACTCCTTTATTGTCAGTTTTACCTGTTATGGATCCACCTGCTATTGAATATGTCGAAGTAAACTGGGGACAGATAATGAGTGCGAGTGTGTCCATCTGTCATACTAAGGTTTCAGTTCCTGCTGTACTGATATCAGATATTTTATCAAATGACCATTTAATGTAAAATACAACTGAGTAGGAAGAATACGGCAGACTGTCTGCTCTGAATTCCTGCTGGCATATTTGCAAGGTATGAATAACGTAAAGGAATTTGATTACAGTGACCTATATTCAGTTACATTGGTCCAAAACTGCACTACAGGATGTCTGGTTGGTGCCATATGTTGCCTTCCAACATGCCACTCAATGGAAAAAAGGAAGGAAGGAAGGAAGGAAGGAAGGAAGGAAGGAAGGAAGGAAGGAAGGGAGAAAGAGAGAAATAAAGAGAGAAAGAGAGAGAGAAAGAGAGAGAGAGAGAAAGAAAGAAAGAAAGAAAGAAAGAAAGAAAGAAAGAAAGAAAGAAAGAAAGAAAGAAAGAAAGAAAGAGAGAGAGAAAGAGATCTCAGTCACTCTCTCAGAGCATTACTGTGACATCAGACAGGGTACCAGGCCTACCACTGTGCTTGTAGCACAGGTATTTTGTATCCTTGGACTGTTTTCCCCAATGACTTTCACTTTTGAATGGAGCTGAATGTACGTTTAGTTGAAAACTAGTCCTAGTTTGATGTCTGATAATTCTGTCTTTCATCAGAAGTCCACCCATTGTGCGGGGGTGGGAGTGTCCTTGGTTTTGTTGGACCCAGTTCACTTCTGGTGTTTCTACAAAAGTGTGTTTCTGATGCAGGATTCCCCCTTTTGGTCACTTTTTTTCTTTTCCTTTCTTTAAGCGCCCTTTTTTCTCTCATCTCAGCCAAAGCAAACAGAAAAATATTGCAAAAGATAAAATCTTTAGCGGAGTTACTGTTCCAGAAATTTACAGGCCTGTTTCTCATCCAAAGATGTTTAGGCAAGTTTGATTAAGCTTTGAAAAGAAGCATAAAACTCTGCTAAAGATCTGTGGCAAGGCATTACTACCTCCAATATCGTCAGTATTGCATTAACACATTGGAGAAGTTCACTCTGACTTTACACCAGCTAATCCCCCTGTGGTTCTGCCAGCCTGCCTTTGCCAAGGCTTTCACACCACACAGCTTGCCCACCTGCAGAAAATGGTCACTAAACCCCTCTCCAAGATTTGTATAGATCCCCAATAAGACGCGCATTTGCCTAGAGGTGTCCCAGCCATTTATTGCTCCCATTCCCTTCTCTCAGAAGAGTAACTCTGGAATTGCCCCTTTAGTCCCAGGAACACATCGAAGTAGTATAAGCCTGGTCTGTACGACACTTTTCAAGGAACAGCCACAGCCCAAGAAAAGTCTGGAAAAAAATGCTGTCATTCATTGCCTTATCCTGCCTTGTTATTACACTCCTCTCTTGTAGAGAGACCTCCAACAGATTTGGTTGGGGAAGGCAGGGGGAGGTGATTAAGATCCCCCTTCACCGAGGTTAAAAAAAAAAAAAACAACACCAAAAAACACATCCACATGAAAGGTCACTTCATTACAGGTTTCTCAGGGGAACAATCCAGACCCCCATTGTAAATGAATTCCAGTTTCTGAGATACCTCAGTGTTTTGGATGGCGATTCCAAGTAATTAGAAGAAATATACAGCATGTAAGTAAAGCTAATAATTTTATCAGGCATTTTGCTGAAAAATGAGGCTGTGTGATTTTTCTCTCTGGGCTTTAGTAAATGGAAAAATACAGGAAAAACTAGGGATTTTTTTTTCTGTTTGAATCTCATTCAACTTTATTTTGACTGAACAGCGAAGAGAGCCATAGGAACCCTGGAAAACCCGGTCTGAGCAGTTCAACTAGTACGCTGAAATATTTTGCGTTTGAGTGAAAAACGATGATGTTAAAAATGGTTGTTAAAGTAAGGAATTCTTGTATGTCTATCAATTTTCAGCATTTTTAGCTAAGGCAGCATTTACATTGAAATTTGCTATCTTCATTGTTCAGTTGTCAGCAGCCTTTGTTGGATCTTAATCTTTCCACAAATTTCAATTTCTGTTTGTAGGAATATGTAGGAAATCAAAAGTCTAGGCATTGTGAGAAAACAAAATATATTAATATTTTTGAGTATTTAAATCTTATGGAATGGTAGACAAGTCACATCATTTTATTGCTAGAACTATTCTTAATGATCCTACACATTTCATCTGAAGAAGGCATTAAAAATAAGCACTAGACATAGTACACTTATGAAGCTTAATTTTTTATAAAATCATATTTTCTCTCAAAATGAAATCGAGTGATCTGTCTTACTTTCCACTCAGCAGATTAAAATAATCTCTTATGGTCCTACCAAGAAAGAATTTTACAAATACTTCATTAAGCACATTTATAGAAAGCTTCACTACCAGCACCTCTGCCTCTACAAAGCGGCATCTTTCCACAGCTCAGTTTAGGGATTTTATTTTCCCTTTATCCAACCATGGTATCCTCAAAAATAATGAATGTTTCAGTCAGAACTCCCACAGTTCCTTAAGAATACCAGAAGGATTTTGTTGCTAATTGAAGAAATAGTTAACATGTGTCTTCACTTCAGCAGCCTTTATTTCTTTTATGGACATTTTTCATCAACTTTCAGACATTTTCTGTTTGAAATCCCACATAATTTAATGTTCCCCATCTGGAATGTTAATACTGGGCATGAAGAAAAGGAAGTCAAAGGGAAAAAAAAAAAAAAAAGTAACAACATTTCTTTGACTCCCGTGTCAGTAGTACCAATTAGCTACATGAATTTTCCATCTGCTTACTCTAAAGAATAGGTGAACAGCTGCATCCTACAGGAAGACAACCTGATGCAGCCAACAGGAACTGTCAAGCACCTGGTCATGTCCTGTCACTAGCTTCACTAGTGCTGCAGATATCAAATCACACAGGCTTTGTCTGCTAACTTTGAACAAACTCCACTAAAAAAAAAATTGCTGCTGTTCCGCTTTCTCTTAGTGAAATCTCTTTGCCTACTGATTTAAGTGTTTGGGGTTTATATTCTACTTTATGTGCACTGGATTGAATAGCATAATGCCATATGTGTGAAAATTGATGGGCCTCACAGTCTCCTAAACAATAAGTACACCAGAGTAATGCTGCAAATTAAAGAGAAATCAATTATTTTCTTTGGCACGGTCTAACTCTGCTGTTAATTGGTAATATATATTGTGTTGGGTGGTTGCATCTAATCTATTTATTTGCTTAAAGGAATACGTACCACTTCACCCTTCTGTTTCACAGTATATCATGCAAACTTTCTCATTCCTCAAACTTAAAGGAGATACTACTTTCTACCCTTCTTGTCACAACCCCTCATCTTCCTCTTGCCATCCCCCCTCCCCCAGAAAAAAAGGATGCATGGATATTATGGCAATAGATAACTTCAAAATGTCTGGCTAGCTGACTTATACCACTGGTAGTACTGATGTTTTCAGATATTTTGCATGCAGCACAAAGTTTTTTGCAAGATATCTGGACCTTTTTGCTGCTGTCTCCTGCCAAAAATGTTGAGAGAATACCTTTCTCCTTGTTCATTGTTGAAGCAATCTGCTTGCTCGCGTGGCATTGTTCAGCTCCCTGGCTGAATCAGTGGAAGGCTTATAAAGAGGTAAGACCATCTGTAGTGTTAGGCAGAGAGTGAGAATGCTTTCTGGAACTGTCAGGGGAATTAGGAGATTTCTAATCTTTTTAGACCCGAGGATTGTGAACCCTGTAATTTTGACTTTGCTTGTGAAATACCCAATTTTAAAAGAAATTGATCATTTTCAAAATAACAGTAGGTGTCAGAATTTAAACTTACACTCAATGTCTTCACAAACAGCAATTTGAAAGTCACACGTTCATATATAGTTTGGGGCATGACACGCATGTATTTATGTAACTTCAGTGCTGCCTCTCTTGTCAGGAGTTTTGCTTGACTGTAAAAACTGCCTTATGGACTGCCTGCCTTATTAAATTTGCTGATACCATGGATGTGGTCTGCAGAGCTGTGAACGCAAGACTGCCTCCTTCATTTTACTCTGTTTTTTAAGATCTACTTTCCTTCTAGTTCCAAATGGTCTAATATGTTGTCTTGCTCCTCAGTTTCCACAGTAATCATCTTTAAAAACAACTCTTGAAACAGAGGTTTTGTATTGCACATGCATGCGTGCACCACGAGAACGCAGTCAGGGTTTGCTAATAGGCCCGTGCCTTGAAATAGTGAGGATGCTTGAGCAAGCCTTCCCCTGTAGTCTGTGAAGGTCTCTGTTGCAAAAACTTGTTCTGTGTTGTCTTTCCTGGTCCTCAGGATCCACAAGCTCACAAAGAGAGCCGCTAACAAGGAAGCAAACTTCCGCATGGGAGCCTGGGCAGACTCTGGGGGATGGTCTCATATGAGTTATGCTGGCATAGCGGCACCTTTGCAACTTAATATTTCTGTTAGGTCCGCTCACATTGGGATGTGTGGCACAGCAACAGCAGCCTCTTTGTGTCATTTGACTGGGAAAGACAGGCTTTCTGCTGTAAAAGCATTGTTATACCTCATTTCTGCACTAACATTTGAGAACCTCATGTTTTTTTGGCAGAGGAAATTGAAATACAGGGATGAGAGCTATAACAACTAAGTGTCTTTAGCTAATTGCAGGTGTTCATCTCGTGAAACCCACAGAATAAGTTTACAGCGTTTCATGACACTTCATAAGTTCTGGGTGAGCCGTTTTGTCTCACTCCTGCATTCACACCTGTTCCCACAGTGCCTGTCCCTCATTTGTTCCTTTCACAGTTGACAACCAAGCCACTTTTTGGTCTTAGCCCAGGGAGGAAAAAAAATAAATAATAATTTGTAATTTTTGATTTACAAGGTTGTACATAAAACTGAGTAAGGATCTTGGAATGGGAAATGCATATAATTGGCATTCAGAAAACTAAATTTGTGATGGCGATTATTAAAATTCAGAGCTTGCAAGACCCTTCAGGGATAAAAGAGAGTTCATTTATGAGTTCTTTTATGGTATTTTTTACTAGTCTTCAGAATACCCAAACATCTGTATCTGTGAAAAAGCACTGACTCTTTAATGTAAATATCTCTACCTTTTAAAGATAATATCTGAAGCTAAAACGGGTTTTCTTGAGATACATTCAGATCCCTTAGATAATGGTTGTTCATGAAGAAGAGAATATAAATGGCTGATTTTTGCATCCTGAATCATTAGGTTATCATGCTATGAGGGATTTTTTGAAGGACAATGTAGAAGTACATGGTTTACGAGTACCTTCTCCACAATCCATTCTGCTGTGGGTGTATCTCCATTCTGTTTTTCTCTTTTAGGCAATTGCCCCTGACAATAAGTATATCCTGACAAAATTACATTTTAGATTTGAGAAATTAAGATCACAATAGGATATTCTGTAATTAATTTTCAGAGATAAGATAAAATATCCATAAATCAAAGCTTCAGCTGCAGCAGATATCCTTCTTCATTATTGGAGCTATTTGTGCAAGGTTTATTCTTGACTCCTATTCAACACCCTCTACACTTCCTTTAGCTGTATATAGGCTCCTGTTTCAAAAGATTTATAACAGGTGTGCCATTGTCTATAAAACCAGCTCCAGATAGTCGGCTTTTGAAAATCTGCACCCATTCAGTAAGTTCCCAGCTGTAGCTTACCCTCCATAAACACTTACCAAGCACCTAGACATTATTAGTCTCCCATAACAGTGTAAGTCTCTTTTTAAGACTCTTTTACGATGACAAAATCTCTGATAAGGGTTCCTAGTACATCAAGGTTTATCAACACTGCTATAACAGTACCATTCTGCAATGCACAAATTGGCTTTTGAAAATTGTTTTAGATTGCACAAAGTATCCATTAGACAAACACATACAGGGTGTTATATATCTACATTGGACAGTAAGAAAGGATGGGGCATCATGACAAAAGTAGCTCATTTTTTTGGATGAGGGTCTGTCCCACTGAATCATTTGTGTTTTACTGGCTGACTCACTGGATGAACCAAATGCTGCAAAGCAGGGAATCCTGTCAGATAGAAATAGCGAACAATAATTCGGCTAAATACTGAAATGGAGAAATACGTATTGTCCTATATTGCTTCATTCAGAAAGCAGGATTGTGATCCTGTTGAGATAAATTTATTTTTATTTCTTTTCATTTACAAATACACCCATTTTGCAGTCTTTAAGCTCTGAACATTTTGTCATGTAGTAAGGGTTCATAATCTGAAGCATCAATCCATGTATGCACCTCGATACAAGGCAACTATCTCTTAATTCCATAATAGCCACTATATAAATATATGCACAAATACATAGCATCAGTCACCAATTGCTTGGTGTTTCCCATCAAGTGTAGGGCTCCACTGAGCTAGCTGCTGTACTAATAGGGAAATATTTAGTGCCTTTCATATTAGGCAGAATGCCTTTCATTTAATCCCCATGGTTACTGCCAGGCTTAAGGCTAAAAGTAGCAATAACAGACCATCAGCGAAAGGTAGATAAGAGATGCTGCAATGGAAGACTGTGTATTTGCACAGCCAGAGACATACAATACACTACCTGATGGTATGGCTATGCAATATTTATCCCCTTTAGTCACCATGTAGCACGAGAGAGAGAGAGAAAATGAGCGTGAGGAAGAGAGAGCAAAGGAGTGAGAATAAGAGAGAGAGAAGGGAGAAAAGGAGATGATCGTTGCTCCAAGTGCAAGAGGAGCGGTGGCGAGAGGGAGAAAAGCAACTTATTAGGAGCAGTCAGCTATGAGGAGCTCCACTGGTGAGGCAGAAAGCGCAGCTTGAAGACACTGGTGTGAAAACCATTGTCTGTGGTGTCAGTTTTGATGTGGTTCTGTCTCTAGCTGCTACTGTGGTTGCTCGTGCTGCTCACATCTATCACTCCCACAAGCCTGAAGGAGAAGGCAGGCTTCGCAGTACCATTGAGTAGGTGTAAAAAAATAGTCAGAGAGCCAGTGGACTGAGAGGGGGAAGGAAATTCTTGCCTGTGAGGACATGTTGAGCCTGTCCTGCTAGCAACCCCATCATTTAAATCACCCGAGCAACAGCTTAAGCTCCTCCAATCACCCCGTCAGCAATGTGGAGTGCTGTGATGTGCTGTGCTGTGCAGGGAGTTATGGTCTTTCGGGTACACAGGTTAGTGCCAGAAATCGTTGGCGTCAGTGAAAGTGTGTCATGTTGGATGGGAGGATTTGTGCTAGTTCTGTGAGTAAAGCTTTATACTGGAGACTTCACAGCTTCATCATAAAGATTTCCTAAGGAAGAAGCTGAAAGATAGTGCTCAGTGACTAATTTCAGACACTGTAAACCAAGAGAAAGGGAGAAGATTCACATTCATGTCAGTCAACCGGCAATATCTTCTTCTTTATTCTAGGTGAATTATTTTCCTTGTAGTTCAAGTCTTCATAGATTTTTTTACCTGTTTCATCAATATAATTATTACATAGGCAGAATCACTGCTATAAATTAAATCCTTGTTCTATTGTCAAAACAGTGGGACCCAAGGTATGCCTTACTAGCTATGTGTAAATGAAGAAGACTAAAAAGAAGTCAAGTTAATAAAAAAGAGATGAGAACACGAATCAATTGTTTCACATGGCCGCAATTTTTCTTATAACCCTTTACGCTCTTTCTTGATGCGCTCATGTGAAAAATAATGCTGGTACTTGAATCAGTCTTCCAAACTCTTTTCAAGTCTACTGTGCACTGCAACCTTTAACGACAAGCACTTAAACAAAATGCACTGTTCCACTGGATTTACTGTGAGCCTCTTAAGGGATTCTTCTGGTCAGCAAACTCACTTGAAAGCTTGACAATCTAGCCTTTTTTTTAAGTTGAAGAGGAGCTAATTTAAAATCACTGAAGAAATCAAATGTTGGAAATTAAAGCTGCAAATCAACAGAGGAAAGGTGAACAGAATTAAATGGCCAGTGATTTAAGTGGTATCATCTCCTCTGATCATGGATACGTTATGTGAACTTCACCCCGCTTCCTGCTGGTAATTCTTTAAGATCGCTAGGGGTGCAGTAGCGACTTAAGACACATACTATGAGTAAAAATAATCTTAAAATATTTTTCCATAAATGCTTCTATTTGACTTCATATCCCTGTAGTGAAATTATTCAGGATAAGCTACATGTCTAAACCATGTAGCATGATTTCTGATGCGATCACTTAACAGGAATTAGACAATAAAAGAACTATGTCCAGACATATTTTTTTTCTTTTGAAACCAGTTACAAGCCCATTTATTTAAGCCATAACCCTGATTTAGTGGTCCTGAAACTACTTACAAACTTGCTAAATCATTTTGACTTAAAAAAAAAAAAAGAGAGAGAGAGAAAGAGAGAAAGACAGAGAGGAAGGAAGGAAGGAAGGAAGGAAGGAATGAAGGAAGGAAGGAAGGAAGGAAGGAAGGAAGGAAGGAAGAAAGGAAGGAAGGAAGGAAGGAAGGAAGAAGGAAGGAAGGAAGGAAGAAAGAAAGAGAAAGAAAGAAAGAAAGAAAGAAAGAAAGAAAGAAAGAAAGAAAGAGAAAGAAGGAAAGAAAGAGAAAGAAAAAAGAAAGAAAGAAGAAGAAAGAAAAAAAGAAGGCTTCAGAAAACCGAGGAAGAGATATCAATGCTACCTATGCCCCTTTTCATCTCATGGCCTAGTGATATGTGTGCTCACCCGAGATGAGCTCCCTCGTCCCCCTGATGGGGATTTCAGCCGACATCTCTTGCAGCCCGCTGCCTCTATCAACATGCCAAAGTTTATTCCAGGATGATCAATCTCCCCGGTCATATCTTGTCAGCCTCACTGCTGCCTCGGCGCGATGGCTCTCCGGATCGGTCAGGTGAAGTGGAGCAGTGTCATGAACGAGGCTGGGAGTAATTCATCCCCGCAGGCCCGCTAGCACGGCAGCGGCAGCACTCCCCCAGCACCTCCCAGCTCCCAGTCTTCTCAGACAGAGGAGAGGATCAAACCCAAGCCTTGCCCAAGCCGTTGAACAGACCAGTCCCCAGACTATCACATGGAGGAAGCTGCCACTGCAACTGCATTGGTGCCAACGTATCACTACTAAAAACTCTCCCAATGAAAGGGGACTCTGCTTGACTTGAAGCAGAGCGGATGAAGTTTTCCTCTCTTCACCCCCCAGCCTCCCAATCTGCCTAGCCAGGCTGTAACCCACATTGTGTTAACCTTTGGATACACAGTCCCATAAGACTGTGGTTAATCACCTTGTCTTTTAAAAACTCCATCACCCAGTGCCCACCCCAGCTCTCCGAGGTCGGCTTTCCACAGCTTTCCTGGATTATCACCCTCTTCGATCTGCCAGGGGAGCTGTTTGTGTGATTGTCTCTTTAATACATTTCAATCTGGATGTGTCAGGCTGGCAAAACCCTACCAGTTGAATTGTTTAAGTCAGATAAAACACTGTTTAAAGAGGCAGACAAGGGGCTTTCACACCTATTCTCCCTGAAAATATTTCAGAGACAAAACAGACCTTGCACTAAGCAGGAGAAATGTAGAACTGTTGTGACTTTGTGAGTGACTAAAAATAGCACGTCATGGGAACTTCTGTTTTTTACCCAGGTCTGGTAAAACCAGAGAAAAGTAATCATAAATACGCTGTCTTGTTTTACACAGCACTAGATCTCAGCCCTGAGATATAGTCATAAACTGGCAAATCACACACACAGGTTTTCATAAGATGCAAAACAAAAACCTTCAACCATATTTGAGGTCTTTGTTTTTACTCTTGGCTTTTTTTCTGCCTCTGTACTGCCTGCTGACTCTCATGTAAAGAATAACCTTACATTTTACCTTCTTTGCAGAAAACAGTGATCTCTTAATTTTCAAACAATTTTACAGGAAAACAGGTTTTCATACAGCCTTTGTAGTTGACTTTTTCAACACCTCAACCCTGAGATATGCACATGAAAAGATCTTCATGATGCTATCTCGATCTGCTCCCAGTTAACTCCCAGTTAAGCCTCAGTGCAGTGAAATCGTGCCCCACTGAACTCAAAGGCATTTTAAGGCAGATTGCTGTAGCATTGGACTCCTTGCGTATTTCCAGGGACAGCCTAGAGAAATCTAGCAACATATGTTTCACTTTGAATCTAAGGGATGAAAAGTGGTTGAGGGCAGACTCACATCTCTTGCTTCCTGCTTGCTGCTGCAGCTCTATTTATTAATTCTGCAGTGGGTATTTTATAGGCGCCATCCAATGCCAGCTGAAGGTTACCACAGTAAAGCACAAAAAAAAAGATGAGGACTACAAAGTCATTGGCAGTTTATTTTAATTCAGCTGGAAAGAGCAACTTCTGCTTTTATCATCCTTTGTATTTGGCAAAGGTTAGAGTTTATCTGAGTTTCACAAGCTGCCAAAATGCTGAGTAGATCCTGCCATTGTCTCACTGAATACAGAATTGCATATTAATTGAAGATCTAAGGCTCTACATCAAACAATAGAAGTGTAACCAAACATTGCAGACCTGGGACACAAATGTCTCTGGAGCTAGATGGGTATGTTTCATTTAAGGAGACCCTTTAAATGTTTCCTACAGAAATGTTGCTAAACCCATGGAAACTTTGACAGTGTTTTGCTACTAGCTGCAGTTAAAAATCATTTTCTAGAGGTCAGTCCAGCCTGCTTACCTTGTGGTCATATCCAAATGACATGTGTTAGGAACAGTCCCATCATCCCAGCTCCTAGGGCTGCTTGAGATGACACACATCGTGGAGACTGAACACCTCACCTCCCGCAAGGCCTATTGATCACACACACAGAGACATATTCTAACCTTACTACTTCATAATAAAAGAAGAAAGAAGATGGGGGCCATGAGAGGAGCTGCCTATCTCATCCGTCCAGGAGCTGTATGAGCATTGCAAGAGCAGAAAACAGCAGCCAAAGCAGGAGACCTAAACCAGCAGAGGGACATTTATGCACTGCTTTAATAAACGGGTGAATTCAGTCAAACTGCCGTGCATTAGGAATTTCTATCAGCCACAGATAAGAAGACATCTCCTGGATGTCATTTAATATATGCATAAACATAAAATAGAAAGAAGGCAGAGAGAACTGACCATTTATCCAATATGAGATACTAACAATATCATGTGTATTACTAGCGGTGGAAATCAGGAACAATGCCAAGGAATTTAATGGGTTCAAATCCATATAAAAACAGGTCTGGCAATGATCACAACATATTTGAGTTGTACACATTGTTCGAAGTTTTTTATCCGGATAGGTTTATTCTTTTATGGAAATTTGCATTGAACCTGGGTCGAGGTTTGCTGCTCAGTCCTTCTTTCATAGTGATCCTGTTCTAAACCACAGAATTCCAGCATTTTTAAGTTTACATGTTGAGGTATGGCCCCTCCCTTGCATGATTTGTTTGTCCAGGGAAGCACTGTGACTTAAGTCTCAGTCCCGATGTAGAGGTAACTGGCAATAGTCAGTATCATTGTGGCTAGTAAAGTCCCTTGCTTTAGAAGTATTGTCACAAATACAAGTTACAATGTGGATATGGTATCTTAATTGCATACTAGATACCTACATCCCTTTCTGGATCTGACTCCGCCTGACTGCCCTATGTATATTATCTGCCATTTACATAGAATATTTTGCCAAGCAAATCCCTACGTGTAATTTTTCTCATTATATTTGCAATGCAAAAGGTAAACAGTGCACAGATGCAGAAAAGTTGCAAATGAATAATGATAACATGTAGTTTGAATGGACCTTCTTTTAATGGAGAATGGATTATAATCTTCAGCATGCAATGGTATAATTTTAGATGTGGTCCAAAAGTCTAGGAATCAGACATTCGAGTAGGAAGTAGCTTAGAGTACTGAGTATCTGCCACAATTTTAAACTATCAACGCTGTAAACTGCAGCCAGGAAAATTTGCATCCCAGCATTGGACATCATCCAGAGAAGATCTTCAGGGTCCTACAACTTCTTACAGACTCACCATAGCAACTTTCATCTCCGCCTCACCCATACAACTCACTGCTTTTCTTCTGCCCCGTACTTTCATAGATAATTCCAGTAAATACGCAGGGCAACTGACTCTTAAGATTGCAAAAAAAAAAGATTTGTGAACTAAAAGATGTTAAGGCTCTATTTCCATATTCAGTACACATACTTTAAGTAACAGAGGTTTCTTGAGTTTCTTTTATTTCTATTCTCATGGGCATATAACTGATGCATTATAAAAACTTTGTCCTACAGCTACTGGAGCCAGAACAAAGAGGTCATGGTTTTGAAAAGTCATTTATTACCAAGTGCCTCCTCTGTGCAGTTAAACACATATAAAACCTGTGATTCTAAAAGGTAGCAATAAAAAAAAAAAACCAAACCAAAAACAAACAACTGCAGAGAGATAAGGGAGGTAAACTCAGTGAGATAAGACCCGCCTATGTAAGAAACTCTGTACCTTTCTCCTATCAGTATAGCAAAATGATTTTGACTGTTGTCTATATTTTACCTAACTCTTCCAAATGATGCTGTGCTTCTTAGTTACAATTTACACACACTAGCATTTGACATGCTATATGTTATAAATAAATCATATTTAGCGCTGTTGCTAGAATGGTAAGTTTCATTAACAAGAAAGTGTGTGCAAGAGCACCACCTCTCAAGGAAAAAGCTGTAATGTAAAACTGAGTTCCTAAGGTAAAAGATACTATTTGTGATTTACCCACATGCTCAGAGGTGACTAACAATCCCCACCCTGCTTCAAGGTCTAACAATAAAAGCGTGCTTCCCAGGTAGTTCTTCCAAGACAAATTACAACTTCAAAGGAAAAAGAGTAGCTCCATTCACAAAGTGGGTCACCAACAAGAGCTGTCAGATGGAAGGAAACATAGCAAGCAAGAAACACAGAAAAACTGAAAGTAAATTTACTGAAATCTCCTTCATGATATACAAAGGAGAACCCCCACCTGTTCTCATCCCTGGAGAATTTTATAGCCTTGCTTTTCTAACACTGGATACAGAAGCTTCAATAACAAGGAAAAAAAATATTACTTTTGTTTTTAATTTTTAAATTTTTTTCAGAGGGGTTATGCACAGTGCAAAATCAACTGGAACATAAAATAAAATCTCTTACAAAGCTTCACCTATATATTGCCACATATGATACAAGTAAGGAATAGATTGCATTTAATTTCCACTTTTTTTTTTATTTATCTCATTGTATTTATTTTCGCCTCTGAATTCATTCATTCCTGATCTTCCAGTCACATAACATGAGGGCAATTAGTTGTTTACTGGAACTCTCTCCTCAACTTGCGGGGAAAAAAAAAAAGTGAATTGTTTAGCCAGTTTGGAGACAACAGTTATGTAGGAGCCCCACTTGCACAAATCTGCATCCTATATGTTACCTGTTCTTCAGAAATTGTTGTGTTCTTTCCATCAGTTTGCTTGCAAAACACATTAAAAGGGCCCCCCGCTCTTACATACAGCCAAATAGCATAGCTATTGTAGTGTGGGGCTTTTCAAAGGGGTGGCCACCCTTACTTAATTACCTGTGCAGTTATAAAAGCTGAGCTAATAAGGCTAATTGAGTTTCCCATGTCCCACTGTAAACTCATCTGTAGAAGGGATCAGTCTGCTGATCTAAATAACTGGTGCATTTTGTCTGTGCTCTAACAACAACTGGTGGACAGAGAATATACAGCAGTCACAGATTTTTTAAAAGTCCTCCTTCACTGCTGGTTGCCATACAGCATTGTTTTCAATGCTTCCCTAGCAAGCTTACACACATAGGCACAGGGCATTCACTACGGAATGTGGTGTTACCACTGCGTTTTAGGTTTGTAACACCAGACATTTGTCTGGCAGCACAGCGCATACTGTTTTCTCATCCTAAATCTAGAAGGCTGAGAAGTTAAGTCTATCAGTTCATAATTATATGTGGATCTATGGGACTTCCCCCAGTTTTTTTTTGCGGCCACATATGCAGCACTGGAATATCCAGCTTGCTTGTTCCATTGTATTTCCCCCCAAAGAAGAGCTCTAAAGGGACATTTCTATGGCTGCTGAATGCCCTGTATTTTCTCTCTTCACTAATCATGCATACTGTGCAATGTAGAGTTTGAACTGCTAAGCATAGTGTGATTCACTTTCTTATGTGAAAAAAAGGCAGGACTGTTGCACTTCACATCAAAATCAGCGAGTTTGTAGCTGCTGGGACTTTTAATGATTGATGAGAGCTTTGGCATAGTTTCTGTTTGGAAAAGAGGGCTTTGAACTGGTGGGTGAAATACGAAGAGAAGAGACTTACATAATGGGCCCATCTCCCCTAATCTCCTCACCAAAGAATACACAAGGAAGAAAAACAAGGAGTCCCTTGTAACCCTTGCAGTGACAAGCGCCTCGTTTAATGTATTCAGTTACTTATTAGTAGGCCAATATAAATCTAGCACAACAGTGTGCAAAGTCAGCAGGGGGTCTGAATCCCGATGTTATTTTTCCCACCGCTGAATAAATGATCCCAACCACCAGCTTCAGAAGCTCATCCTCATTAGTATGTATGAAATGAGTGGAATAAGCACCAGGAGATTTATATTGTTCTGTATTCAATTTAATTAATAAGAGACGGTGCTGATTTCTGGAGGAAAGAGGCAGTGTCCATAGATTCCTGTGCACCTTTCATTGTTATTAGTGATATAAATCTATCACAGCATGGAGACCTTAAAAAGTGCCTCAATCATTTTCTAATCCTACTGACATTCATTAACTAGACATTTTAGTAACCTGCATATTATAATCTGCCACCATCATTAAGGTCACTGTAGAGTTTTCATTATAAGCCCCCTACTTACAAGGTTTTATAACTCTGCTGGAAAATTTAAGGATAACCAAGGAGCACTTTTTGCAGTAGTCTTGTCTATTTTAAATCCTGGACAGGCCAAAGTAAAAAGAATAACATAAACGCCATTAAAAAACCAAATCAAACACACAAAAAAAGCCACACCAAACACCTATCTGTTGGTGTCAGACACCGCTTTGAGAGCAAACAGTACAGGTAAAGTCACTGTGAAACCAGTTCCCAAGAGGCAGGAATGCAATATTAGTTTCATTAACATGAAGCAGACTGTGGGAAAAGGTGGCTTGTATATGCCTTATCTGACATACGCAAAGACCATGCCAAAATCTGGATTTGGACTTGAAAATCAGTGCCTCACCACACTGAGGCCAGCAACAGCTTTGCCATTGACTCCAGTGAGACCAAGAATTGAATGCGACTTTACAGTTTAATGCCTATTTTGCTTTATTTTGTTTATTTTATTTTACAGTTATGGTCTTCTGAATTTTCTGTTTTTACCAAGCTAGGAGGCATGGTTATAAACTAGTTAATGTTATGGATTTTGCATCTCGGGTGATGTTCTGGTCTCATGAAAGTCAGTGACAAAACACCCAAAGACTGCTGTAAGGCTACTTCTTTACCCCAAGAATTTTAGCCCATGTCAAACACAGTTATAAATCTACTTTGTATTTTATTTAACTGAACACTCAAATTAAAGATTTCAATACAATACAGGCCCAAGGAAAAACTTAATACCCTTAAATCAAGTTTTATTTGTGTCTTTGACATAGGATGTAAGCAGACAGTAAAATGCACATATGTTTTCTCCTGATTTTTTCGTGAACACTAATGCATATTCCACACAGGGATGAATGTACAATCCAAGTAACATCCACAGGAAGTCCCTGCCAAAAGTGAGGAATAATGTTGTCTTCAGGACAGCCCAAATAAAGAGTTAGTCACCAAGAATATTGCTATAAATTATACCCTTGGCAATAATACATGAATTTATTTTTCAGCTAGCGGGAGTTTCATCACTGATAGCACATAAATGAGGATGCCTGTGGTTTATTTCATGCAAGTCGACGTTTCCCTCCACATTTCTTCTTCTTTATATGTAGTCTTGTCACTTCTGCACCTATGAGGTATCCTTCTTTATCTACCAAACTTCCACGCACGCAATGGTAAGTACACGCTAATACACTATGTTTGGTATAATGGTTTAAGGAAAGGACAACGGTTTGACTCAGAAATCAAATATGTGCCTCCAAGCAATGGAAACCCCTCTTTCACGGTGAGTCAAACAGAGTCAGTTTCTGCGTGGTCTCTTGCCCTTTCTGTTGGATCGGTGACAAACCTTCCCAATGGCTTTCACTCACTTCCTCTCAATTTTACTGCACCAGTATCAGGCACAGCAGATTGACTGAAACTCACTTAGGCAGGGCTGGAATGTCTGGGCTGTGATTTACCTGGGACAGTCACGCCCAGGCGCACGGGGTGGCTAATGATTGCCAGGAATGAGCAAACATGGGAAGTCTCTGCTCCCCTTCCCTCATTCCCTGGTAATAGCGCAGGCTTCATTAGCAAATGCTTCTTGGCTCTAATAACCACCAGGAAACTCCAGACTACAACCAGCCTGGAGGGAGGGAGGGGTTATTCGTGGCCCTAATGCTGTTGTCATCATCAGCCTCAGATGGGCCAAAAGGTATCACCTCTGCACACAGTGAGAAACATCTGACTCCACAGCTACCTGTGCTAGCTTCGGTGCAACTTCTTCTGGAGTAAAAACCCTTTTAAATACAAGTACCGTTGGCAGAGTACAGATTGCTATCTGGAAAAAATTAGACTACTGAATTTGCGCCTTCAGCATTCTAATTGTTACTTTTCCTGGCCTAATACAATACAATACAGGCAAAAGAGAGCCTTGCCTGCAACAGTTAATTAACTAGTGCTAGAAAAGCCATCCTGACAGTTTTCCTCTTAGGAAAAAGATTTCGGACAAGCAGACAAAGGAAAATATCAATTTCAGCTCTTTTGCCTGAATAACATCTTTGCTAGATAAAGCATACTCAGAAATCACTGAAAAGACCCCATCAACTCCCTCTGCCAATTCCCTACTGTAGCCATAAAAGCCACACTGTGCTACAAACTGACAGCTCATCCTACGTCCTCCCTTGGAAAGGAATTGCTTTCTGCTCTCTCCCGTGAGACACCAGGGATATAAACTCGCCTGTGGTGAGGGCAGGTGAGCGGGGAGCATGAGAGAGGTGTGTTTCCACTCGCCTCCTGTTTTCGCCTTGCTCACAGGTGTGAGCCAAGAGGAGCCGAACTCCATCCAGCCCACCCAGGGGTGATGGCCGCTGGCTGCCCTGGTGTCTTTTCTAGGCAGATCCACCATCCGATCCCCGTCCCTGTTATTTCCTGGCTATCCTGTGTCACTTTTTCCACACAGAATTCGGTCCAAATTGCTCATCAGGCTGCGTGGGGAGGTGACTGACACTGATGAAAACTGCTTTGCCAAAAGCAGGACATGCTCTTTTCTTCCCAAATACTTTGTCATGTCTTTCAACACATTTTCAGTCACTCTTCTGTATCTTAGCAGGCCATAATGTGTTTGACATTAGTTCCTCCTTTAGTATGTAAGTATGTAAAAATATTCATATTGTTTAAAAGCAAGTGTAAACCTAGAGCAACTCAGCCTCTCATTTCTTGTTGTTTTAATTCAGTAATCTCACAGGATCAAAGGAAAAACCTGACTAAATGATCATATTCCATCAGCTGCTCATTTGTCAAGGTTTAACCAACCCCATTTTTCCTACATGGCTTTACCATACCTCACTAATCTTCTGCTTCACATGCAGACTATTTGCTGTCCTCTCTCTTTGGTCCTCTTTCGTCCTTTCTTCTTCCCCCCATCACTTCTCTCTGGTTTCCCTCCCTCTACCCCTCCCTGCACACTCTACTTCACAAATTCTCTCAGCTGGAGCCTTGTCCTCTACTCCTCTATTTTCTCCTGGCTGCTCTCTTCCCCTATGTTCTTTGCCTTCCTCTTTTTTTTTTTTTCTGTCTGTCAGTTGCATTCCCATTTTTCTTCCCACTGATATCAACTTGAGGGTTAAAAAAAAAAAAAAGAAAAAAAAAGAAGTCAGCTGGATGAGATTTAATGTTATGAATTAAAGTGTGTGTGTTGGGGAGGATGGATGGAACAAAGCCTCTTTCTTTTAGATAGTGAAACCATTAAAGGTTTCTCTTTGGTAATATTGTATTGCCTGGTAATTCCACTTACTGAGTGTTCCTAAGGGCTCAGTTCAGCTGAAGGGACACTGAAAGCAATGATTTTGACTTATTAAAATAACCTCTTCTTATTATTTTAAATTGGATTTGCTCTCAGTTTGATGCTGTAATTGTATTTAAAATATTTTTATTATAATATTGACTTCTTTCAGTGCTGTCTTTTCAATTATGATAATTTTACACTTAGTTCCCCCATGTAGATCTGAAATGTTCGTTGCTTTTTTGCGAGCCACCGCAATGGTTGACTTTGGACCATATTCATCCACTGCAAGAACACAGGCAAAGCCAAAATAAATCTATTTTCTCGCTGTTTTCCTTAAGCTCTTGATCAAGTCCCTGATTTTACAAAGTCCTGATGAGAACAGAGGATCTACCCCAAGAAAACCGTGTGAATTTGACTTAACTTTCCAACCAAAATATATTTTGCATGTTTTTTGAGCACCCTCTACACCTCTCTGCTTGCTGTCCAAGCAACTCAGTGTCAAATCTTAATCATATAAAGAGAAACAGCAGCTGAGAGACATATTTTATTCTGTTCAGTTCCTCGCTGTGCTCAAAAAGGATGCAACATCTAAGCACAATGCTGGAAAAGTTGGGGGTGGGGAGGAATTTCTGAAATGGTGAACTACAAATGTAGAGCACAATACTTCAAACTAAACCACCATGAAATAACTGAGGACCATCCTGTCTTCTCCCATAATAAAACCGCTGGGAAAGAAGCCCTGAAAACTCTCTTCAGATGCTCTACAGTTTCTAATTAATTTTCCTCTGAGAGACTCTAACTAGAAGAGACTAATGTGAGATCATCAACATCTAATGTGTGAAGAAAGTAAGCTTCCCTTTATGGAAAATCCAATAGAGTTCAATAGAAATAATTTTTCTAGTGACTTAAACAACTGTCTATGGCATACAACAGATCAGTTATACCCCTCTTGTGAAGCTCTATAGCCTAGTTAAAAATTACCATATGCTCCCTTCCTGGTGAAATTTTACAAAACTGATGGTCAGTAGGTGAAATCCATATGGATGCACAAACATTAGTAAGATTGTGTTAATTTACACCAGAGGAGGATCTGGCCCTTGTATTTAGAGTAATTTGATACTGATTTTCTGCACATTTCTGTTGGTTTTAACAACTGTTAAATTCTACATCACTTTCCCATATTGATCTTCAATGCTCTGCTGTTTTGTTTTTTTAACGGAACCACTCCCTCCACCATATGGTCCAGCCGCTATCCACAGTATTCTCTGCTTATTTCACCATCACGTAACACTCTCTTCTTCTGGGAACTAGATGACACAGTGACACGTGAATGTTGCTCACAGCGCAACATGAATTTCTGCTGATTTTTCTGGCACAGTACAGCAGGGGCTGACCAGGGCAGCCTCCTGCATAAAACATCTGCTCCACAGCCTTGTTTGCCTTCCAAAATCCTCCATAGTTGTAAAGACCAACCTGCACAGAATTGGCACAGAGAGACTCTCTTTGGGTTGCCAGGCAGAGGCAAATCCTTCAGTGGTGTCCCTGGAATTTCTATTGAATATTTTGAACTACTTTCCTAGATTTTGAATATTTTGGGTTCCCCTGCTGAGTACACCCCAGGTCAGCCTATGGTCATCTGGGTATCCATTTGGAAGATGTCTGAACAAAGTGATTAAGAAAAGCAAATCCATATATGCCATCCTGAAACGTGAAAATGTGGCATTTATAGTAAGGTCCCTAGTTACGGAAGGAATTTTGCAGGGATTCACCAACCATTAAAAATCACATCCATAGAGGAAACTCATGGCTTACCTGTTCTTAATCTAATCTCATTTCATATGTTTGCAGCAGTGTGTAAAATGTCTAGTGCTCATAATTTTGAACTATGAGCATGACTGCGGGAGTTAATTGGGTAAAAGACCCATTGCCATTTTATGTTAAGAGACGGGGAATTGGGTCCATGTTGGTTTTTATGAGTCTTCTTCCCTTTAGCTGCAGTGTGCCCAAGAACAGCTATGTGCTGATTAAAAACCTACCCACTTTCAACCACATTTTCAGAGTAGAGCTGAGTTTGGTGAATTCCTCTGAAGCAATTAAAAGAAAGATCTTATTTTCCTCTGTGTAGGAGTAATTACTTTGCCAGGCATTCAATAATGTTGTCCTGACAAAAATCATATTTACAGTTTGACGAGCTTTCACTATTGTTGTAAGATTAAAGAAGTCAACACTTCTTTTTATATTAAGATGTCCCTGCACTCAACATTTTGTTTTTATTTGTGGTGAGACATCCACACAAGTAAAGGCATCTCCTCTGATGCCAGAATGGGAGAGGACGCAAAGGAGTTACAACCCCTCCTAAGATTACAGGCTTCGACTGCCTCCTGGACATCAAAACCATCTCGTACCTTCCTTGGGGCAAAACCCCCTAGTGTTTCTCACACAGCTGTCAAAATCCTCAGCTCTGCCACCCTTGTGTGTTGTTTCTTGTCAATGTAGAACTCTGCTGCACTTTGACTCTTTGAAATAGGGGCCAGAATGAACTGAATTGAATCTAACAGTAACAACCAATAAAGAAATTGGGGAACGTTGCACAGGTTATTCTGACATGGGAAGATAATGAGTGGGGATGTGCTCAACGACAAGGTGCTATTGCACCCCTGCCATATCCCAGCTCCCCAGAACTGTATCTAATGGGATGCTGCTCCTACAATCACATGGCTCTGGGAAGCTGGTAAAGTAGAAAATATATACATACACAGTGTGGAGCTCAGCACACCCATTGGCACCGAACCCAACCACAACCCAACTGGAAGAGTGAGCTGCTGCCAGTGAAGTGTCCTTCTCCCACACACGCCAGGTGTCCCACAAACTTCAAGTCAACATGTTTTGTGTGTGATTATGAAGGAGGGGTAGAGGTAACATTTATATACAAAGTCAAATCCTTTGGTAGACACCTACTCTGAAGAGGGGTTGGAGTGATTTGGAGGACTTTTCTGTAGCTTGTGGGAACTGCTCAGATAAGGCGTTTAAAATGCACAGCTCCATGGAGACCTTACCAAGAATTCCTTACTGGAAAACCCACTGCACTTCTACTTCTGCAGCCGCCAAGAAGCAGCCAGTGAAAAAATATGCCTTTTCCCATCAATAAGGGTAATAATTCCCTTCCCCAACCCAGTGTGAGTAGCCCACAGTTGTTAACTAGTCTGGGCAAAACAAATAAGGTTGTGTCTCTGTTTTCAGAAAAACTGACAGCATGGAGAATTGAGATTGATACTGAAGTTCCACAAAAATAGCCTAAAAACCTTGGTGGGAGAGAAAAGATCAGGAAAATAATTTACTGGATTGGCTACAGAAAGGGAACAGCGAGTCAGGTAAAAGAAAAGAGGGTGTTTTTTTAAGCCATGAAGACATGTCTGATTTTGCAGATCGACCTTAGTAAGTTAAGAGCAGAAGGAGCAGTAAGGGAATGAAGGACAGAAGAGCTGACTTTCATTTTGGCAGAAGGCTAAATGAAAAAGGGCTACAACGTGTGATGCAAGGGAAGAAATTAGGCAGTGCAGGCTTGGAAATTAAAGACAGGGAAAGAAAGCAAATGAATGGAAAATGCTTTTGTAAAAGAACCTGAATATAAAACTTTTAGCAACTGATGCCTTAGCTAGTACCAGTGTCTGAAAAACAGGATTTTTTAAGTGCTTTCTGCTTCTTGTAGAACTTTCATAATACAAAAATCTGGTCTGTATTTTTCAAAACCCCAAATATAGCGGGGAAAATGCTCTCTGTCAGATAGTCTTTTTTGATTAATGAAGAAATGCAAGTGTAAAATAAACCATTCAGTGTTGCGGAAATATTTGTGAAGTATCTGAAGCACACAGTAAGGGCCCAATCTAGATCTGCTTACAGTTCAAACCCACAACAAAGTCAGTGGAAGTTTTGAACACCTCAAAACGTATGTAGTGATTGAGTATAATGTAATGATGGAATGTCAGCCTTTGGTACTGTTGAATGGGTATTTCCCGCAAATCCTGACTGCGTTGAGTCTCTGTTCTCATTTCCTGACAGAGGGAAAAGTAGCATGAGATGGCTGGGGGCCTCTTTGTGGAAATGGGGTTAGGAGTCTTGGCAAATCAAGGTACATTCATCTGGTTTACCCCCCTGACACACGCTTGGGTACCCAGAAATTATTTGTACCAGTTCAGTTTCTCTAATTGCTTTCAGATCTAGGGTAAGTTTGTTTCACTAAAATTTATCTGTCCCCAGCAATTATTCTGTTTGGTGCAGAACTTGCTTCTGTTTTAGATTTTCAGGGAAAGAAAGAAAATATATATTAAGCCTCAGTTCCTTAGGTTAGAAAATTACCCTAAGTATACATTCAGTTTAAACTGTCTGAAAGGAAAGAAGAAACTTTTCCTTGATACAGATGAATGTTTTCCCTTGTAATCTAACAAGTAGAAATTGAATGAATGTGTGTGTAATTTTAGATCCCAAATCAAATACCAAACCAAAACCAATTTCTCAGAGTCCTTTCATTATCTGAAAATAAAAGGCAGAAAAACAGCTGTCATAAACAAGTAATTATTTTAATTTTAATGCCACACTTCGTGGCCTGACAGCAAATCCCCCAGTTGCAGTCTGTCCTTTCACTTATCTGGTTTGGGAAAGAAAAAAAAGAAGTATAAATCATGTTAAAGCAATTGCACATGTAAATGAATCCTCTGGAAACTAGATACCTTAGCGCTGAAATAACTAGAGGCTCCCCTTGCAGCGCTACTCCGGCGAGATCCAGAGGGTGGAAATTACTGCTAAAACTCTTGAGGGACCGCGTGCCGCCGCCAAAGAAACGTGCACGCGGATTTCCAGCTCACCGACTTTGGCTATTTTGTCGGGTTTATAGCGTACTCCGCTCACGCCGCTTCTCCGTCGGAGCCCCGACGCTCCGAGAGGTCAGCGGGGCGCGAGGGTCGCCCCCATGGGCGGTCGGGTCCGACCCCACGGCGGCCGCGCCCCGGGGAGCGGGGGGGACAGCGGCTGAACTCCGCCGGCCGCGGCGGGGGCTTGCGAGCCCGGCGGCCCCGCAGCACCTCCCGCTCCCGGGGACGCCGTCCCGGGGGGGCGGCGGGGCAGGGGAAAGCGCGGGAGCCGTGGTGGGGAGCGGTCCCCCGTACAGCCCCCGCATCGCCCCGCCGCACCGGGGCCGGGCCGGGGGGATTACCGGCGGCGGCGGGGGGCCTCGGCGAGGGGCCGGGGAAAGGGGGATTAATGTATTAGCGCCGCTTGCTCCTGCTCCTGGCTGGATCGGCTCCGAGACGGAGATTAACGCGGCGAGCGACCACCGAGGCGGGATTTGGGCGGAGGGAAGGGGGGAAAGGAAGACAAACGGACGGCCGAGACCCGCGCCAGCCGCCAGCTGCGGCCCCAGACCCGACTCCCGCTGGGGGTACCGGAGATGCTCCCG